>CM069233.1:23255137-23711257 GCA_035582765.1 Acer negundo
AATTAATTGGTGCTTGAGTTTTTATTTTCTTTCTTCTTCTTCTTAATTCTAAGAGAGTTTTTATTCTAGAGAGATAAAAAGGAGTGAAAAATTATTCTTTGATAGTATACAATTGCTTAAACATCAATAAGCTTGTGTATACGATATCGATCTAGGTTCACGCGAGTTTCGATCATAAGATTGTGAACTCAAAAGTGACCGGAATAATTTTGACATTCTTTTGATTGTTTTGTGACTAACAAAGAAAAGAAGTATTTGTTTGGTCCATTCACAGGTTTGCAATTCAAAGGAAAGGGAGACCACGCTCCTAGGTGATCCACGTTCGTGCTCGGATTGAAGGTCTTGCGGATTACCATCGACGTAAGTCAATCGGATCACACGACAAGAGGTAATTTACTTTTGTTGATATATATGCATGTTTATTGATTAAAAGGGTTTAAGGTTCATAAAGGAAAAATTTTAAAAGTCACTAAATCGTATTTAGTATCGCTTCCGCTGCGTGTAACACTTTTATTTTTTTTTTTCCCCTACAATTGGTATCAGAGCCTAGGTTGAACCCTTTTAATTAATTAACGTATATATACGTGGATCTATTTTTTTTTATTGTGATTATGCATGTTTAGAAAGAGATGGCACTCTAGGTATTCAAATATATAATTACATGTGATGTATGGATTTATATATATTTTATGTGGTTTGTTATTGCTCGATTTTGGCCCTAGATTTTCAATGTAATTTTTGTTTTGAGTTGTAACAAGAAGGGTGGTCTATTATCGTCATAATTCCTTCTTGGTAGATTGCTAGGTTTTATTTTTTTTATATATATGTGCAGTATTTTTTTTAGTGTTACTGCAGTTTTTTTTTTATTTATTTTTAGTATGTGCAGTTTTTGGTTTGTAAAAATACTGCAGTGAATAAAAAAAAAAAAAAATTAATACTGCAGTATTTATTATATATATATTGCCGTAATATATTTAGGTCTTGGAGATTCGAAGACACGAAGCAAAACGAAGCAACCGGAACAAAGTACGAGCACCGTGCGCACCCTAAGAGTGGATTGGGCTGCACATGACAAGCCCAAACTTTGGTGGGCTGCGCATGGCAGCCTTGTGTGGCCTTATGGGCTGCGCAAGGCAGCCCTTTTGTGGGGTTGTGGGCTGCGCACGCCCATGGGAGAAGGCCGAAGGATGAGCGTATGGTTGATGGGCCACCTGAAGATCTTGTATTCCCGACAAATTGTAATTTACTTGTTTTTCTAGGATGGGCCAAAATTGTTGCTATTTAATTTATACTTAAATATTACAATATTTGTTATTGTATGATAACATGACATATAGAATATGAGTGCCACGCATATAGCTCTTTTGGTATGAACATGCATTGAATGATTTAGGTATCTAAATTGGCATCTAGATAACTCCTAGAATATCTCTATGGGATTTAATCACACGCCTTAAATAATTGGAGTTGGGAGAAGGTGTTTTGGTAACACCTATGGCCTCCAAGGTTACCAGCTTTATTATTTATTGGTAATCCCCCCAAGGGGCGTCCATGAATGGAATTTAGCAACATACTTCCTTACAAGGATAGACTAGACAATGGACTCAAACGAGATCTACTCCCCAAGGAGGGATTTTCGTGAGAGAAAATTGAGGGTCGATATCTTGGTAACACACTCAACGTAATTTTATTGATATCCTCCCAAGAGTTCTTGTCAGTAAAATTGCAAGGCTAAAATTGAAAACGCCGGTTGTTATGTTAACAATTAGGTGGGACCTAGTCTAACTAGTAAATGGTGCGAACTCCCAAAGGAGGCGTAACATTTATGGGTGTTAGATCACCGTTGAATTTTATGATCGAGTTATTTATTTAATTCAAGATAAATATTTAAAAGTGCTTTATCATGATTATTTACTTATATATGTTTTGTTCAGATTTCATGACCCCATCACTTATGAACATCCCGAAAGATAACACTTTAACTGGAGATAATTATGTCACATGGAAAAGGAAAATTGGGTTGTTGCTGCAAAGTGAAAAACATAAATTTGTTCTAACTACTCTTAAACCACCTGCTCTTAATAATGAATCTAGCATAATATGTAGAGATGAGTATGAGCAATGGAAGACTTCAGATGATATGGCAAAATGTTACATTATGGCCACTATTCCACTTGTTGCAACAAGAAAGATGAAGGGTTCCGAGTCCACCGCCGATATAATGACACCCTGTATGAGATGTTTGCTATGAAGTCTAGGACGACTAAGAGAGAGGCAGTGACTGCTTTTATGAATCTTAGGATGAAATCTGGACAGGCTGTGAAAGATCACATGATGAAAGTCATAGCACATCTCAACATTGCCGAACTGCATGGCGCTGAGATAGATGGTGATACAAAGATTGATATGGTTGTCAATTCATTGTCAGATTCCTTTGATCAGTTCAAATTGGACTACACTTTGAACAAAAAGGAATACATCTTATAAGGCCTGATGCAAGATGTTCAAAGTGCTGAAAAGATCCTTGTGAAAGGCAAAGGTCAAGAGATTCATATGGTTGGTAAAGTTGCTACCGTTAAGGCCCGTCAAAAGGTCAAGAAACAACAGAAGAAAAAGCAACTTGGGCCTATCAAGAAGGAGACCAAGAAAGTAACCAAGATCAAAGTGAAATGCTTCCTTTGTGGTGAAAAGGGACATTGGAAGAGAAATTGCCCAAAGTCCCAGAACAAGAAGGAAGAAGGTAATTTGAATTATCTAGAAACATGTTTTTTGGCTGATTCTACAGATTCTTGGATCATAGACTCAGGAGCCACTAATCATGTTTGTTATTCCTTGCAGGGGTTTCAAGAAAGGAGAAAGCCGAGTAAGAATGAAATCAATTTGCGCTTGGGCAACGGAACGTTAGTGTCTGCAAGTGCAGTGGGAGATATTAGAGTTTATTTGGATTCTAGAAGTCATTTAGATTTAATAGACGTTTATTATGTACCTCAATTCAAGAGGAATTTAATTTCAGTTTCTTGTTTGAATAAATTTGGATATTCGGTTACTTTTAATAAAGTTTTTATTATTAGTAAGAATGACAAAATTATTTGCCAAGGTACATTGGAAAACGGTCTATACTTTTTGCATAGAAATATCTCTCACTCGTTAGACACAGAAATAACGGAACCTAATCATAAAAGAGTAAAATTATCAACAAATGAAACCTAACTTTGGCATTTACGCTTAGGTCATATTAACCTTAATAGGATTAAAAGATTGGTAAGTGACGACCTTTAAGTGACTTAAAGGTTGATGATCTACCAACTTGTGAATCTTGTTTGGAAGGTAAAATGACCAAAAGGACGTTCTCTGCCAAAGGTGCATGAGCCACTGAATGTTTAGGATTGATACACACTGTTGTATGTGGACCTATGAGCATTCAGCTGGGAGGATATTAGCATTCATCACCTTCACGGATAGATTACTCAAGATTTGGTTATGTGTATCTCATGAGACATAAGTCGGATGCTTTTGACATGTTCAAAGCATTCAAAGCTGAAGTGGAAAATCAGCTTGAGAAACACATAAAAATCTTGAGATCTGATCGTGGTGGAGAATATCTATCTGGTGAGTTTCAGCAATATCTTATTGATAATGAGATAGTTTCTCAGTTTTCTGCACCAGGTACACCTCAATAGAATGGGGTAGCAGAAAGGAGAAATATAACTCTTTTGGATATGGTTAGGTCTATGTTGAGTTATTCAACGCTTCCTATTTCTTTTTGGGGATATGCTTTACAAACTGCTATATACATTCTAAACGATGTACCATCTAAGTCTGTTCCTAAAACACCGCATGAGTTGTGGACTGGGCGCAAGCCTAGTTTACAACACTTAAGGATATTTGGTTGTCCTGCGCATGTGTTAAAAGGAAAGACAAAAAAGATGGAGTCCCGTTCAGAAACATATATATTTGTAGGGTATCCAAAAGAAACTAAAGGATATTATTTCTATAGTCCTTCAGATCTTAAAGTATTTGTTTCGACAAATGCTAAATTTCTGGAAAAAGACTATATGAATGATTTTGTGCCTAGAAGTAGAATTGTCCTGAATGAGATGTCAGGAGATACAATTCCACGAGAGGTTGCACAACCTAACCCAATTGTAAGTTCCGATCCAACACAAGATCAACAACCTACCATTCCTCGTCGTAGTGAGAGGGTTAGAACACAACCCGAAAGATACATCGGTCTGGGAGAATCAGTGGAGAATCTCCCGGACGACGATGATCCCTATACGTACAAGGAAGCTATGGAGGATGTTGATAGTCGCCATTGGCAAAAGGCAATGCAATCCGAGATTGAATCTATGTTCGATAACAAAGTCTGGTCCCTTGTAGACTTGCCTAAAGGGATAAAACCCATTGGGTGCAAGTGGGTATACAAGAGGAAAAGAGGTATGGATGGAAAGGTGGAAACCTTTAAAGCTAGATTGGTAGTTAAAGGGTATACACAGTAAGAAGGTATCGATTACGGAGGAAACCTTCTCCTCGTGGCCATGCTTTGCAATCCATTAGGATACTCTTATCCATCAAGTAAAGATTCGTACTTGTGAGATTAAGAATGGATCGGCCAAGACAACTTTCCTAAATGGAAGTCTTGACGAAAGCATCTACATGATGCAACCAGAGGGATTCATTGAAAGGGCCAAGTGGATAAGGTATGCAAGTTGCAGAAATCCATATATGGATTAAAGTAAGCATCCAGATCCTGGAACATAAGGTTTGATCAAGCTGTCAAAGGTTTTGGATTTATTCAGAATCCTGACGAACCTTGTGTATACAAAAGGATTAAAGGCGACAAGTTGGTTTTCCTGATTCTTTATGTTGATGATATACTACTCATTGGAAACGATGTAGGTGTATTGACATCAGCAAAAGAATGGTTAGCAAAACAATTTGATATGAAGGACTTAGGAGAAGCAAGTTTTATTCTAGGTATCCAAGTAATAAGGGATAGAAAGAATAGAACGATTGCATTATCCCAAGTTTCATACATAGACAAAATCTTGTCTAGGTTTTCCATGCAGGATTCCAAGAAAGGTATGTTACCTTTCAGACATGGAATCAAGCTTTCTAAGGAACAAGTTCCTAAGAATGAGCATGAAGAGCAATTCATGAGTAGAGTTCCATATGCCTCGGCAGTTGGAAGCCTCATGTATGCAATGCTCTGTACTAGACCAGATATTTGTTTTGCTGTTGGCATAGTTAGCAGGTTTCAATCGAAACCTGGACCTGATCACTGGACGGCAGTCAAGCATATTTTCAAGTATCTTAAGAGAACGAGAGATAATATGCTTGTATACTCTGGAGGGGATTTGGTTCCCGTTGGGTATACAGATTCTGATTTCCAATCAGATTCTGACTCCAGAAAATCCACACATCAAAATGGTTTACTATCGAGAGGAGCAAGAGTATAAGGGAGTATCACAATCTTGTACGTCGATTCCAACATGGAAGTTCAGATGCTGGCCGCATGCGTGTTCGCCAAAGAGGCTGTTTGGCTCCGCCAATTCTTGATTGATTTAGAAGTGGTTCCTAGTGCGAATAAGCAGATCACTATCTACTGTGACAACAGTGGAGCAGTGGCTAATTCGAAAGAACCAAGAAGTCACAAGAGAGGTAAACACATTGAAAGAAAGTATCATCTTTTAAGGGAGATTGTTCAAAGAGGTGACGTGACGATTACCAAAATCGCGTCAGCAGAAAATCTAGCGGATCCCTTCACAAAGGCTCTACCTCAGAAGAGTTTCGATGGGCATCTAGAGAATATGGGCTTGAGAGATATGACACATTTGCTAGCGCAAGTGGGAGATTGTTAGGATTATGCTCAATAGCAAGAGTGTAATGTTGTAATTAACAATCTTTTTCATATTAATAAAGTGATTTCTAGTTTAACAAATCGTATAGCATTTGTAGTTTGTATTATAATTGTCAAAGTAAGTAATCATAAGGTCTAAAGACTATGGGAAAAGAAGAATTGTTCGTACATCTGGATATGTATGTGGTAGACACAATTCTTTAGTTAGTCTTGAATATTGTTCACAACTTAAGTTAAAGGTTGGGCACCTTTATCTTGTTAAAGTTGTAGAATTCTTTTGCTAGCATTTGAGTGGGATCAAATGAGATATGATGAGTCTAAAATCATCGGAGTGTCTTCGAGCAAAAGGATCTAGTGCACTGGGTGCATTGAACTGGATCACAATGAAATACTTTATCTATAACCGTCAGTAGATAAAAGTCTTTTCATTATCAGGACAATCGGAGAGTCTATCTTAATCCTGAGATAAATGATGGACTTATGGTTGCAAGTGATATCATTTGAGTTATCAATGAGTACGATTATATCGCATAGTCTATCCTCGGTAGTTTGGTGATATTCATTTGTTAATCGATAGAGGACTTCATTTATAGATATGGACATAGTGGCTCCATTTAATTAAATGAGAGTATAATATCATCATATGGATGTTTTGAGGTAATTGGATATTAAATCTCAACGTTGAGTTTTCGATAGTGTCTATTGAAAAACATGGCTTCTGGACAAGTCAAAATATCCAAGTTCAAAACGTGGTCATATGAGTAAATATGGTAACTTGGAGAGTTATAGACGGTCTATGAACTCTTGGCGATTACTGATATTAATCACCAGGATACACTATCTCCAATATGATTGTCTAGGGTATGAATGAGGAGCATCTTCCTTTTCTATCTTTATTTAAGAGTTCAGTTTTAGCTCTTTAGTGGAATGAGTTAAAATTAATGGATCGGACCTAAGTGAATCATTTGTTGATTGTGATTAGGTTATGTCTATTGAAGCTTAAATTTAGATGGCCCGCCAAGATCCCCAATCCACACGTACTTGCATGGATCACTTGATATATTCTACCGGACCAATTTAAGGGTCCATCTAGAATTGCATTTAATATATTAAGAATATAATTTGCACATTATTTAAGTAATGGGCTGCTCAATTATATTAATATATTAATGAAAGACATGTGGGCTTGTTTCTTTTAGTAAGAATGGGTCTGGTTCACATGTGGCCTTTCTTATTTAAAGTCCAATGGATTAAATAAAATAGGAAAATAATATTAGACCCATCTTATATATAAGTGGGGCGGCTAGGTTAAGGTTTTGACCTAAAAATATTATTTTGTTTCATTTGTTTTAATTAAATAAGAATTAATTGATTTATTGATTAATTGTTTAATTAAAGAAACAAATCTTTCCTAAAAGTAAAAGACTTGTTTGATAAGTAAATAAATAAATTAGTATTATTTATTTAATCAAATAAGGAGTTTTTTTTTATTTAGTCAAATAAAAGAATAAAAATAAAAGAGTTGGATTAGGGTTTGAAGTCTATAAAGTTAAAAAGAATTAGGGTTGAATTTAGTCACCCTATATAAGTGACATGATGAAATTCGGCCAACCCTAATTAGATACTACATAGAATTCGGCAACCCTAAAGGAAAAAGAAGAAAAATTCGGCCAACCTATATATATGTTCTTATAGGGTTCGGCCACATCAATAATTGGTGCTTGAGTTTTTATTTTCTTTCTTCTTCTTCTTAATTCTAAGAGAGTTTTTATTCTAGAGAGACAAAAAGGAGTGAAAAATTATTCTTTGATAGTATACAATTGCTTAAACATCAATAAGCTTGTGTATACGATATCGATCTAGGTTCACGCGAGTTTCGATCATAAGATTGTGAACTCAAAAGTGACCGGAATAATTTTGACATTCTTTTGATTGTTTTGTGACTAACAAAGAAAAGAAAGTATTTGTTTGGTCCATTCACAGGTTTGCAATTCAAAGGAAAGGGAGACCACGCTCCTAGGTGATCCACGTTCGTGCTCGGATTGAAGGTCTTGCGGATTACCATCGACGTAAGTCAATCGGATCACGCGACAAGAGGTAATTTACTTTTGTTGATATATATGCATGTTTATTGATTAAAAGGGTTTAAGGTTCATAAAGGAAAAATTTTAAAAGTCACTAAATCGTCTTTAGTATCGCTTCCGCTGCGTGTAACACTTTTATTTGTTTATTTTTCCCTACAGATTAAATAGGATTCTAAATCCCATTTAATTCAATGTTGTCACTGTGACTTGAACCCATAACCTGTTGAAGATTAAATAATCAATATTATTTTATATCTTTGCTTTGGTTTTGGCTCAAATCCTTGACCTCCATAAAATAATTAATTCAATTAATAATTAATAATTATTAATAAAGTTAAATAATAATATTATTTAATATAATTAATTATTAATCCAATAATTAAATAATCACATCATTTAATTAATAGCCTATATAAAATCCTTGTTACTTTTATAACATAATTAATTGGACCATCTAATTAATTAACCATGACCTTTGTTACCATCAACGTTCCGGGCTAGCAAGGGGACCTAATGGACCTACGGTCTTGAGCTATAATAATCTTTAGAAAAAATTAATTAAACATTTTAATTAATATTTCATGATTATTAACCTCGGAGTTACTCCACTAAAAACCCGAGGCTACACTCTTGTAATTGTAGATGTTTTTACACTAACCTAAATTCAGTATCCATCAATATAGCTATTATATATGGTACGATCCTCCACAAGTGGTTCATAATTAGAGCTGGGACATAAAATCCATTATACCCCTCTAATTATATCTTTTCCATTAAGTATCATTGATTCTCTATTAAACAATTATATCCATCATTTCTTTACGGAAGAAAGAGAGCGCTCTTAATTGTTCAAGCCCCGAACCAACCCTTAAGGGAACTACTTCTCTACTTCTCATAAGGAGTAGATTCCAATATTGTGTACAGACCTTCCCAACCACAAGCCAAACCGCAATTCCAAGATACAAAGATATTGATCGAGAATGCTATTCCGATATCACCCATGGTAAATCATAAACCACGATCTAACCTGAAGGAGTCAATAAGACACTCATTGTTAGGTTTTTGGTTTGTCTTGGCATATATTCCATATCAAAGCGATGTTTTTCTTGTATTGATTAGTGGTCTTAGGATTGATGATTTAAAGCTTCAAAGAAAGACCTGGCCACATTTCATGCAAGATGGTGTTGTTTAAGGAGGAATGTGCTTCATTGCACAATAAAGGTAAAATAGACCTCATTCCTCTTACAAGGCTAGGCATACACACACATGACATTCATTTGTGTCCCTGCATAGTTGAACAGCATTTATTTAACACTTTCACACATTTGGCAATATATGCTCTTGCATTATATTTAAATTGATAATCATTGGAAAATGCATGTTCTAGGACTAAATCTAGGAAACGACATATGTGTGTGTCTTGGTGTCTATTTGGTTTCATTTTATTGTTTTTGGACTTGAACATGATCTCTTGTGATTCCTTATTAAGTCCCAGTCATTTCGGTTACTCATTCATTAGTTTTCGAGTCCAAACGATGTAGCTACGCTACTTTGCGTTCTCATTCATTGAATTATCTTTGTCATTGTTTTCCGAGATGAATTCTCAACATTTTTGCAAAGTTTTATAGTCTTCGTTGTGCATGAGGGAGTCACAATTCGTAATCCAAAGACAGATTTAAAATCGGAGTTTAGAGGCCCGAATACAGCCGAAGAACGCTAGCGGAGCGCTAGAGGAGCAAGCAAGGAAAACGGCCAAGCTTGGTAGCCACGTGTGCCACATAGCCAGCATAGCCCTCTGCCCACGTGTACCACACGCGGTCCACATGTGGTGCTGATGTGGCACATGCTGGTTGGCCGGTTCCTTTCCCTCTCTCTCTTCATTTTAAATTCCTTCATTCCCTCATATTTTATTCAAGAAGAAAAATTAGAATTTCTTATGTGCAAAATTTTCTCTCAACATTTTATCACCTTCCAAACACCATAACTTTCTCATACAAAGTCAGGATTGAGTGATTCAAGTTGGAGATTGTTTATAATCAAGTCCTCTACCTTTTCCAAGTGGTCTTGTAGCTGTTTGATTGATTTTCTCAGTTGTTCTACATAGAAAACCGAACCAGCTCGTGATTGTGAAGTAGTTGTCATATCTTTGAGATTTCTTCTTTTATAACCTTTAATTTGCTTGGAGTTTCTTCTTCTATATGTATGTATATGTATTGTGAATGCTATTGAGAAAAATAGCTTCATAATCAAACCTAATCAAAAGTCTAATTAGAGACATTTGTGAACTAGTTTATTTGATTATATGATTTTCACATGTTTGGGAGTTATATTGTGATTAGTTTGATATCTAAGGTCATTTGAGACTTGATTGAATTATTTTGATGATAAATGGCCTTGAATTTTGTTTTGATCCTATGATTGATGTAATCTAGGATAATTGTATGTGTATGTGTATGTGTATGTGTTTTTAGAGAAATCTAGGATTTAATTGAGAAATCATTTTATCCTTGCTCTAAATCTTTGCCTAGAATATTCTTTGAATACATTTTATGATTCTAGCATTTTTATATATGTTTGTAACATCTTGAATATATGTTTCATGAATATGATTTATTTAAGTGTTATTTGTGTGAATGAAAACTAGGAGTTAATTGTGTTAGGGTTGGGTAGACATAGACTCCACTAGGTAGGTGATCTAGGATTGGTTACTTTGTAGAATTTCTAATTTACCATCCAATACATATAGTACCCAATGGTTGTAGTTCAACCCGTGGATATTTTCTCCTTGGAGGTTTTACCACGTTAAAAAATCTCAAGTGTTAATTCTTCCTATCTCTTTTTATTACTTGTATATATATGTTTGCTCTTAATCATGTAATACATTCATCACTTGTTACTATAACAAAATTGATATATAATAGCATGTCATTATAGCATTTTTTTTTTAAATGCTATAAATTGTACATTTATTATAGCATTTTATAATACAATGCTATGAAAATATACTAAAGGATAATATTTTATCTTTTATATCATCTAACTTGAATAATTTAACATTTTATGGATACTATAAGATAACATTAGCTTACTTGAATTATTTAGCATTTTAAATTTGCTATGACATATTCTAAAATTATAAAAGCATTCAATGAATGCTATTAAAGTCAAATGCTACTTAAAAAAATAGAAGAGGCAATAGTTATATCCCGCCTAGTTTTTGTTTCTCTCTATTTACCCCAGTTATTTACTTTTAGAAAATTTCAAAACCCTATTTTTTATTTTGTTTGTCCTCTTCATAGTTGCTGTGTAGCCAGCACCACGCCACCACCTCCCTAATCGACTAATCCCAATTGACAAATTCCCAAATCGCGATTCACAACAACTGTAGACCAAAACCAATAGCCTCTCTCGTCGCCGACCACCAACTCTCGTCGCCGCCGGATCTCAGATGCAACTGCAGAACAGAAACTGAAAGAACCCAAGGGACGAGTGGATTGTCAAGCTGGATAGCGTCATTGGAGCCGGATCTCGTCGCCATAGTTGTTGTGGATGTCCTAACAGGTGTTGCTGTGATTGGAGCAGTGGCCACTGTTGCCGTAGCTTATAGCGTTTATAGAAGGTCAGACTGAAATATGCCCTGTACTATGCGTAATTTTAGCAGAATGATACTTATAGTTTTTTTTTTTTTTCAAATTTATTATTAAATTTTCTTTAGATTTGTCAATTTTATCTCTGACAAAATTGATCATCTTTATTAGTTGCAGTCTGCAAAGTTTACTGGGCATTTTATCTTCTAATGAATTCTGGACAGATTGACAATAATAGACTGTATGGACTAGTCCACACCTGGTGATAGCTACAAAGTACATGATCTTATTCTATTTCATTTAAACTATTATTTAGAGGGGGTTTATTTCAATAAATAATTTAGAGAGGGAGTTAATAAAATCTAAATGGATTGAAATTTTGACATAATGTTTTGTTCGAAAATTATGAATACTAATGCTAGACAATCCAAAAATTTAGTCCAAAATGATGTGTGTGGCGATAACAATTCACTTGCCACATCATTTGGATTAATTATTTGAATTGTATAGCATTACTCAATTATGAAACACAAAATTAATGATAATGCTTATAACCTTTTGCTTGTGGGTGTGTGTGAGTGAACCCTATAGTTTTGATGAAATAATGCTCCAAACCTCATATTTCTTTAGGAGAATGATACATATATGTTCTTTTTAAGTGGACGGGGAAGGAATTGCCTAATTTTAGCAAGTTTGTTCAAGGATGAATGAAGCATGACCCCATCCCTTTTCATCTGTTGGTTTCTTCACAAATTTGTTAATGTTGGTTTCAATAGATTTTGGGCTAATACTGTGTTTTATGACTAGAGTTCTCACATAATTTACTACCTGTCATATTTTTGTTTGTTTATTGCATATTTATCAAGTCTATTTCCTACATGTAAATGTTTGCTGTTTTTTGTGCTATGAGTCAGGCGACGATAGTAGATAAGAGCTCAAATTTGGTCGTTTTGGTTGGTGGGTCATGGGTGGCACTACTGTCTGTTATATGAAGAAGTGGATTCAGAATCTCAGATTCTGGTAACTTACTGTTTGTGTCATTCAGTTGTAAAGAATAAATCTATTAAGATGCTAAACAGGTGGAAGTCTATCTATTTTTCCCTTTGTGTATTTTGCTGTTTATCTTATTCTCTTGTTTCTGCTGTCTCTATTCTTGTTTCTTGGCATTGATCATTAAGGTAATGTGTTTATATATGTTTCTTCTTTATCATCAATCATTCTTTGCTCTCTGGCACTTTTTTTTACCTTTTTTTTATTTTTTTATTTTTTTATTTTTTTTATGGTTATTATTTAAAAGAAATTGTAGTGGTTTGTAGCATATATGTATCTCCACTCAACCCGCTCAACATTTTAATGGCAAATGATGCTTTACTGTTGTTTCCACAAAATAGAAATTTGGCACTATCCTAGGCCTTGTATACTCTTCACTCTTGATATACTATTTTGTTGACTTGCATGTGGTGCACTTGAAGGATTGGTCTTTGCTTCCACATATTCAACTTTAACTCATGATCATTTTGTTTACTCTTAGTGTTTATGGTGTTTTGTGCAGTGATAGTTTCTGTGTGCATCTCCTTTCTGGTGGCTTAATGGGCTTCTTCTGGATCCAAATTGGTTGGATGGGACATGATTCTGGGCATTTCGATCCCGATCTTCAGCACATGCCTTTCTTTTCGGTATCTTAGAAATTGTTTAATTCCCTCAAGTCGTGTTTTTATGATAGGAAGATGAATTTTGATTCTGCTTCTAGGTTCTTAGTTTGTTACCACTTACCAGCATTGAACATTTTATCCTGTTTAGCTAGACTTTATCTGTTTGCATAATCTTTCTTGTTCCATGAGTTACCAAGAGATGGGAATTTCAATAGTGTTGTGCATGTTTACATTAGGTGTAATTGCTATTGGTGGCTAATGAATATTCATGTGAATGTTTTTTCATTTCAGATTTCTTTATGTGCATGTGCTATTGCTATTGTTGGCTATTGAATATTCATGTGAACAAACTTGTTCCAAATTTCTAAATGCCCATTCAGATTTTTATCGTTATTGATTCTCATTGTTTTATCAGGATTGATCTTGAGAAAATATATGCTGATCTTATGCGTATGATTTTGAAAGTTGAACTTTTTAGCTTTATAACAGCTTGCCTTGTTCTCATTTATAGGTGGAGTGATCTCTTCTTGTGACTGGCTTCGGATATGAACACAATGATGCATGGTTGATGAAAATAGAATTGTTTAAGGAATTTACTGACATCAGCCGGGTACTATCTGTTTGGCTTTTTTCCCCTTCCTGGACATAAGCTATATTGTTTTCTAAATTATATAACTGAGGAGTTCGAATGTGGAGGAGGATAGTTTGGAATGGAGGGTGGTTTGAGGAGCTGTGCTTTTTCTTTTGTTTTGGGTGGTTTGGTGCTGTTTTGTGTGCTCTGTGTTTTCCCGCTGGGTGTGTTGTTCTGTTTCTTTTCTGATTGTTTGTTCTATTTTCTGGGCTGCCCCCTTTCCTTTTTCCTTTTTCTGTTGTGTTTCTGGTTTCTGGTTGTCTTGGCTGCTTCTGGTTTAGTTCTGTGGTCTCTTTGGGTTGTTTTTGTGTTGAGGGGCTGGTGGCTTTTGTTGTGTTTGTGCGGGTGCTTTGTGCACTGGCTTTTTCTCCCCTTTGGCTGTTTGCCTTAATAAAATGTTGCTATTCAAAAAATATAACTGATGCTCTCTGTCTCCCTCTCCCTCCCCCCAACTGCTTTCCTAAATTGTAATGTTTAGGGTGTGAGAAGACTCGGTGTTGCTGCAGTGGACATGTGCCAAGTGGCTCTAGGGATTGTAGATGGTTACTGGGAATATTGTCTAAAGCCTGTGGGTGTCTTGGTAATCACTTTGCTTTTGCTTGGAATGCAATAGTATAATTTTGCTTTGAATTTGGTTACCTACCCATTGAATGTGTTCTTGGTGAAGAAGCCTCGATAATAATTTAGCTTATGAGCATGATGATTAAATATTGCAATGTTTACTTTCCAGAAAAAAAATGATTTTTTTGAGAGACCAATACAAACTTTCATAGCATTTCAGTTTGTTCATGTGCTATTGTGTATTCATGTGCATGTTTACATTAATCTTTCTTGGCTATGAATATTCATGTGATTGCAGTGATTTGTGTAATTGCTATTATTTTTTTCTTCCATTTTGCAAGATATTTATAGTTAAATTTTAAGTTTGATTTTGCCTTTTTAAAGAAGATTCATACTAAAAATTGTATTCTATCTTAAATAGGTCTGATTGCTTCCCAGATTTCGGGTTTGTCTCTGATTCATCCATACAAGCAATTTATTTAACTCCTAAATTAGCAGATCAAGTTGCTCACGGCCTTACAAATTTGTGGAACAAAGATTGATACTGATTCTGTGTGGATTGAAGATTGCCTTGTCGAGGCTGACTTATCTTTGTCTTGTTAGTTGTCATTTCGTTATTTTAGTTTTTTTTTTTTTTTTTAAAAAGATTAATATTTCGTGTATAGATGTTTATGTATTATTTTGTATTGGACAATGTAATCTGTATATGACAGAAATATGTTGAATCAATTGTAAGTTTATATGATACTTTTTTGTTTTATCAAAATAGATGAATAAAATAATAATTAATAAAACTAAAAATATATATATATTTTTGTTTAATATACTTTAAATAATAGCATTTTTATAATGTTATCAAAGGGTTATTATAGCATTATAAAAAAGTTATAAATTGTCATCATAACTATTCTACGTAATATATAACATCGTAAGAAATCGGTAGCATTTAGCAAATGTTATGAAAAATGAAGGACTTTTAATAGTTTGAGCTTTAATACAGCATGTTTATAAATGTTATTATTCACTTTTCATAGCATTCATCTCATGCTATTAAAAGTCTAATAGCATTTCAAAACACATTTTCCATAGCATTCATAAACTGCGATAATATATAACACTTTTTATATAGCATTCATAAATTGCAATAATAGATAGCAAGTTTTTAATTGCTTGGGCTGTGTTAGCGTTGGTAAAAACGCTATCTATTACTTATAATAGCATTCATCCCCATACTATGAAATATGAAATTTGTTGTAGTGTGAAGTTTTGGAATCAAGATTTGTTAAGTGTGATTTGTAAAGCAATACATATTCGATCATTATTATATTCTTTATTCTTTATTCTTTTGTATATTGTTACCTTGATGTATAGCTATATTTGTTAACACTTGTAATTCCTTGAACAATATCATAATACAAGTATTATTTGTTGTTGAGATTTTTGTGTTTTTTACCTCATGCAACTCCTTATATATGTAGACATTGCCTAAATGATTACATGATTATATTGTTTATGTATGGATGTTTTTGGATTACGTGTTATATGTAAAGCTACCTTGAGGGACAAACAAATGTTTGTTTTTAGAAATTAAAAAAGGTGTAAAAACCTATTCACCCCCCTATATGTTTATATTATTTCACTCATGATTCAGATTACCCATACACATCTATCATTTGTTAATATATACTGTGAACCGAAATTTTCTAACGGGGTGAATTCCAAATAACGACTTTAAATGACCACGATCAAAATTGATCACAGTCGGAGGGGTATCACGTAGTTCGATACCTGTGTGATTTCCTGCAAAACTAACTTGGTGTAATAATGGTTAAAACAAGGATGAACAACTATATTATATTATAAAAAGGGAAAATACAATGCTTTGATTATCACAGCACAAATTCAATACAAAATAGGGTTCTCAATCGATCTTTGTAGGCGAAGTCTGACAGTTGGAGATGGAGATCTCGTGCGAGTCGATAAGTAGAACAAAACTGTAGGTTTAGGGTTTCAGAACAATTTTCCCCTCACTTCTTTATTGAGTATAATGTCTGTAAGATCTTAGATTTGTGTTGGCTTGATTCCACTGCAAAACTCTCTATATTTGTAATAGTTGTTGCTTAGGTGATTCTTGGTGAAAAGAAGCTTCAAAGGTGAAGAAGCAATATCTTGTGCAAATATCGTCTTCAAGTGGAACATCGTATACTTGGATGCTAAGGTATCAAGTTTCTTCTTCCTCTTGCAAGGTGTAAGCGCGCACACACACACAATTCATACATGTGTGTCCCTGCATCGTTGTGCAAACATTTGGTATAACACATTCACACTCATTTAAGTATGCACATGCATTGGTCTCGTATTGACAAACATTGTAGAATTGCATGTTTTATCACTATCGTGTAGATAGGGCATACTTGTGTGACTTTGTGTTTATAAGTTTGTGTTTCTTGTATTTTGGACTTGAAAATGATCTCGTATGATTCCTTATTGAGTCCCGGTCATTTCGGTTACTCATTCATTAGGTTTTGAGTCCAAATGATGTAGCTACGCTACCTTGCATTTTCATTCGTTGAGCTGTCTTTGTCATCGTTTTTCGAGATGAATTCTCAACATTTTTGCAAAGTTTTGTAGTCTTCGTTGTGTGTTAGGGAGTCATGGTTTGTAATCCAAAAACGGATTCAAATTCGGAGTTTGGATACCCGAATACGGCTGAAGAACGCGAGCGGAGCGAGAGAGGAGCAAGCGTGGCCAACGGCCAAGCTTGGAGACCACGTGTGCCACATGGCCAGCACACCTCTCTGCCCACGTGTGCCACACACAGAAAACATGTGGCTGGTGATGTGGCATGTCTTGATTGGTAGCTTTTTCCCTCTTGAATTCTTTTAAAAGTTCTCCATTCCCTCCCATTTCATTAAAAAGAAGAAAAATTGAAAAGGAAGAATGTGCAGAATTTCTTCATGATTTTAAGTTTCTTAATATGATCATAACTCTCTCATATGAACTCGAAATCAAGTGATACAAAAGCCAAATTGTTGGTCTTGAAGAGAGCTACAAACACCAAGTATTTTCAGAGCCATTTGAGTTCATGATTTTTTGCAGCCTGCAGATTTCAGTCCGAGACTCAATGTTTATATGTGAAACTTCTTCTCACTTTCTCTTTGATCATCTCTTTTAATCTTTCTAATTGATAGATGAAATGTGTTAAGAATAATGTTAGTTCATGCTCTAGGGTTTTTTGATTAGCTATTAATTGAGTTTTAGGTTTGTGATCTTTCTTGAACATATATTAGCTAAACTTGATTGATCTTGAAATAGATTCTAGAAATATTATATATGATGTGCCTCATGATATTTTCTAGGTTTAATTTCATGATCTAAGAACTAAGATTTTTGTGTGATATATTGAATATTCTAAATCCTTTTCTTATTGATTCATATGCTTTGATTTCTAGATAGATTTGTGATTGTGTATTGATAGTATATTCTAGATCATCACTAAGCATGTACATAGAGTTTGATTGATCATCTTGCTTTATTTGATTGTGCTTGTATCATTTGCATCACTTAGATCATTGCTTTGTGGAAAGGTTGAAGTCTCTTGTTAAGGTGAGTGAAGCCTTAATTAGAGCAAGAAGTCTTGACTAAGACATGTGGTCCGGATAGTCAAGCAGAAGACTTAGCTAGGAGTTTGGTACTCCGGATGGTTGAGCTAGGGAAGCTTGACTAGGATCATTTGTGATCTAGATAGCTAAGCAAGGAAATCTTCCTAGAATCTTGAGAGTCTTGGATAGGAAGTTGCTTCCTAGAGGTGTGGGACACACCTTGGATAGGGAGTATACTAGGTAGTTCACTAGGCCCGAGGGTAGACTAGGAGTTGATAGCTTAGGGTGGATATCATGTGTTGATAGCCTTGAGTGTGTAAGTCATTTTCATCATAGTGAATTTCTTTGCCGGTGGTTGTGGTATTAACTCGTGGACGTTTCCTCTTTGGAGGTTTACCACGTAAAAACAAATGTGTCAATTTTTGTTTTTATGTTTCCTTATCTTCCATATGTTGTATTAATTGTATCACTTGTATATTGATATTCCGCATGTGTTGACTATAACAATTCATTTGCTTAGACACATCAAGTGTGTATTTCATTCTTGTATTCCGTAAAATTTGAATTTGGAAGAAATTGGGCCTATACCTATTCACCCCCTCTCTAGGTATATTATATACACTATATTGCTTAAGGGAATTTCAGTATCGTATATATAGGTCCTGTTTCTGGCCATGCACTCCTACAAATTTGGTCCAAGGTTTCAGCAATTATGGGACTTTCCTCAGCGATAAGCGAGAATGTTGTGGGAATTTTAATCCCTAGAATCAAGTGATTCCTTCTTTGGAGGATTCTGGCAGAGTTGACTCTGCTTTCAAATGGAACTCTTAAGTGGCGAGAATGAGTTCACTTCTTTGTTGATTAAACACTGGTGTTTTAGTACTCATCTTTGTAGCTTTAATCCTGGTCTCTAGATGCGTTGGTCTTACCTTGGTAGTTTCCTGGTCTGGTATTTTAACTATCAGGTAAGCTAGTTCTAGGCGGTGTCAGGGTATCTAGGTATCCAGCCTCATACTGGATCATGACTTCCACTGATCTATTGGTCGTCTCGATATTGGGATACCAGCTAATGCTGTAACGGGATACTAAGATGACACAGTAGTGGGATACCTGGTCTGTGTAGTAGTGGCGTACCAGGACAATGTAGTGTTGTTAGTAAGATCTTGATTTCTGTTCCTTCTAATACTTTAAGGTCTTTATGTTCTTGATCTTGTTCTGGCTTAACTGGATATGTACCGGGAAATACTGGCATGGATTCTCTCTAAGAGGTAGTCGGATGCTGCCTATTGAAATCTTTCCACCTTGAACCTGGAAGGAAAATTCTTCTTTGGTCCCTTGCCAATTTTGGCAGTTAACAGAAGTCCACCCTGACTTGAACACTGGTATCTAGTTGGGGTTGGATTTAGGATTCCTAGTTCGCTTGGAGGATTTGACATCCTGTTTGATTTCGTACCTGTTTGGCTGGCTTCCACTGTAGGGAAAAATAATAAATAAAAGTGGTAAACGCAGCGGAAGCGATACTAAATACGATTTAGTGACTTTTAAAATTTTTCCTTTATGAACCTTAAACCCTTTTAATCAATAAACATGCATATATATCAACAAAAGTAAATTACCTCTTGTCGCGTGATCCGATTGACTTACGTCGATGGTAATCCGCAAGACCTTCAATCCGAGCACGAACGTGGATCACCTAGGAGCGTGGTCTCCCTTTCCTTTGAATTGCAAACCTGTGAATGGACCAAACAAATACTTTCTTTTCTTTGTTAGTCACAAAACAATCAAAAGAATGTCAAAATTATTCCGGTCACTTTTGAGTTCACAATCTTATGATCGAAACTCGCGTGAACCTAGATCGATATCGTATACACAAGCTTATTGATGTTTAAGCAATTGTATACTATCAAAGAATAATTTTTCACTCCTTTTTGTCTCTCTAGAATAAAAACTCTCTTAGAATTAAGAAGAAGAAGAAAGAAAATAAAAACTCAAGCACCAATTAATTGATGTGGCCGAACCCTATAAGAACATATATATAGGTTGGCCGAATTTTTCTTCTTTTTCCTTTAGGGTTGCCGAATTCTATGTAGTATGTAATTAGGGTTGGCCGAATTTCATCATGTCACTTATATAGGGTGACTAAAATTCAACCCTAATTCTTTTTAACTTTATAGACTTCAAACTCTAATCAAACTCTTTTATTTTTATTCTTTTATTTGACTAAATAAAAGACTCCTTATTTGATTAAATAAATAATACTAATTTATTTATTTACTTATCAAACAAGTCTTTTACTTTTAGGAAAGATTTGTTTCTTTAATTAAACAATTAATCAATAAATCAATTAATTCTTATTTAATTAAAACAAATGAAACAAAATAATATTTTTAGGTCAAAACCTTAACCTAGCCGCCCCACTTATATATAAGATGGGCCTAATATTATTTTCCTATTTCATTTAATCCATTGGACTTTAAATAAAAAAGCCCACATGTGAACCAGACCCATTCTTACTAAAAGAAACAAGCCCACATGTCTTTCATTAATATATTAATATAATTGAGCAGCCCATTACTTAAATAATGTGCAAATTATATTCTTAATATATTAAATGCAATTCTAGATGGACCCTTAAATTGGTCCGGTAGAATATATCAAGTGATCCATGCAAGTCCGTGTGGATTGGGGATCTTGGCGGGCCATCTAAATTTAAGCTTCAATAGACATAACCTAATCACAATCAACAAATGATTCACTTAGGTCCGATCCATTAATTTTAACTCATTCCACTAAAGAGCTAAAACTGAACTCTTAAATAAAGATAGAAAAGGAAGATGCTCCTCATTCATACCCTAGACAATCATATTGGAGATAGTGTATCCTCGTGATTAATATCAGTAATCGCCAAGAGTTCATAGACCGCCTATAACTCTCCAAGTTACCATATTTACTCATATGACCACGTTTTGAACTTGGATATTTTGACTTGTCCAGAAGCCATGTTTTCAATAGACACTATCGAAAACTCAACGTTGAGATTTAATATCCAATTACCTCAAAACATCCATATGATGATATTATACTCTCATTTAATTAAATGGAGCCACGATGTCCATATCTATAAATGAAGTCCTCTATCGATTAACAAATGAATATCACCAAACTATCGAGGATAGACTATGCGATATAATCGTACTCATTGATAACTCAAATGATATCACTTGCAACCATAAGTCCATCATTTATCTCGGGATTAAGATAGACCCTCCGATTGTCCTGATAATGAAAAGACTATTATCTATTGACGGTTCTAGATAAAGCTTTTCATTGTGATCCAGTTCAATGCACCCAGTGCACTAGATCCTTTTGCTCGAAGACACTCCGATGATTTTAGACTCATCATATCTCATTTGATCCCACTCAAATGCTAGCAAAAGAATTCTACAACTTTAACAAGATAAAGGTGCCCAACCTTTAACTTAAGTTGTGAACATTATTCAAGACTAACTAAAGAATTGTGTCTACCACATACATATCCAGATGTACGAACAATTCTTCTTTTCCCATAGTCTTTAGACCTTATGATTATTTACTTTGACAATTATAATATAAACTATAAATGCTATACGATTTGTTAAACCATAAATCTCTTTATTAATATGAAAAAGATTGTTAATTACAACATTACACTCTTGCTATTGAGCATAATCCTAACACCTTGGTTGTGCAAAGCACCAACCATCACAAGCCTAAGCTACCATTATATCAACCCCAAATGTGGTTTGTTCACGAAATAAGCCAATCAATTTATGAGACCTTACACGACTGACAAGAGAAATCATTACAAATACTGCAACTACCATGAGGACGTTGGGCACAACACATTGGAATGCTACAGCCTCCGCAACCAGATCGAAGGATTGGTAATGAGAGGACTGTTATTGAATTTTTGCAACAGGTCCGAGATAGCATAAAGATGGGGAAGGAAGTACAGAGAGAGATGTAAGAAGCAGATGAGAGACAATAGGATAACGGGAAAGACCTAATGCAACAAGTCTAGATCATCAACACGATCAGTGGAGGCCCTACCTTAGGCGGGAACTTCCAATAATTCAAGGAAGAACCATAATAGGAAGAACACAATCAATATGTATTCAAGGTCACCCAGGGATCCCAAGAATACCCTCGCTCTGCCTAGATCATTTTTACAAAGGAAGGCGTTTTCAACACAGTTCAGCCACATGACGATCCCATAGGGATTACGGTATAGATAGCTAATTGCAAGGTCCACTGCGTTTTGATCGAAACCAGAAATAGTGTGGATATCCTTTTCAAAGGGGATCATGATAAGCTCAACATGATAAACCACTGCTACAACTGTTGTACCACGCCTCTGTATGGATTTACGGGGGACTCATTGATGCCAGTTGGGTCTCATAGGCTACTGATAATAATCAAAGAAGCCTCTCTCCAGCAGAACATAATGATAGAATTCGTCGTGGTAGATACCCCTTCTGCTTACAATGCTATCCTTGGAAGACCTTTCCTATCAGAAATTAGGGGAGTGTTGTCTATCTACCACAATGTCTTAAAGTTTCCCGTTGGGACCAAGGTAGGAGAGGCTCGAAGAGATCAACAAACGGCCCGCAGTTGTTATGTTGTGTCTACCAATCTTACCATGCTAGCCAAACAGTGCGCGTATGTGACCTATAAACCAAACAAGGAAATATCGGGACTGGATCAGTGCATCATGGCAGAAGAAAAGGTACCAGACATATTCGTAAAAGATCCAGAGGAAGAAAAAGAGCGGGGATGGACTAGTGGGCACCCCATAGAATAATTGGAGGAGATACCAATACGAGAAAATGATCTTTCAGAAGTGGTGAAGATAAGGGGAGTGTTATACAGCAGGGTCAGAGAGAGCTTGGTGGGACTACTTAGAGAATACAATGACATCTTAGCTATCCATAGGTTGGCAGTAAATACGACCTTCAAACCAGTCAAACAGAAATGAAGGCATTTCAACACCAAGTGGAATGCCACAGTCCAGGATGAAGTAGACAAGCTCATGAAAGCCAAATTCATCAAGGAATCCTGATATCCCGAATGGATCGCCAACGTAGTCATGGTTACCAAATCCAACGGGATATGGCAAATGTGTACGGATTACACCGACCTTAACCGGGCTTGCCCAAAGGACAGCTTCCCTCTGCCCAAGATCGATCAGCTTATTGACTCCAACGCAGGAAACAAGCTTCTCAGCATCATGGAAGCTTTCTCGGGGTACAACCAGATCATGATGCACCCCGCTGATCAAGACAAGACTAGTTTTATCACCGGGCAAGGCCTCTACTGCTATAAGGTAATGCCCTTCAGGCTTAAAAATGCTGGCGCCACTTTTCAACGTCTGGTGAACAAACTATTCAAAGAACAAATATGAAGATCTACGGAGGTGTACATAGATAACATGATCACCAAATCTCGGTAGACATAGCAGCATTCAGAGGATTTACGGCAGACTTTTCAAGTGATAAGGAATAACCAAATGAGGTTGAACCCAGCCAAATACACCTTTGAAGTAGCTGCAGGAAAATTCCTAGGGTTCATGGTTCACGAGAGGGAAATTGAAGCCAACCTAGAGAAGATCAAGGCCATTTTGGACCTTGAATCCCTTACTACCCTCAAATAGGTGCAAGGACTGACTGGCAGGATTGCAACATTGAACCGCTTCATATCTCGATCTACAGATAAGTGTCTTCCTTTCTTTAAAATTATCAAACATGGTAAAAAGATGAAGTAGGATCAAGAAAGTGAAAGGGGAATATCTGGCTAGCCCGCCCTTGCTAGTAAAACTTGTTTTAGGAGAAGAGCTGCAACTTTACCTAGCAGTATCAGAGACCGCTACCAGCGAGGCTCTAGTTAAAGAGTGTAATGACAAGGTCTAGAGACCAGTCTATTACGTGAGCCGTACTCTGACCAAGTCAGAGAAAAATTATTCCATTATGGAGAAGTTTGCCTATGCATTGGTGACTGCAGGCCTACTGTATTTCTAATCTCACACCATTGCGGTGGTTACTAATCAATCACTAAGACAATTCCTCTAGAGGCCCGATGTATCTGACAGATTGGTCATATGGGCTTTGGAGCTCACCCAATATGACATCAAATACAAGCCAAGGACCACAATAAAAGCTCAGGCTTTAGTAGATTTCATAGTAGAATTCAGCATGACTCTAAACCCGGATACAAATGCAACCCCGGACCCGGTACCAGAGAACCCAGAATGGCCCTATAACTATAAAATCTGGGTACTGTACATGGATGGGGCATCGAACCAATCAGGTTGCGAGGCAGGGATTATCCTAACCGATCTAGAGGGGGTCAAGTGCAACCACTGTTTCAGATTTAAATTTAGAGCCATTAATAATGAAGCAGAGTATGAACCTTACTAGTAGGGATGAAAGTAGCAGAAGAGCTAAGAGCAGATTTTCTCCTGGTTACAAGCGATTCACAGTTGATGATCTATCAAGTATCGGGATTGTATCAAGCAAAGAGTGATAACATGGTAGCATATTTGACCAAAGTCCGGGAAGCTATGACAAAGTTCAAAAGCGTGAAGATGGAGCATATTCTATAAGAGAAGAATCATCGAGCAGACATCTTAGCCAAAATTGCTGCAAGTGGTGGGCAAGCATTGCCAAGAGGAGTACCGATATAATTGATACCCCGATTAAGCATAGCTATAGGAGTAGAAGTCAACCAAGTCAAATGACTCCCTTGCTGGATGGATCCTATAGCAGATTACCTCCAGAATGACACCCTTCCTACTGAACCGGATCAAGCACGCAAACTCAAAAGGATCGCCACCCGGTACTACTTGGTAGATGGTTTTCTCTACCGTAAAGGAAAGTCACTTCCACTGTTAAGATGTCTACACCCAGATGATGTACAATGGGCACTCAACGAGGTACATTCAGTAGAATATGGCAACCATGTATCAGACGAGACTCTTGCTTACCAAGTACTCAAATGGGTTATTTCTGACCTACTCTCCACCAAGATGCAAAGCTATTCGCCCAATCTTATGAACCATGCCAGAGGACAGCAAACCTCTACCATCTTCCTCCGGAGAGGCTAGATTACTTTACCCGGTGAGTGGAGGTAGAGTCCCTTACCCAGATAACAGAGGTAAACACCACCAGCTTCGTCAAAGAAAACATTGTCTACTGTTTTGGTACCCCGATGACCATAATAACCAATCTGGGTAAGCAGTTCGATAATGCCAAATTCAGGCAGTTTTGCGAGGAAAGGAGAATCAACCTCCATTTTGCATCAGTATCCCATCCGTAGACCAATGGACTGATGGAGGCTACCAACAAGACAATCAAGAAACTCCTGAAGAAGAAACTCCAACAGAAGAAAGGGAAATGGGATGAGGAACTTCCCAACGTGCTATGGGTATACCGGACAACCAAAGGGACTACAACCGGGGAAACACCTTATTCACTAGCTTTTGGGATAGAAGCAGTCCTACCTATCGAGCACAAACTGACATCTATTAGGGTCCACCACTATGAACCTGAGGATAATGAGATGAAGTTAATAGCTAACTTGGACCTTCTCGAGGAGAAGCAAGACAAGGTTCCACATAGGGTAGTGCCGTACCAGAGCAAGATAGCTCGATACTTTAACAAAAAAGTAAGGGCACGAAATTTCAAAGAAGAAGACCTTGTTCTCAGAAAAGTAACCCAAAACACCCGAAAAAAGGTCAGACGGGGTATTGACTCCCAACTGGGAGGGTCCTTACTAGATCAAGATGATAGTCCAGGGTGGAGCTTTAGAAGACATGGATGGTTACCCGGTTGATCACACCTGAAACGCTGATCACCTTAAAAGGTTTTACTCTTAATGGTTAGCAGGAATAAAGAGTTTTTTCTTTTTTCGGCTAGTATGACATCAAATGTATACCCCGATCTTTGCTTTGTATGAGTTTGAAAGTTCAATGAAAGAAGTCAGTTTATTCTCCTACCTGATTCTCCAATTTTCATCTTGAACATTTCACCACAAATAAATCGCCTCAAGACCAGGAGAGCAATACAACACTCTTGATGCCCTAGGCAAGGTTAACCCCTCTAGGAGGATCGCTATAACTAAATCACCTCAAGACCAAGAAAGCCAATGCGACATTCTTGAAAAGCAAGGTCGGGGAATATCCTCCACCGGGATATATTTATCAAAGCACTAGAATCCCTTTGCAGGATATCTGATACCTTGAATTGCCATGTGAAGAACCAAGTCGGGGAATACCCTCCACTGGGACATATTTATCAAAGTACCAGAATCCCTTACAGGGATATCCGGCACCTTGATTCGCCATGTGAAGAACTAGGTCTAGGAATACCCTCCACCGGGATATATTTATCAAAGGACCAGAATCCCTTAGCGGGATATCTGGCACCTTGATTCGCCATGTGAAGAACCAGGTTAGGGAATACCCTCCACCTAGGTATATTTATCAAAGGACCAGAATCCCTTGGCGGGATATGTGGCACCTTGACTTGCCATGTCAAGAACCACGTCGGGGAATACCCTCCACCGAGATATATTAATCAAAGGACCAGAATCCCTTAGCGGGATATCTGGCACCTTGATTCACCATGTGAAGAACCAGGTCAGGGAATACCCTCCGCCAGGATATATTTATCAAAGGACCAGAATCCCTTAATAGGATATCTGGCACCTTGATTCGCCATGTGAAGAACCAGGTCGGGAAATACCCTCCACTGGGATATATTTATCAAAGGACCAGAATCCCTTAGTAGGATATCTATCACCTTGATTCGCCATGTGAAGAACCAAGTCAAGGAATACCCTCCACTGAGGTATATTTATCAAAGGACCAGAATCCCTTGTCAGGATATCTGGCACCTTGAATCGCCACATGAAGAACCAGGTCGGGGAATACCCTCCACCGGGATATATTTATCAAAGGACCAGAATCCCTTAGCAGGATATCTGGCACCTTAATTCGCCATGTGAAGAACCAGGTTGGGGAATACCCTTCACTAGGATATATTTATCAAAGGACCAGAATCTCTTAGCAGGATATCTGGCACCTTGATTCGCCATGTGAAGAACCAGGTCGAGGAATACCCTCCACCGGGATATATTTATCAAAGGACCAGAATCCCTTAGCAGGATATCTGGCGCCTTGATTCGCCATATGAAGAACCAGGTCGAGGAATACCCTCCACCGGGATATATTTATCAAAGGACCAGAATCCCTTAGCGGAATATCTGGCACCTTGATTCGCTATGTAAAGAACTAGGTCGGGGAATACCCTCCACCAGGATATATTTATCAAAGGACCAGAATCCCTTAGCAGGATATCTAGCACCTTGATTCGCTATGTGAAGAACTAGGTCGGGGAATACCCTCCACCGGGATTTATTTATCAAAGGACCAGAATCCCTTAGCGGGATATTTGGCACCTTGATTCGCCATGTGAAGAACTAGGTCGGGGAATATCCTCCACCGGGATATATTTATCAAAGAACTAGAATCCCTTAGTAGAATATATGGCACCTTGATTCGCCATGTGCAGAACCAGGTCTAGAAATACCTTGATTTGCCATGTGAAGAACCAGGTCAGGGAATACCCTCCACCGGGATATATTTATTGTTAACCACCAAAATTGGTAAAGGACCAACGAAGAATTTTCCACTCGAATACTAGGAAGAAGCACAGGCCGAGATACCATCTAGGTACTCCTAAAAAGAAGAATACTGGATCGAATCTGGGTACCTACCTCCTCCCTTGAAATAACCCCAACAAAGCCTAGCAATCCCGATGACCCCTAAAATGTTCCAACGCAGAGTTCAACTCAGAATCCTATCACGGAGCTCAATGGGGTACCCCGCTACTGCACCGGACAGGTATCCCGTTACTAGATCAATATGATACCCCGCTACGGCTTTAGCAGCGTACCCCGCTGTCGCATCATACGGACATACAGATACAACTTTAGCTGAAATATCCCGCTTCTACATCCAACCGGATACTCCGCTGCGAGAACAACCGATATCAGGATACCCCGTCGACCAAGCACCTAACTAGGAAAGCATCAAACTAGCAAAAGGCGGGGTACACGAGAACCCAGATGAACCCAAATACCTCCTGCGATCCTCTCACCAGATAACCATAAGAAATACTCACAGAATTATATATCCATATGTTCAGACAGACAGGTCTTGAGGCTCCAAGACTAGGGTAATGAAACGCAGTCGTTCATCTCCCGATGAAAAGGTAGACTCCTTCCCACCTCTTAAGAATTCCATTCGAATAAAGAGTCAACTAGTATCAGAATCCTCTCAAAAAGGAATCGTTTGATTCGGATAATTAAAGCTCCTACAAGATTGTCTCCTAGAAGGAAGGAAAGTCCTATGATCGCTAAAACCCTAGACCGAAATTATAGGAGTGCATGGCAAGCAACAGGACCTATATATACAACATTACATTCAGTAGAATAAGGGAGAAAAAATTCGGCTCCCCAAACCCTAGACTCGCATTCAATTCTACTTATCGACAAGCACGAGCATGCCATCTCCATCACCTAACAAAAAACATTGAATATCGCCACAAATCATCATACCCCAAAAATTTCATCAGTTGTATATTGGTTTTTATCAATAAAATCGTACTTGTTAATCTTTCTTTGTATGAGTTTTTAGCTCGGTTTGATAGGAATCTTATTGGTATCGAACTACGTGATACCCCTCCAACCGAGATCTATCTCGATCTTGGTTCTTAAAGTTGTTATTTGGAGATTTACCCCAATGATAATTTTCCATTAACATTTATCAATGCACCAAAATCCCTTAGCAGGATATCTAGCACCTTGATTTGCCATGTGAAGAACCAGGTCGGGGAATACCCTCCACTAAGACATATTTATCAAAGAACCAGAATCCCTTAGTAGGATATCTAGCACCTTGATTCGCCATTTGAAGGACCAGGGTGGGGAATACCCTCAACCGGGATATATTTATCAAAGGACCAGAATCCCTTAGCAGGATATCTAGCATCTTGATTCGCCATGGGAAGAACCAAGTCGGGAAATACCCTCCACCGAGATAGATTCAATCAAAGAGCCAGGGTCCCTCAGTTGGACAATTGACATCTTATTTCACCATATGAAGTCCTAATGTTAAGAAGGCCTTAATGGTCTGCCAAAATGGATTGCTAAGGAATCGAGATCCCAAAGTGGGATACCTGGGTTCTTTATACATGAGGTACCCAAAAAATTTGCAATATATTAAGACTGGGTCCTGAGTACCACTGGTTTGAAGTCCTTTACAAAATTTTCACCAAGTCTTGCAAAGGGACTACCGACCAAGTTATCTTCAGAGAAAATTAGGGCCTATTTTACTGCATAGCCAGATAAAGAAAAAGAGTTTGTCAACATCCCAAACAGATCCTGTATCATTATTCAAACATTACAAGGTATACCGGAAGCAATCACATACAAACAATCACCAGTATTCCAAGTAAGTTTTTATCTGGATTATTATTATGAAAGATCCTACCACTACCCAGCAAAATAAGAAGACAATACATTTGCAAGAAAGAAGCATCCAATTGATCAATCCGGGTGCTTAAACCCCACAATCAGGCTATAATATGTGAATAAACAAATACAACAACAGAAATAACAACAATAGGAAGACAAAGAGAAATCTTGCACCCTTCTTCTTTACAGCCTCCTAGATTCGAACCGGCTGCATCAAATTATCTGATTCCATTGGAATGGTATCAATGAAGATCTCGCATGTAGGACTCTCACCTTTGCTTCAACCTTGAGTTCATCATTTTTTTTCTTCAACATCAAGCCCTCAGTGCATCTTGAAGGCTGAACCTGCTCCGCCCATTCATGGGTCTTGGTGCTGGTCATCCGGTCGCCAACCTGTTTATTGACTTCAACACCAATAGCGAGCTTGTCAACATCCCAAACACGGCTGTTGTGTCTTTGGGTACCCTTATGAATGGCACAATTAACCATGATGACCACGGATTCGCCAACCCAGAAAACCTTCAAATAGTTGAGGAGAGGGAAGCATACTGGCTCCATCTGGCAAACTAGGACGAGGCTCTCGGTCCTTTCATGGAAGCCCAGCTCAATACAAAGTTCCCTGCTAGAACGACAAGACCGAGTCGAGATAGAGCTTAACCCAAAATCGAGGTTGACGTTTTCTTTCCTCCTTACGTTTGACAGAGAATCGCCAACCTTTTCCAAATCAAAAAAAGCACCAAGATTGATAGTTGGAATGGATAGATCCGCCATCAAAGGAAAACACTCAGGATGGCTCTGCTTCACTCTTTATAAATTTTTCAGAGTGAAAGATAAAGAAGGAAGACAGGTTATTTATAGAGAAAATCAAGTGGGTACCGGTACAAAGCAATCATGACCAGTGAAGATTTTGAGGAGACACGCGAAAAATGACCCTTTAACATGAGTTGACCAGTCTTAACTTAATGCGCGAATCGGTGCATTAAAGGTAGATAAACCAAGAGGAACGTCCTTCTAGAAAGGTGGAACCACCTAAGCAAATATTTATGGGACAAAGGGCACCAAGTATCTCAGTGTGCTGATCATAGGGGACTAGCTACCAGGGTTCTTAATCTGGAATATCTAAATGCCCCAACTCCGTGAAAGTAAAGCCAGATCCCGATACCTTACCAGGATCACTCAAGGTCCCTTATAAAGAAGTTCCTATCAGGTTTCACAAGTTAAATGCCCCAGACCACTACCAAGAGTGAGGAGGATCAGGCATTGCCTGGTTTAGAATGAATAAGTACCCGTACATTAATTATCACCAATAAAAATTTATCTAGGCTACAAGCAAGCCAGCAAGCGAACATGTCAACAAAGTAACAGTAAGTACAAGAAGGATAGTACACAAGTCACAAACAAAGGAAACCTTTCTTTTTCACCCAACCCCCGTTTCGGGGCTATAAAAAATTCTTAATTGAATTAAAAAAAAGATCAAGCACCATTATGCTTCTCCCCTGCTTTGTCCTCCGGATTAGCATCACCTGCTTCTCCAACTGCTGCAATTCCACTCCCAGTCAAAACCTCCCTCGTTCCTAGTACATCAGTTTCAACCAAAACATCTACCGCCTCCATGGGAATAGCCTCACTAGGCAAAGCTACATCCCACATTTGATCATCTTGAATAGCAGAAAGGTCCTGAGTCTCCACAGCCTCTTCTGTGAGGTCAGTAGCTGGCACGATATTCTCTAGCTACAAAGAGGGCTCTACGATCGGGGCTTTGCTTGCTGGGGTTGAATCCTCATTAGAATATTGGGCAGCTTTTGCTAAAATCACACCCCGATCCCACCCAAGTGTACCTTGAAAGTCAAAATCAGCGGGGAAGGCCTGGACCACCTTATAGGAAACAGTAAAGTATCCCTGCTCAAAGGATTCATTACCTTAGGCTTTCAAAGCCGACAATGCATCCCGCAGGAGGCGATTTTTCTCAACAAGCATAGCCTTCTCCCTAGCCAACTCCTCTTGCTGAGCCAATCTGCGGGTGGACTTGATAGTCTCTATATCAAGGGAGTGTTTCATCTTCTCTAAATCAACTATGGCCTCTTGCCTACCCCGCTCAGACTCAGCAGCAGAACGGATCAAGACATCAGCAGCCTCTTTGGACCAGGCTAGATCCCTCCTAGCTTCCTCCAACTCAGCCCTGGCTATAATGTTGGCCTCCTGCAAAGTCTTCAGTTGTTGCCCCATTGCTAGATTGAATTTAAAAGCTTGCAACAAGAAAAGAGAAATAAGAATCATCCTAAAATTCAACCAAGTAAGAAAAGAGGTCTATAAACATACCTCAGCAAGCAAAAAAATATACCTCAGCGGGGAGGGCCTGGACCACCTTACGAGCCTTGGCACTCCTTGATAACACTTTCATGGAAGGGCGAGCAGGAACTAGATCCAACAGCAGGATAGGAAGGGGAAAAAGCGACCCATTAGAAGTTGAAGGAAGGGTAGCCACAGGGAAATTAGGGTCAACACTAAAGTCAGCACCGGTACCAGGGGAGTTGACAGGAGAATCAACAAGGGAGGAAGCTTGAAACCCGAACCCTGGTTGATGAGAATAAAAGAGTTGCACCAAGGGATCCATTGCATATTCTGCCTGGACCAATAAAATGGCAAGGGCCAAGAGATTCAAAGAGGCACTCAATGGCCTGATTCAAGACACTTAGGGCTGATTTTGAAGTGTTAAAGTCCAAGATGAGCCCATATGAATACCAAGGCTTAATTAACATCATCAAGGCAATTGATTGGGCCGAATAAAAGAAGATTTGGGAGCGTGGTAGAAGCTTGGGCGTGAAGCACAAGCAAGGGCGTGTGGAGGAGATTCAATTTCAGCTTTTTCTTTTTTTTGAATTTTTAGAGAATAAAGAGTTGATTTATTTCCAAAATTAAAGGGCTGATTTGTTTACAATTTTAGCCTTCCAAATAAGGATCAAGTCAAAAGTTGCTTGTTTTAGTTTTATTTTCTTTCCATTTTGTAAGGCATTAATTGTTAAGATATCTTGTTCCTTTTCTAGAGTTAGGCGTGTAGGGTTTCTTTTCCATCATGGTTTTGGTTATAAGGAACCAACTGATGTAATATTCGGCAGATTTGAATTGAATTAAAATTTGAGAGAAAGTTTTCTCTTTGGTTCCAAAACTTGACTTATCACTCACCTTCTTCTTGTTCTTGAGTGTGGCATCTTCAATTTCTTGATAAAGTTGGTTCTTATCTCATTATAGATAATAGGTCATGATCCTATATTTTCTTTTGTTTTTCTAAACTTGAAATTAAGAACGATCCTTTGAGTCCATATTTTGGTTCCAAGTCTCACTACTCTTAGTGAAGTTCATATCAGTTGGTATTAGAGCTTAGGCTTCTAAAATCAGGTTTAATCTATCCATGTTCTTCTTCTTCTTCTTTGATTCGTTTGATCACAAAAAAAAAATATATATATATATATATCACAAACTAGATTCCGATCGACCAAGTCCGATAAATAAAAAAAAAAACAAGAGAGTGTAAGCTCATCAAGGGGTAAAAGCCAAAACATTGAGTGAAACACGAGTGTTGAGTGAATTGAATATTCGAGTGAAACACCTGAGGGAATGTTGTGAGGCCCTTCTAATTTTTTTTTCTTACAGGAAAACATGTCTGAAGACAAAGATAAAGGCACTACTGATGATTCTTCCATGTCGGCGGATCTAAAGCTTTAGAATGAGGCATTAGTAGGGGAGATGAGACGGATGATGAGTGGGGAATTGGAACAATTACATGAGTGCTTAGATCAAATAGAAAACACACGCGTGGAACAGCCACAACCCGTTCCACAAGCACGTAGGAGAGAGAGAGTTTCGGTTAAAGAAGAAGTTAATGATTAATATAGGGATGATAATGACATAGAGGAGGATGATCGCATGTCCAATATGGGTACAGGCAGATTTAGGCATGGAATGGGAGGTAGAGGAGTTAGGTATGGGAATAGAGAGATAGGTATAGGAATAGAGGAGATAGGTATTGAGAGAGGGTTGATAATAATTTAGGTAGTATAAAGGTGAAGATTCCAACCTTCCAAGGTAAAACCGATCCTGAAGCTTATTTGGAGTGGGAGAAAGGAATAGAATTGGTGTTTGACTGCCATGACTATTCCGAATTAAAAAAGGTGAAGTTGGCTACAATATAATACACCGATTATGTTATTGTTTGGTGGGATCAACTGATTGTAAGTAGAAGACAGAATGGTGAAAGACTTATTAAGACATGGGAGGAGATGAAAATTGTTATGAGGATGAGATTCATTCCAAGTCACTATTATAGGGGTTTGTTTCAAAAATTGCAAATTCTTACCCAAAGGTTTAAGTGTGTTGAAGATTACTACAAGGAGATGGAGATAGCCATGATTCGAGCTGATGTAGAGGACGAATGAGAGGCGACTATGGCTAGGTTTCTTAATGGACAACAATGAGACATTGCAAATGTAGTGGAGTTGCAACATTATGTTGAATTGACTGACATGGTACACATGGCCATTAAAGTGGAACAACAATTGAAAGGAAAGGTTCCACTCGGGTTGGGCAAATTCGGGTTCTTCATCATCATGGAAACCGAATTGGAGCAAAAGGGAGGACCAGCCTAGTTTCAAGGCCAAGGCCGAACCTTCCAAAGATCATAAAGCCGGAGGCACATTAAATCAAGGTAAATCAGATTCTCAATCTTCTAGAAACTGTGACATTAAGTGCTTTAAGTGTTTGAGAGCAGGTCATATTGCATGACAATGTCCAAATAAGAGAGTAATGGTTTTGAAGGATGATGGTGGTATCGAAGCTGAGGGTGAATCTGAGGGTGAATCTGATGATGAGTCCATGCCACCTTTGGAGGATGCAAGTGACTTTCAATATCCGGTGGATGGAGAGCTTTAGGTTGCAAGAAAAGCTCTTAGAGCTCTTAATGATAAGGTATAGAGCATGATTATTAACAGGGGGAGTTGTACTAATGTGGCTAGCACTATTTTGGTGGAAAAATTGAATTTGACAACTTTGAAGCACCCAAAACCTTATAAGCTACAATGATTGAATAATAGTGGGGAAGTTAGGGTGAATAAACAGGTATTTGTGTCATTTTCAATTATAAAATACAAAGATAAAGTTATTTGTGATGTGGTACCAATGAATACGGGTCATATCCTTTTGGGAAGACCATGAAAGTTTGATAGGCATGTGACTTATGATGGATATACTAATAGATACTCTTTGTACTCAATAAAAAGCCAATCACTCTTGTACCTTTAACCCCAAGACAAGTATATGAAGATCAAGTGAGGTTAAAAAAAAAGATGTTAAAAAGGAGAGTGGGAGTTCAAAAGAAAGAGAGAAAAAGAGAGAGAGTTCAAAACAACAAAAAATGAAAAAAAAAAGTTGAAAAAGAAAAAAAGGCTGATGAGAAAAAGAGAGAGAAAAACAAGTGAGCTTTTATGCAAGAGAGAGTGAGATCAAAAGGCTTTGTTTTCAAATCAACCAATGATTGTACTTCTATATAAAAAGGCTTGTTTTAGTACTGACGATATTGATTCTTCTTTGCCTAGTGTTGTTGTTTCACTTTTGCAGGACTTTGATGAAGTGTTTCCCAAAGAGATGCCTATTGGTTTACCACCAATAAGGGGGATTGAGCACCAAATTGATTTTGTACCAGAAGCATAGATCCCAAATAAACCTGCATATAGAAGTAATCCCGAGGAAACAAAAGAATTTCAAAGGCAGGTTAATAAGCTCATGGAAAAGGGGTATGTGCTTGAGAGTATGAGTCCTTGTGCGGTTCCCGTATTGCTTGTGCCTAAGAAGGATGGAACATAGAGGATGTGCGTTGATTGTCGTACCATCAACAATATCACTGTAAAGTATCGACATCCTATTCCTAGATGAGATGATATGCTTGATGAATTGCATGGTTCTATTGTTTTTACTAAAATTGATCTTAAGAGTGGATATCATCAAATTAGGATGAAAGAAGGTGATGAGTGGAAAACTGCTTTTAAAACAAAATATGGTTTATATGAGTGGTTAGTTATGCCTTTCGGATTAACTAATGCACCAAGTACTATCATGAGATTAATGAACCATGTTTTACGTGCTTTTATTGGAAAGTTTGTGGTTGTGTACTTTGATGACATTTTGATTTATAGTAAAAACCTAGATGAGCATGTTGAACATTTAAAACTTGTTTTAGGTGTTTTAAGAACAGAAAAGTTGCTTATCTCAAAAAGTGTACCTTTTGCACGGATAAGCTTGTATTTCTTTGTTTTGTTGTTAGTGCTAAAGAGATTAGGGTTGATGAAGAAAAGGTTAAGGCAATTAAGGAGTGGTTGAAACCTACAAATGTAGGACAAGTGAGAGGTTTCCATAGGTTGGCTAGTTTTTATAGGAGGTTTGTGAGGGATTTTAGTAGTCTAGCCACACCTTTAACTAAAGTTATCAAACAAAATGTGGGTTTTAAGTGGGGTAATGAACAAGAAAAGGCGTTTAACTTGATTAAGGAGAAATTAACTAATGCACCTTTGCTTGCTTTGCCTGACTTTGCTAAAGCTTTTGAGATTGAGTGTGATGCTTCAGGAATAGGTATTAGAGTTGTTCTAATGCAAGATGGACGTCCCATTGCATTTTTTAGTGAGAAGATAAGTGAAGCAGCCTTGAATTATCCTACCTATGACAAGGAGATGTATGCTTTGGTTAGGGCATTGGAAACTTGGCAACACTACCTTTGGCCGAAAGAATTGTGATTCACACGAATCATGAGTCCTTGAAGCATTTAAAGGGACAACACAAGATAAATAAGTGGCATGCCAAGTGGGTGGAGTTCATAGAAACATTTTCATATATGATCAAGTACAAAAAAGGTAAGGAAAACGTGGTTGCTAATGCTTTGTCTAGAAGGTATGTTTTACTTTCTACTTTGGATGCTAGATTGCTTGATTTTGACTATATTAAAGAATTGTATGTGGAAGATTCTGATTTTGGCAATGTATTCAATGCATGTGAAAAGGTTGCATTTAGCAAGTTTTATAAGCATGATGGATTTTTGTTTAGAGAAACTAAATTATGCGTGCCTAAGAGTTTTTTGTGTGAATTGCTTGTTAGAGAAGCTCATAGGGGAGGTTTGATAGGGCATTTTGGTATAGCCAAGACACTAGATGTTTTGCTTGAACAATTCTTTTGGCCACATATGAAACGTGATGTAAAAAGAATTTGTGAGAAATGCATTACATGTAGAATTCTTTCTTTGCCTATACCTAGTGGACCTTGGATTGATATTTCCATGGATTTTGTGTTAGGTTGCCTAGGTCAAAGAGGGGTAGGGATTATATATATGTGGTTGTTGATAGGTTTTCTAAAATGGCACATTTCATTCCTTTTCATAAAACTGATGATGAATCACATGTTGCTGATTTGTTTTTTAAAGAAATTGTTAGATTGCATGGCATGCCTAAAACCATTGTTTCAGATAGAGATGCTAAGTTCTTAAGTTACTTTTGGAAAACTTTATAAGGCAAGTTAGGAACTAAACTTTTATTTTCTACTACTTGTCATCCACAAACTGATGGTCAAACTGAAGTAGTTAATGGGACTTTATCTGCCTTGTTGCGTGCTATAATACAAAAGAACTTGAAAACATGGGAGGATTGTTTGCTGCATGTAGATTTTGCTTATAATAGGAGTGTGCATTCTGCAACTCATTTTTCGCTTTTTGAAATTGTGTATGGTTTTAACTCATTGACACCTTTGGATCTAATTCCTTTACCTGTGAATGGGCATGTTAACTTGGATGGGAAGAAAAAGGCAGAATTTGTTAAGTAAATCCATGAAAAGACTAGGCAAAACATCGAGAGGAGAACTATGCAATATGCCAACAAAGCTAATAAAGGGCGTAAGAAAGTTATGTTTGAGCCCGGTGATTAGGTGTGGTTACGTATGAGGAAGGAACGGTTTCCAGTCCAGTGGCGTTCTAAACTACTTCCAATGGGAGATGGCCCATTTCAAGTGATTGAAAGGATCAATGACAATGCCTACAAGTTAGATCTTCTAGGTGAGTATAATGTTAGTGCAAGCTTCAATGTTTTTGATTTCTCTCCGTTTGATGTAGGTGACGATTTGAGGACAAATCCTTTTCAAGAGGGAGGGAATGATAAGAATAAAGGAGCTGCACCAAGGGATCCATTGCATATTCCGGCTGGACCAATAACAAGGGCAAGGGCCAAGAGATTCAAAGAGGCACTCAATGGCTTGATTCAAGACACTTGGGCTGATTCTGAAATGTTAAAATCCAAGATGAGTCCACATGAAGACCAAGGCTTGATTAACATCATCAAGGCAATTGATTGGGCCGAATAAGAGAAGATTTGGGCTTGTGGCAGAAGCTTGGGTGTGAAGCACAAGCTAGGGCGTGTGGAAGAGATTCAATTTCAGCTTTTTCCTTTTTAGTTTTCAGAGAATAAAGAGTTGATTTGTTTCCCAAATTAATGGGCTAATTTGTTTCCAATTTTAGCCTTCCAAATAGAGAGCAAGTCAAAAGTTGCTTGTTTTAGTTTTATTTTCTTTCCCGTTTGTAAGGCATTAATTGCCAAAATATCTTGTTCCTTTTCTATAGTTAGGCATGTAGGGTTTCTTTTCCATTAGGGTTTTGGTTTATAAGGAACCAACTTATATAATATTCGGCAGACTTGAATTGAATTAAAATTTGAGAGAAAGTTTTCTCTTTGGTTCCTATACTTGACTTATCACTCACCTTCTTCTTGTTCTTGAGTGTGGCGTCTTCAATTTCTTGATATCGTTGGTTCTTATCTCATTATAGATAACGGGTCACAATCCTATATTTTCATTTGTTTTTATAAACTTGAAATTATGAACTATCCTTTTAGTCCATATATTGGTTCCGAGTCTCACTACTCTTGGTGATGTTCATATCTGATGAGAATCAAGAAACATCATCAAATAATCCATTGCTTGTTCTAGTTGGGCAAATTACAAGGGCCAAGAGGATCAAAAAAGTATTTAATGGAGGCTGATTCTGAGTTGCTGAAGTCCAAGTTCGGCCCACATGAAGACCAAATCCGGACTGAACTTCGTGGGCCTCTATAGAGAGCATCTAAAGTCAGATCATCTATTATAATATGTTTTTGGAAAGCCCAAGATGATCTCTACAGATGTTATGGAGACTCCATCCTCCAAAACAGATCACAACAAGCCCAAATTCGGCCATATATTTTGTTGCGCGTAAGGAACAAGCTAGGGTTTGGATGAGTCCGAATTTTAGGATATTTTCTATTTTATTTATTTTCCAAATAAATAGTCGATTTGCTTCCCAATTGAACGGCTGATTTTTTTCCCCAAATAAAGCTTTCCAAATAAGGAGCAAATCAACTAGTTGTTAGTTTTAGTCTTTATTTATTTCCTAAATTTGTTTGCATTTATTTTCCTGATTGTAAGGAATTAATTGCCAAATATTTTATTTCCTTTATCTTTCTTTCTAGGGTTTAGATATTTTTAGTATTTAAGGGACTCATTGATGTATTGTTGAGAAGACTTTTGAATGAAATAATTATTTGAGAGAACGTTTTCTCTTTGTTCTTCATTGAACTATGAACATATCAAGATTCTACCTTGTGGCGTTCAAATCTTGACTTATCACTCACCTTCTTCTCTTCTTGAGTGTGGCATCTACAACCTTCTTGATACCGTTTGTTCTTATCTCTTTAAGATAACGGGTCGCGGTCCATTATTTTCTTTGTTTTCATAAACTTGAATTAGAAAACAATCTTTCGTTGCCATATATTGGTTCCGAGTCTCACTACTCTTGGTGAGGTTCATATCAGTTGGTATCAGAGCTTAGACTTCTAAAATCAGGTTTGATCTATCTCTTTTTTTTATTATTATTTTTTTTGTCTTTTATTTCCTTGTTATAAAAAAAAATAAAAATAAAAAATAAATAAAAAAAAAACTTGATCATATCTGTTATCTAAAAAAAAAAAAAAAGGTTTTATCAATAAATAAATAAATAAATAAAAAATAAAAAAATTGTACGAGCTCATCAAAGGGTAAAAGCCAAAAATCGAGTGAAACACGAGTGTGAGTGCCATCATTATTGAGAATAAACACGCGAGGGAGTGTTTGTGAGGCTTACTAATTTGTTTTTATAGGTTAAAGAAAAAATGTATGACGATGCACCAGAAAAGATTAATTTCACGCTTTTAGTTGAAAGATGAGCTCTTAGTGCTCAAGGAAAAGAAGATGATGAGCTACAACGTGACAATGTCATTCACACCCGATGTCATGTTAATGATAAGGTTTATAGCTTGATTATTGATGAGGGGAGTGGTACTAATATGGCTAGCACTACTATGGTGGAAAAATTGAATTTGACCACTTTGAAGCACCTAAAACCATATAAGCTACAATGGTTGAATGATGGCGAAGAAATCAAGGTGACTAAACAGGTGTTGGTGTCTTTTTCCTTTCAGAAGTACAAAGATGAAGTCTTGTGTGATGTTGTACCAATGCATGCGAGCCATATCCTTTTGGGTTGACCTTGGCAGTTTGATAGGCATGTAACTCATGATGGTTATACAAATAGATACTCCTTTGAACTCAATAAAAAATGAATCGCTCATGTACCCTTAACCCCAATACAAGTATATGAAAATCAAGTGAGGTTAAAAGAAAAGAGAGATGTAAAAAAGGAGAGTGAGAGTTCAAAAGAAAGAGAGACAAAAGAAAGAGAGATTGAAATAGCAAAAAAAGAAATCACAGCTGATGAGAAATAGAGAGAGAGAAAGCAAGTGAACTTTTATGCAAAAAATAGTGAGATCAAGAAGGCATTGTTTTTAAATCAGCCAACTTCTTGGCCTAGTGTTCTTGTTTCTCTTTTTCAAGACTTTAATGAAGTATCACAGGCTATCAATAACATTACGGTGAAAATTCGAGGACGAATCATTTTGAAGAGTGGGGGAATGATGAGAATCAAGAAGCATCATCAAATGATCCATTACTTGTTCCAGTTGGGTCAATTACAAGGGCCAAAAGGATCAAAGAAGCATTTAATGGGGGTTGATTCTGAGTTGCTGAAGTTTAAGTTCGGCCCACATGAAGACCAACTCCGGACTGAACTTCGTAGGCCTCTACAAAGAGCATCTGAAGTCGGATCGTCTATTATAATATGTTTTTGGAAAGCCCAAGAAGATCTCTAGATATGTTATGAGGACTCTATCCTCTAATACAGATCACAACAGGCCCAAATCCGGCCATCTATTATGTTGCGCGTGAGGAACAAGCTAGGGTTTGGATGAGTCCAAATTTTAGGATATTTCCTATTTTATTTATTTTCCAAATAAATAGTCAATTTGTTTCCCAATTGAAGGGCTGATTTTGTTTCCCAAATGAAGCTTTCCAAATAAGGAGCAAATCAACTAGTTGTTAGTTTTAGTCTTTATTTATTTCCTAAATTTGTTTGCATTTATTTTCCTGATTGTAAGGCATTAATTGCCAAATATTTTATTTCCTTTATCTTTCTTTCTAGGGTTTAGATATTCTTAGTATTTAAGGGACTCATTGATGTATTGTTGAGAAGACCTTTGAATGAAATAATTATTTGAGAGAACGTTTTCTCTTTGTTCTTCATTGAACTATGAACTTATCAAGGTTCTACCTTGTGGCGTTCAAACCTTGACTTACCACTCACCTTCTTCTCTTCTTGAGTGTGGCGTCTACAACCTTCTTGATACCGTTGGTTCTTATCTCTTTAAGATAACGGGTCGCGGTCCTTTATTTTCTTTGTTTTCATAAACTTGAATTAGAAAACGATCATTCGTTGCCATATTTTGGTTCCGGGTCTCACTACTCTTGGTAAGGTTCATATCAATATCACTGGTAGAACAAGAGAGGAAGGTGGAAGAGAAGTGGCAAATACTGTAAGAGCCAAAAATAAGAGTCAGACAAGGGAGAAGGGAAACAAGAAAGAATAGCAAAAGGAAGAAAAAACACATACCAGGACTTGTAATAGAGATCTGGAGGTATCGCTTCAACCTAACGCCCTCGAAAGGATCATAGTCGGGATACTCTAGATACACAGACTTGTTGTCCATGATCCTCTGGATGATACCTAGGGACTCGGCAGATATATTTCCTTTATCCCATTTATCCTGCCTTGTGAACTGAATAGGGACTGGGTATTCAGTCCCGCCAATATGCACGGAATGGCCCCAGTCCCATCCTACCACGATCCACTCGTCTTTCCTGCTCCTGTTAAACTCGATGTTGGTCCCAGGAATTACCAACTTGGTAGGCTTAGACAGTCTCAAATAAAACTGTCATTTGGGACTAGGCGCCATGTTAGCTACTTGGAAGACATACCGCAGCTCATCGAAGCTCGGCTCTCTCTTCAGGTCATCCCTCTCACACTGTTCCTTCAAAAGCACCAAAAAACCCATCAAATGTTTCCAGAAACCAAACAAGATTTGTAGAAGAGCCAGCCTAAGAGCCACCGACGCCCTTCAAAGAGTAGGGTGGAAGGGTAGTCGGACCCCACACTCAAACGCGACCGTATGAATAAGCAGGGTACCACAAGGAGAGTTGTACACTTCTTAGTCCCGGTGAGGTAGGGAGAGGGAAATGCTATCCAGAATCTAATAGATTAGCCTTAAGCTCGCTAAATCCTCATTGAAACAGACAGAATCATGAACGAGCTGGTAATTGAATGAAGGATCAAGAATCTCACTTCCCACCGGTGGGTTCACCACCCGACCCGCATCCTCCTCCTCCTCCTCCTCAACGACATGAACTGGATTGGAAGGATTGTTTTGAAAACCCAACCCGGTTCCGGCTTGAACAGTGACCCAGAGAAACGGCAGTGCTCTCCACAACTTCATCGACGAGCTCCCTCTTCCTTTTGAGCCACAAATGGTCTTCACCAGATTGAACCTTGGAAAAATCAAAAAGAGTTTCGATACTATCAGAAGTGGGGTTAGGGTTTTACGAGGATGCCATTTCAAAAAAGAAGGAAAGAAAATAATTTGGGAAGAGTGAATACCAGAAAGAAGAGAAGGCTGATTCTTGGTTTCTTGATTTTGAAATTCTAAAAGAGGCATGAATAAATGAAGAATAAAATGAGGATGTTTATAGGCATTTAGTGGGTGGTTACCAGAACACAGAAGGAAAACCGTCATCAGTTACCAGGAACGTGCAGAAGACGATTTCGAGAAAAAAGTGCCAAAAACGGCTCGTTTGAACTTACTGAGAAATCTGCAATCGACACCTGGTAAAAACATTTAATATTTGCGTATTAGAAAGATTGTCTCTTTGATAGTAGAAATCCAGCCAGACGGGGTACATAACTAAGCGGGGTGTTAAAATCCTTAAAGCAAAACTAAGAATCCTGACCCTAACCTTAACTCTAACCCCGACTTAAATACCAGTGTTCAAGTTAGGGGGACTTCTGTTAACCGATAAAATTGGCAAAGGATCAAAGAATAATTTTTCACCCAGAAACCAAGGAGGAAGTGTTTTTAGCAGGTAGCATCTGGCTACCTCTTGAAGATAATCCGGACCGACATATCAGGATATATACCCAGAAAAAGCCGAAGCCGAAGAAGCTGAAGAAGCATGAAAATCCTATAAGTCACACTACACCGTCCTAGTATCCCGCTCCCATGCGGGCTGGGTATCCCGCCTCTACATAAAAGAGTATCCCGCATCTACATAGATAAAGAACCCCACCACGATGTCACCCCGATACCTCGTCACAGCATTAGAAGGGCGACGAAGTACCCCGACACCTAAATACCCAGACACCGCAAAGAACCAGCTCGCCAAACAGTCCAAGTATCAGGTAAGGATGTCGCCAAGGTTTAAAGCTATAAAGAAAAACAGTAAAACGCCATCGTTTTTGTCAGGACTCATTCCCACCATTTAAGAGTTCTATTTTAAAGCAGTTTCTGCCAGAATCCACCAGAGAAAGAATCACTTGATTTTAGGGATTGGATTCCACTACGATATATTCTCTTATCACCAAGGAAAGTCCCATAATGGCTGAAACCCTAAACCAAAGTTATAGGAGTGCATGGCAAGTAATGAGACCTATATATATACAACATTATACTCAACTATGAAGGGATTGGATTCTTTTCGAAACCCTAAACACACAGCTTTTTCTACTTATCGACATGCACGAGATCTCCACCGCCGATTGTGTCAAACTTCGCCTATAGTGATCGGTGGAGAATACCGTTGAAAATTGTATTTATGTTATGCAAAGCAATCCATTGTATTCTTCTCCTTCATAATATAACATAATCGATTGTCCTATTGTTTTAACTATCATTCATATTGAATTGTGCTTACTGGAAATCATAGGTATCAATCTATGTGATACCCCTCCGACCGTGGTCAATTTTGATCGTGGTTCATTAAAGTCGTTAATTGTAAATCCACCTCACTGGTAAATTTCGGTTAACAGAAACCAATACACAAACGCAGGAAATTAAGAGTATATGCGCGAGTCATACTGCACAGGTGCACACCCGCACACATAGGCAAGACCTACGCATTGGGCACGTGTATAAATACATTCAGTCACTTCCAAGTAAGGCACACTACTCCAATATATTTTTGGGTTGCATGTATGGATAATATAGAATGAATGGAAACGTTGTGAATGATGATTAAATTTTTGTTTCCATGTTTTTGAATTCATTTGATTATTTTATTCTTGATGGATGAGCTGAAAGCTCCATTGGATATATATGAGATTGTACAGGTGCTTAAATTACATATATTGCCCCATTCGGTTTGGGGGTAGTATATTTTGATATGCACTGTACAGGTTTTGAGCTTATAGTGCTAATCGATTTAAGGATCGTTAACTCCCCATTCTAACAATTTTGAGCAGGAATGCATGATGTGGTTAACCTTTGTGCTTAATTACCATGTTTACTTGATTGCTTTATCTCTATATTGAGCCTTATTTGAGTCTTTTTATTTTGTTGGGTATTGATTGTGCATGATTAGGGCCTAGGTTTGTTTGTTTGAGTCATATTAGGCATGCGCCGTTAATCCGGGCTCTCTTGTCCAACATTGAAGACAATGTTGAAATTTGGTTTGGGGGTGTAGACGCCTTTGGTGAGTCATCTTTTTCTTTTTAGTCATTTATTTTTCCTTTTTTTTGGGGTCCAAAATTTTCAATTTTGTCACATGGCCAAATTCTCGAGCTTTAACTAGCTTGGATGTGATGCCTTGAGCGTGAGCTTGTGGCGAGTTTTTGTATGCATTGTGAGCTTGTGTAACAAATCATTGTCACTCGTGGGTTGTACTTGCATGTCATGGGAGTCCCATCCTTTATGTGTTTAATTTGAAGGGACTCGGTGCTCTTGCACCTTGTTTTAATAGTGGAGACACCCGTGAGTTCACAAACACAAGCCTATAAAGAGCGTAATTGATTGTACATTTGTTCTATTCTTTAAACACTCTTCTCGTCATAAGTGTCACATGCCATAGAACATACATCTCATACATACATTGTGGACTGCTTGTCGAATGCATTCATTCCCTTGATAGACTAATCATGGAAATTATCTTAGGCAATGTGTATGCACTTAACTATTTATAAAGCCTAAACACATTCCTATGTCCCTTATATGTGCTCCAAAGCTAAACTTGAGGCCAAACAATTGAAGGGAAAAATAAACAAATAAAAGTGTTACACGCAGCGGAAGCGATACTAAAGATGATTTAGTGACTTTTAAAATTTTTCCTTTATGAACCTTAAACCCTTTTAATCAATAAACATGCATATATATCAACAAAAGTAAATTACCTCTTGTCGCGTGATCCGATTGACTTACGTCGATGGTAATCCGCAAGACCTTCAATCCGAGCACGAACGTGGATCACCTAGGAGCGTGGTCTCCCTTTCCTTTGAATTGCAAACCTGTGAATGGACCAAACAAATACTTTCTTTTCTTTGTTAGTCACAAAACAATCAAAAGAATGTCAAAATTATTCCGGTCACTTTTGAGTTCACAATCTTATGATCGAAACTCGCGTGAACCTAGATCGATATCGTATACACAAGCTTATTGATGTTTAAGCAATTGTATACTATCAAAGAATAATTTTTCACTCCTTTTTGTCTCTCTAGAATAAAAACTCTCTTAGAATTAAGAAGAAGAAGAAAGAAAATAAAAACTCAAGCACCAATTCATTGATGTGGCCGAACCCTATAAGAACATATATATAGGTTGGCCGAATTTTTCTTCTTTTTCCTTTAGGGTTGCCGAATTCTATGTAGTATCTAATTAGGGTTGGCCGAATTTCATCATGTCACTTATATAGGGTGACTGAAATTCAACCCTAATTCTTTTTAACTTTATAGACTTCAAACCCTAATCCAACTCTTTTATTTTTATTCTTTTATTTGACTAAATAAAAAAAAAAGACTCCTTATTTGATTAAATAAATAATACTAATTTATTTATTTACTTATCAAACAAGTCTTTTACTTTTAGGAAAGATTTGTTTCTTTAATTAAACAATTAATCAATAAATCAATTAATTCTTATTTAATTAAAACAAATGAAACAAAATAATATTTTTAGGTCAAAACCTTAACCTAGCCGCCCCACTTATATATAAGATGGGCCTAATATTATTTTCCTATTTCATTTAATCCATTGGACTTTAAATAAAAAAAAAGCCCACATGTGAACCAGACCCATTCTTACTAAAAGAAACAAGCCCACATGTCTTTCATTAATATATTAATATAATTGAGCAGCCCATTACTTAAATAATGTGCAAATTATATTCTTAATATATTAAATGCAATTCTAGATGGACCCTTAAATTGGTCCGGTAGAATATATCAAGTGATCCATGCAAGTCCGTGTGGATTGGGGATCTTGGCGGGCCATCTAAATTTAAGCTTCAATAGACATAACCTAATCACAATCAACAAATGATTCACTTAGGTCCGATCCATTAATTTTAACTCATTCCACTAAAGAGCTAAAACTGAACTCTTAAATAAAGATAGAAAAGGAAGATGCTCCTCATTCATACCCTAGACAATCATATTGGAGATAGTGTATCCTCGTGATTAATATCAGTAATCGCCAAGAGTTCATAGACCGCCTATAACTCTCCAAGTTACCATATTTACTCATATGACCACGTTTTGAACTTGGATATTTTGACTTGTCCAGAAGCCATGTTTTCAATAGACACTATTGAAAACTCAACGTTGAGATTTAATATCCAATTACCTCAAAACATCCATATGATGATATTATACTCTCATTTAATTAAATGGAGCCACGATGTCCATATCTATAAATGAAGTCCTCTATCGATTAACAAATGAATATCACCAAACTATCGAGGATAGACTATGCGATATAATCGTACTCATTGATAACTCAAATGATATCACTTGCAACCATAAGTCCATCATTTATCTCAGGATTAAGATAGACTCTCCGATTGTCCTGATAATGAAAAGACTATTATCTATTGACGGTTCTAGATAAAGCTTTTCATTGTGATCCAGTTCAATGCACCCAGTGCACTAGATCCTTTTGCTCGAAGACACTCCGATGATTTTAGACTCATCATATCTCATTTGATCCCACTCAAATGCTAGCAAAAGAATTCTACAACTTTAACAAGATAAAGGTGCCCAACCTTTAACTTAAGTTGTGAACAATATTCAAGACTAACTAAAGAATTGTGTCTACCACATACATATCCAGATGTACGAACAATTCTTCTTTTCCCATAGTCTTTAGACCTTATGATTATTTACTTTGACAATTATAATACAAACTATAAATGCTATACGATTTGTTAAACCAGAAATCACTTTATTAATATGAAAAAGATTGTTAATTACAACACTACACTCTTGCTATTGAGCATAATCCTAACAACAATTACCTTTTTCATTTGGAACCAAAAGTTAACCATATAACCATAAGCCCAAACACAAACCGACCGTTTTTAATTATCAATCATGTATGGGTGTGTGTGTGTGTGTGTGTGTGTGTGTGTGTGTGTGTGTGTGTGTGTGTTGTGTGGGTTGATAGGTAAATAGCTCTCATATGTATGAAAAGCGTGTACTTAGGCAAATTTGTAATGTGCAAGCATGGATCATAATTGTAAAAGTGCCAAAATTGTACTTAAGAGCCAATTGTAAAATTTCAAATGTAAATGTGCAAAACGAGGCAAACGAAAAAAAAGAAAAGAAAAGAGCCATGAAATAATTGTAAGTACTCACATTGTGGAGTACCATTAAAAAAAAAAAAAATGTGTGAAATGTGATGCTTAGACGCTAATGTGAATTTGTTTGTAAAGTAGAGCTTAAAATGGGAGAAACAAAATTGTGTGAGTAATTGCATGATTGGTGATTTTTGAACTCCAAAATTCTTCCAATTTTCTTTACACACCACATCTAACCCCATGGCCTTGTTATAACCTAAGGGAAAGACCTATTTGATCCATGATGAGTCTTGATTGAGAATGTTTGATGATCCTTAATCTTCCATGTTCACGGCATAGTAAATCCTTCTTAGGCTAGTTCATAGACAATGCATTTCAATTCTATGCATAAATTCCATCTTTGCATACCTTGTATGAGTGTGAACTTAGGACTCTGAGCGGAAAGATAAGAGATACTCCACGAGAGGTGAGATTTGAAGAGAATTATGCTCAAGGCGTGGGAGTTAGTAGTTCCCGATATGAGAGCACTCTTAGGTGTGGAATTCGTGATAATGGGAGTTTTCCTCTAGTGCCTTTGAGTTGTTTTAGAACATTTTACATATGTCTATTTCTCTCTATCACACATCATGGTAGCTCATCATCGGTTGGACTTGTGGCTTGTTGAATTATTTGTTATGAGTCTTGGGATAGATCGAGTAATTTTTTATTCGTGTCATTTGTGTTGTTAAGGTTTGCTCGTGGACGAGCAAAGGTTTGGTTTGGGGGTATTTGATCAGGTCAAATATGTTGTATATTTTGGCCCTCAATCCCATAATCTTTGTCTCATTTTCATGCATTGTTACGTATCTTATGGCTCTTTTGATTTGTTTTCAAGCATTTGTGCATTTTTGGTGTTGGAAGCGGAATTCGGGACTTTCGTGCGAAAAGGGGATCAAATTGTGCAAAAAGACACTTCCAGCGTAAGAATTCTAGCACAGGACCCACATGCAACCAGCAAACCGAAGGATCGAAGAAGACAACAAAACACCATAAAGTGTGGGTGAGTGCGGGTCTCTGAACCACACTTAACCTGCAGTCAACACTTTCCAGCGTGGGAATTTTCGCATTGGACCCGCACTCCACCTACACTATATAGGAAACCCCGGGTGCTAAAATCTTGAAGAATCGATAAAGTGTGGGTAAGTGCGGGTCCCTAAACCGCACTCCACCTGCACTCTTCACATTTCAGCGTGGAAATTCCCGCGTTAGAGTGCAAGTAAGTGCGGATCCCAGTTGGCAATAGAGATCTCGTGCGAGTCGATAAGTAGAACAAAACTATAGGTTTAGGGTTTTAGAACAATTTTCCCCTCCATTCTTTGTTGAGTATAATGTCGTATATATAGGTACCGTTTCTTGCCATGCACTCCTACAAATTTTGTTTAGGGTTTCAGCAATTATAGGACTTTTCTTGGCGATAAGCAAGAATGTCGTGGGAATTTTAATCCCTAGAATCAAGTGATTCCTTCTTGGAAAGATTCTGGCAGAGTTGACTCCGCTTTCAAATGGAACTCTTAAGTGGCGGAAATGAGTCCACTTCTTTATTAATTAAACGTTGGCGTTTTAGTACTCATCTTTGTAGCTTTAATCCTGGTCTATAGATGTGTTGGTCTTACCTTGGTAGTTTCCTTGTTTGGTATTTTAACTACTTGGTGAGCTAGTTTTAGGCAGTGTTAGGGTATCTAGGTATCCCGTCTCCTACTGGATCGTGACTTCCACTGATCTATTGGTCATCTGGGTATCGGGATACCAGTTAATGCTGTAACAGGGGTACCAAGATGACACAGTAAAGGGATACATGGTCTGCGTAGTAGCGGGGTACAAGGACAATATAGCGTGGTTAGTAGGATCTCGATTTCTATTCCTTATGATACTTTAAGGTCTTCGTGTTATTGATCTTGATCTTGTTCTAGCTTGACTGGATATGTACCCGAAAATATTGATCAAACCAAAAGTGGTATGATTTTAGCCCTCATTCCCGTCTCCTTATGCTTGATTCTCAAGCATTTCCTTGTGTTTTAATGTTGTTAATAAAGTATTTTTCAGGAATTTACAAGTTCAGGGGCATTGACGTAATTTGGAGAAACTGAGGGCAAATGTATAAAATTATGGAGAAGATTGATGTTTCCGAAATATTGAAAGAGATGAAGGGACGTTCTGTCATTCGCCAAGAAAATAGCCACAACGTGCCACGTCACTTAGTGATGTTGTGCGTTTTGAGAGGTGGGTATGGGCTTCTAAGAGCACCCCAGGCCAGTCAAAAGCGCACCGCAAAGTACGTTTAATGACTTAGTCTAAGTGCACTGCAGTCCACTTTTTAGCGCACCCAAAATGAGACAAAAGATTCTAAGCACACCCTAACCAATCGCTAAGCGTACTATTCTTCTGAAGATCATCTTCTTTCTCACGACAGCAGCCTAAAGCCGGCGATCCCCAATGCTATTCCGTCTAGTTTCCGGTGAATAAGATCTCTGGAATCGTGCGATCATAATAGGACTTCTCTTTGGTCCTCCAAACGGCCGGAATCTCCACGCATCGATCTCCTCTTCGTTCGCCGACGTCACTCTTCTGTCGTCACCAGTCCAACCCGCAAACACAATGATGTTTCCAAATCGATGTCGCGGTTTGTTCGTTTGATGTCGCCACAGCGACAGGGGGTTGTTTTTGGCACCTGATTGCGTCGCCAAAATTGTCGCCTGATTGTCGCCATGAAACCTCAACAGCGACATACTCTGATTGGCTGGTTTGGATGGGAAATTTACGGAATGCAACCCTTTAGTGGCCAAAATAGCAATTTGCAATGTATAGGGGTTTTTAGTATAGCCACTTGTGACCTGATTTGAAAACACTATAAATTCATCCTATTTTTCCTTTGAAAAGACACTTGCTCAATTAAGAAAATCATTTCTCCACCATTCATAATCCCACCATTTCTCCTCTTCAATCTCTCAACAAACTACTAGACTACCTCACTTAAATCATTCCTCTCTTCCCATTCTCTACATCCCATTACCTTTGTCACTCACCATCAGACACTCACATATCTAGACACATCATCTTCTCTCACTTTTTGCATTAGGATCACCAAAGGAAAGGAATGAGCAAGCATTAAGGAATGAGACCCAATGGTGATTTCTTTATCTATTACTTGTTTTCTATATGTTTGGAACTATTTGTAATTAAACCTCTAATCTATAGGATAGATGTGAGGAGCATTTGATTGTGGGTATTTGCTTAAGCTTTTGTATTGAATCTCTATTTGTGTTCTATTTATTTTGTCATTAGATTCTATTCACTATGTGATTTACTTATGTACAAACTTGTTAATTATAATCTTGTTTAGAATAACATATTATACAATCATCCTTAGATTGACACCCTTATGTGATTAAGAATCCAATGAATATGATAGATTAGTGGAGGGTATATCAACCACATTAATCTAAACCTATATTTGTAACCAACCAATCCCACATTGACCTCCTTTTCTTAATCGGTTAAGCATTTTGGTGGGAAGATGTTTAGGGTTCATAGTTATGACCTAAGCACAGTCTAGAAAATAAATGGTTAACATATAGAGATTGGTCCATTAAAGTGGCTTAGAAAGCATTACCCCATACCCATGTGCAATTCCATCAATTTCGTAGTATCTATATTAATTTAACCCTTTCTCCTATCTAGCATTGTTGCCATTGGACTCTTATCCATTCAACTTCTCTTTATATTATTGTCATTTACTTTACTTGCATGTTTGGTGGTTTATCAAATCACACACTATCCACCTACTATGATTTGCCTAATTGCATTTAGGACTAGTTAATTATTCAACATATTACTCCAATTCCCTATGGAAAGAATTCTACTTACCACTTTACTAATTTTATATCTTAAGTGGTTTTTTTCTAGTGGTTAAACAAGGTTTTCAAAATGAATACATAAAACGTATTTTGTTGAGTACCAAAATGACCTCATCAAATACTAGCCTGGATTCTCTCTAAGAGGTAATTGGATGCTGCTCATTGAAGTCTTTCCACCTTGAACCTGGATGGAAAATTCTTCTTTTGTCCCTTGCCAATTTTGGCGGTAAACATATATGAATCTCCCCATTGAACGGATATTAGAGAGAGATTCATATAGATCGTGGCCCAGTCTTATATGATCACATCATATAAGATGTCTCCATTGTCATATCACCATATGAGTAGTCTAGGATAAGACCACCGTATATTATGGAATGGACCGCAACTGTAGATTAACCACAAATAAAGTACCCAACTTCATTTGCTTTCTATAGACTCTTTAGATTGTACGTCTCAAACTGAATTCTTTTGTATATGACACTCATATACTCAGTTCGAAATCACATCCTGCAATCTTGCATGTTTAGCACATATGATATAAAAGTATGAGACATATAAATAGAATACAAATGACTACTTCTTTTATTTATAATTAATCATCATTTACATATTGCATGCTAACCCCAACAATCTCCAACTTGCACTAAAGCAGGTGAGACATATCTTGTAATCTTAGACCATCTAGGTGACCTTCAAACACTTTAGCCGTTAAGGTCTTCGTAAATGGATCTGCATGATTATCCAGCAACGCTATCTTGGTCACGTCGACATCTCCTCTTTGCACTATTTGTATGATGAGATGATACTTCCTCTGATGAGAATAAAGGAACTGCACCAAGGGATCCATTGCATGTTCTAGTTGGACCAATAACAAGGACAATGGCCAAGATATTCAAAGAGGCACTTAATAGCCTGATTCAAGACACTTGGGCTGATTCTAAAGTGTTAAAGTCCAAGATGAGCCCACATGAAGACCAAGGCTTAATTAACGTCATCAAGGTAATTGATTGGGCCAAATAAGAGAAGATTTGGGGGTGTGGCAGAAGCTTGGGCGTGAAGCACAAGCTAGGGCGTGTGGAGGAGATTCAATTTCAACTTTTTCCTTTTTAGTTTTCAGAAAATAAAGAGTTGATTTGTTTCCCAAATTAAAGGGCTGATTTGTTTCCAATTTTAGCCTTCCAAATAGGAAGCAAGTCAAAAGTTGCTTGTTTTAGTTTTATTTTCTTTCCTGTTTGTAAGGCATTAATTGCCAAAATATCTTGTTCCTTTTCTAGAGTTATGCGTGTAGGGTTTCTTTTCCATTAGGGTTTTGGTTTATAAGGAACCAACTAATGCAATATTCGGCAGACTTGAATTGAATTAAAATTTGAGAGAAAATTTTCTCTTTGATTTCGAAACTTGACTTATCACTCACCTTCTTCTTGTTCTTAAGTGTGGCGTCTTCAATTTCTTAATATCGTTGGTTCTTATCCCATTATAGATAACGGGTCACGATCCTATATTTTCTTTTGTTTTTATAAACTTGAAATTAGGAACAATCCTTTGAGTCCATATATTGGTTCCAGGTCTCACTACTCTTGGTGAGGTTCATATCATCCTCTCTATATGCTTCCCTCTTTTGTGGCTTCTTGGTTCTTTGGAATTAGCCATAGCACTACTATTTTCACAATAAAGTGTTATAGGCTTATCCAGATCTGGAATAACTTCCAGGTCATTCACGAACTTTTGGAGCCACACAGCCTCCTTAGCTACTTCACAAGCGGCTACATATTCAACTTCCATGGTGGAATCACCAATACATGATTGCTTGACACTCCACCACACTATAACTCCACCACTAAGGGTGAATACTAACCCAGATGTAGATTTCCTAAAATCCTTGTCTAACTGAAAGTCAGAATCTGTATATCATAACGGGATCATATCTAGTCATGAATATATTAACATATAGTTTCTCGTTCTCTAAAGATACTTGAGAATAGTCTTTACTACAACCTAATAATCTAATACTGGGTTAGAGTGAAACATGCTAGCTACTCCTACTGTGAAGTAGATGTCTGGTCTCGTGCATAATATAGCATACATGAGACTACCTACTACTAATGCATATGGAACTTGTCTTATATCCTCAAACTCTTAAGGTGTCTTAAGACACTATTCCTTAGACAAGTGAACTCCATGTCTAGAAGGTAAATTACCTTTCTTGGAATTATGTATAGAGAATCGCACAAGAATCTTGTCGATGTACGATGATTAAGACAATGCTAAGAGTTTGTTCTTATAATCCCTTACTAAATGGATCCCTATAACATAACTCGTCTCTCCCAAATCTTTCAATTGGAATTGGCTTGCCAGCCAACCCTTTACTTCCGATAATACCCTTACATCATTCCCAATGAATAGGATATCATCTACGTATAGGACTAAGAAAATTATCTTCTTGTCAGTTTGTAAACACAAGGCTTATCGACATTTTTGCTCAAAGCCATAGGTTTTGATAGCATTATCAAACCTAATGTTCCAAGATCTAGATGCTTGCTTCAGTCCATAAATGGACCTTTGCAGCTTGCAAACTTTTTGCTCTTGATCCTAGGAGACAAATCCCTCTGGTTGCATCATATAGATGTTTTCATCAAGATTGTCATTCAAGAATGTAGTCTTGACATCCATTTGCCAAATTTCATAATCAAAATAGGCAACAATGGATAAGAGAATCTGAATAGACTTAAATATAGCTACTGGCGAGAAGGTCTCTTTATAATCGACTCTTCCTTTTAGGTAAATCTATTTGCCATTAGTCTTGCCTTGAAGGTCTCCACCTTCCCATCTACTCCCCTCTTTCTCTTATAGATCCAGTTACATCCAATGGGTTTTATCCCATCTGGTAAGTCTACAATTTCCTAAACTGAGTTGGAGTACATGGACTCCATCTCGAGATTCATTGCTTTAAGTCATTCCTCTTTGTCATAATCTTCTGCCGTATGTTTAAATGACAATGGATCATCCACATTATCATCATAGATGACACCCTGTGCCTCCCCAATACCTAAATAGCAATCAGGTTGTCGTACAACACTCCCACTATGCTTAGGTGGTAGTGTGTTCTGACTAAGCACCATCTAATTCTCAGACGTAAGTGGAACAACAATTTTTGTTTATTAAGCACTAGTCGTACTAGGCTTTAAGTCATATCTTTCTCTAAGGTTTATGATCACTGATATAATTTTCCTCAATAAATGTTGCATTTGTTGATACAAACACCTTGTTCTCTTTAGAACTATAGAAGTATCCACCTCTAGTCTCTTTGGAAGAACCTACAAATAAGCAGACCATAGATTTAGGGTCTAGCTTTCCAATTATGTTCTTCAGTACATGTATTGGACACCCCCATATACAAAAATGTAGCAAACGAGCTTTGCAATCATTCTATAACTCTAGGGGAGTCTTAAGAACAGATTTGGATTGGACTACATTCTAAATTTAGGTTGTTATTTGTAGTGCATATCCCTAAAAGGAGTTTGGTAATTATGAGAAACTAATCCTAGATCTCAGCATTTTCATCAGGGTTCTATTTCTCCTCTCCGCTACACAATTCAGTTATGGTGTTCAATGAGCTATGAGTTGGGACACAATCCCATGCTCAACCAAGTAGTCTTCAAACTCTTGACCAAGATACTCACCTCCACGATCCAATCGTGGTGTCTTGATAGTCTTGCCCAATTGATTCTCAACTTCAACTCGGAATTCTTTGAACTTTTCAAAAGTTTCCAACTTCCGTTGCATTAGGTAGACATATCCATATCTTAAGTAGTCATCTATAAAGGTGACATAATACTCATAACCACCCTTTGCTTTAACATTCATTGGTCTGTAGATGTATGAATGTATAAGCTCTAGTGGTTCTGTAACTCTAAGCCATTTTCCAGTAAAAGGTCTCTTTGTCATTTTACCTTCTAAGTAGGATTTGCAGGCAGGTAAAGTGCCGACCTTTAACTGATTTAAGGGTCTTCCTTTTACCAGTTTGTCTATCCTGTCAATGTTGATATGGCCAAGTCTTAGATGTCATTGATATGTTTCATTATTTAGAGAAACTTTTTGTCGTTTTGTTTTAGGTTTTTCAACTTTAAACATTACAGTATTGAGCAGTGTCGTATATATTAACGGTCTTAATACATATAAGTTGTTTTAAATTAAACTTGAACATATATTTAATCTATTTCTAGAAATAACAACTTATTTATCATTAAAAGAAATTGAATAAAATTGTTCCAACAACTTGGATACTGACACACTCCGGGCATAGCTCTAAACTAATGGTATACGCAAATGAAAATAAGATGAGTGTGGGAGTCTACAACCCTCTGCAAGTGCACGGATCACTGGATAGTAAAGTAAGGGTTATCGTTCCCATGAGGATTGGTAGTGTACTTGAAGTAATTTAGCTTAACTCACTAAAACTTATACTAATTTGGTGGCTAAAGAGAATTGTCTAGGTTTAAATGTTCTAGAAATATGCTGAGGATACAGTGATGTAAAATGCTACTGACAATTTCATAACCCAATTACTATCAATGTAAATCCATAATTAAGAGGAAAGGTCAAAAGTGTCTAATGTCCTTTTTATCAATTTGTCCAAACCTAGAACTAGGTCAGTCAAGACTTAGTTAACCTCTTATAGAGCTTCAAGCAAAATCTACACAAGGTTGTTCAACCAAGATCTAGATCTATTTTTCATGCACCAATATCATGCTTGTAAATTAGAGTAAAGTTCATACTCATCAAACATCATGAAGATATTTTAAGTAAAAGTGCAAACTCAATGGATATAAAAGGTAGATTGACTCATTTCAAAAAGTGTTCAGATATTTACAAACATTGAATCCCAAACAAAAGGGATTTAGGTACTCATAATGAAATAAATACAAGGAGAGGAAAGAAAAAGAAAAAGAAAGCTCATTGTGTTCTTGATGTTTCCTCTTTTGCTTGCTCACAAAACCTTCCTTGATGTCAAGATAGATCTAATATTACTAAGTAAAAGACTCTAGTTCTAAAAGATGATAAACTAAAGTGTTTAATATAAGAGTGCTTTTCTATGAGAGATGGTTGTGAAAAGGTGTTTCTAACTTTAGCTAAAAGACACAACATACTTTCTGCAAAAAAAGAATATGTTTATATACTGGGGGAAAAGTTTGGAAGCTAACCACTTGTAAACTGACGTGGATCATGCTTCTGTAACCAAAATTTGTGAGTTTGAACTCGCTGCGTGATGTCGTAGATCTCTCCACTCAAGCATTGCTACTTTTTTCTACAGGATCTAACTCGTAGAATCATTACACGTGGCTTCACTACGACTTCAATCTGTAAGGTTGATCTCATAGTATCATGTCGCATATCTATCTTCAAGCTGAACTGCTAGGTAGAGTTCGTAGATTGGACTTCGCAGAAAAATATCTGGTTTGGCTGCTACTTTTTCTTCTAGCTCTTACTCGCAGTGCATGGTTGCAGTTCCGTCTGGTTATAATTTGAGAGATAAGTCTGTGACTTTGATCTTACAATGGTAAGTCGCAGATTGCTTCAGGAGGTTCTGATTCGCAGGATGACTTAGCAGCATCTTCTGGATCTGATCTACGAATTGGATCTGTGAGGAATAAGTCGCAGTCTTAACTCGCAGTCCTCTCTGGGACAATATCTGCTTCTTGGATCTTCATGCTAAAGTCGTAATTCCCTTTGGGAGACTTCTACGACTTGGGTCTGTGAAGAATAACTCGCAAGCATTTCAACCTTTGAAACCAATAATTCCTAAAAGAAACTTAAAAGTGCAATTATACAACACAAATGCTTGGGAAACTAACAAAATGGAAGGATTTAGGCACTCAAAACATATACATATTTAGAATGGTCAGATATCGAAATTAAACATTGTTCAAAACAATAAAACAACTTTTAAAATGGAGTTTCACTACTCCTATTGCTCTTGCTAACACGACATCCCCTGACCCAACGCGCATCAAGAAGGCCCTCTCATCTACCTCCACCTAAGAATCAGTCTATTACAAAGAAGAACAAACATGGTTAGTGGCCCATGAATCTACTATCCAAGATGAAGAATCATCTTCCACTAAACACGATTCAATGACAAATAAATCATATTTACCTTTCGTTTTTTTCTCATTAGGTCAAGGTAAGTCAATTATGTAGGCTATAAGGTTCATGTAGATGTAGTTCATGAATGAAAAGTTTAAAACAAGTTTGGCTTCAAAGAGGTTTAGGAGCACACACATTAGATGGGTTGGAAGTATTTAGGCCAATTTAGTGGTGTTTTAACATGCATTGCCTAAAATCATTTTAAAGGTTTGTCCACTAAGCAAATTAAAGCATCCACAAGCAATCCATTAGATTCTATGATAAGCAATATTTAGTGCAAATGAGACTTATACATGCTTGAATGAGTGTTTGAGAGTGAGTGTTTAAAGAGCGAATATTTGCAAACTCAAAATACGCTTTTGAAGGCCATGTTTGTGATCCTTACGGGAATCTCCACTATTAATTCCTAGCCTTCAAGCAACTTGATAATTCACTCTAACATTTTGAGAAAAAGATTAACGCATTTTGTTCAATGACACCCTAAATGGCATGACGTTAATCTAAACCAAACAATGGCAAAGATGCCTAATTCCTCACTACTCATGTAAAGATCAATCTCAACAAGCAAGGTATGCTCAAACATGGCATTATCGCGAGAATTTGAAAAATTCAGTTCAAATTTTGAAAACCAAGCAAAACAAGCAAAGTGGTGTTGCACAAATGTACCCCTAAACCTAAATTGGACATTGTCCTCAATGTTCATGGGAGGTAAATATTTGATAAAAAAGCACAACCCAACAATTTTCAAGCAAAGAATTCATACATCAACAAAAATATGCAATGTCTATCAAAAATTTGGCAAAAGGCCCTCACATTCTCATATGCACAAATCTTCCATCAAAAATATTCAATCATGAAAAGCATATCACAAAACTCCATTCAAATGAAAATTATCAATTAAGCACGTTCATCCTAAATCCTCTACCAAAATCCAAATCACACACTTATTCTAAACAAAAGCGAAACGAGAGCAAAAATATAAAATATAAAATAAAATATGCAAAATGGCTAAAGCAAAAGCGAAACAAGAGCAAAAATATAGAATATAAAATAAAAGATGCAAAATGGCTAAAATTAACATTCTTCAAAATAAAGTCTAACAAGAAAGAGAAAGATCAAAGTTACCCGAGTGGATCGGTCAATTCCTCGCTCGAAATAGACTCCCATATTGGGTCTCCTCCCCTAGATGGTTTCAATCGATGACCATTCACTTTAAACTTCTTGCCCCTCTTCAAACTTTCGATCTTAATAGCACCACGAGCAAAAACTTGCACAACCCGATAAGGTCCCGTCCATCTTGATTTAAGCTTTCCTAGAAAAAATTTCAAATGAGACTCAAATAACAAACATTCCCGAGTGCAAAATCTTTTCTTCTAAGCTTTTTGTCATTGTAGAACTTAGTCTTCTCCTTGTAGAGCCTTGCACTTTCATATGCCTCCAAACGAAATTCTGCTAGTTCAATGAGTTGTAGCTTCCTTTCCTCATTCGCCTTGTCATGGTCTAAGTTTAACTTTCGAATGGCCCATAAGGCGTTGTACTCTAGTTCTACCGGCAAATGGCAAGCTTTTCCAAAGACTATTCGGAAAGGGCTCATTTCTAAGGGAGTTTTAAAAGCCGTCATGTATGCCCACAATGCGTCACTAAGTTTGGAAGACCAATCCTTTCTACTCCCATTGACAATTTTCTCCAAAATTTGTTTGATGTGACTGTTACTCACCTCCACTTGCCCCTAAGTTTGAGGATAGTATAGGGTAGCCACCTTGTGTCTAACAACATATTTCTTTAACAAAGCTTTAAATAACTTATTGCAAAAGTGGCTTCAACCATCACTTATTATTGCCCTAGGAATCCCAAACCTAGAAAAGACATTTTCTTTCATGAAAGTAATGACCACATGGCTATCATTTGTCCTTGTAAGGATTGCCTCAACCCATTTAGACACACAGTCTACAGCCACCAAGATGAAATTGTAACCTTGGGATGTCACGAATGGTCCTATGAAGTCTATTCCCCAAACGTCAAATAGTTCGACAACTTGCTCACTATTTAGTGGCATCTCATCCTGCTTTCCAATATTCCTCGACCTTCGGCAACTGTCACACTTCAAATAAAACTCATAGGCATCCTTTGCCAAAGTTGTCCAATAGAACCTGCATTAGAGGATCTTCATCATTGTTTTCTTTCCATTATAATGACCTCCACACTCACGCTCATGACAGAATTTTAGTATTTCTCTATGCTCAATTTCTGGGACACATCTTCTAATCACTTGATTCGGGCCACGCTGAAAGAGGTAAGGCTCATCCCAAAAGTAGTATCTAGTACTAGTAATGGATCACTTCTTTTCTTATGGGTTCAATTCTGAAGGAATCACATTTGATGCCAAATAATTCACTATGTCTACATACCATGGGTCCCTCTCTTGCACCACCCATAATTGCTCATTGGGGAAGCTTCCTTTTAATAGTAATGAGTCATCTTTCTCAATGGTCCCTTGAGTCAACCTACTCAAATGATCCGCCACTACATTCTCACACCCCTTTTTGTCTCTAATTTCAAGGTCGAATTCTTGCAATAGTAGTATCCATCTAATCAACCTAGGCTTTGCATCTTTCTTATGCAATAGATACCGAATGGCGACATGATCCGTGTATACCACAACCTTAGCACCAACCAAGTATTGCTTGAATTTCTCCGAAGCAAATACCATAGCTAAAAGCTCATTCTTAGTAGTTGAGTAGTTCAACTGAGCATTGTTAAGAGTACGTGATGCATAATATACGACATGTGGGAGCTTCTCTATTCGTTGCCCAAAAACCGCTCATATTGCATAATCTGAAGCATCACACATAAGCTCAAAAGGGAGACTCTAATTTTGTGGCGTGATAATAGGAGCCATCTTTAATGCCTCCTTCAAAATCCTAAAGGCAATGGCAAACTCATCATTGAACTCAAATGCTACTTCCTTTTGAAGGAGGGTGCACAAAGGTCTTGAAATCTTTGAGAAATCTTTAATGAAACACTTATAGAACCCCGCATGACCAAGGAATGATCTAATATCTTTCACCATCCTAGGAGGAGGTAAGCTCTTCATCACCTCTATTTTTGCTTTATCCATCTCAATACCCTTTTCCGAAATGACATGTCCTAAAACTATACTACTTTTCACCATGAAGTGGCACTTCTCCCAGTTTAGCACAAGACTTGTCTTTTCACATCGTTTGAGCACCAAAGACAAATTCTTCAAACATAAGTCAAATGAAGCCTCAAATACCAAAAAATAATCCATAAAGATCTCAATAATGTCTTCCACCATATTTGAGAAAATTAAAGTCATGCATCGTTGAAAAGTGGCTGGCGCATTGCAAAACTTGAAGGTCATTCTTCTACATGCATAAGTTTCAAACGAGCAAGTAAACGTGGTCTTCTCTTGATTTTCAGGAGTTATAGCAATTTGGTTGTAACCAGAATAGCCATCAAGGAAACAATAGTGGCTATGTCCAGCGAGGCATTCTAACATTTGGTCAATCAAAGGAAGTGAGAAATGGTCTTTTCGAGTGCTTGTGTTCAACTTCCTATAGTCAATACAAACTCTCTACCCCGATTGTAGCCGTTATGGAATCAACTTGTTCTTCTCACTACCGTTATTCCGCATTTGTTAGGCACCACTTTTATAAGGCTTACTCACTTGCTATCCGAAATTGGATAGATGATTCCTACATCTAGAAGCTCCAATACCTCATTTTTTACTACCTCTTGCATGATAGGGTTTAACCTACGTTGTGCCTCCCTAGTTGGTTTTGTGTCATCTTCCAATAAGATTTTGTGCATGCACAATGTCGAACTAATTCGCTTGATGTCATCAAGAGTCTATCCTATTTCCTTTTTGTATCTTCTCAACACCTCAAGCAATCTTTGTTCCTCTCCTTGGTCGAGGTTCGCCGCAATGATAACCGAAAAACTCCCACTATCATCTAAGAATGCATACTTAAGGTTTGAAGGGAGTTCTTTCAATTCTAGCTTTTGAAGGGGTGGGTCTTCCTTATTGTTCTTCTCCTTATTAATTAACTCCTCTGTTAAAACTCCTACATCATTCTCTATAGTACCATCTTCAGAAATCAATTTATCCATTCCATTTTGATAGAACACCATCTCATTAGCTTCCTCTTCTAAAATATCCATGATGTCCACACTATAACAATCATGTGCTCCAATTGGGTAGGCCAAGGACTCAAAAACCTTGTATTCCACAACCTCATCAAGGACCTTCAAGGTCAATTTCCCCTCGTGTACATTTATCACTGCCTTTGCAGTGGCCATGAAAGGACACCCCAAAAGAATCACAGAATCTTTCTCATCCGGATCCACCTGCATATCTAGTACTACAAAGTCCACCGGGATGATTAGTTTATCCATTTGGATTAGGACATCTTCAACTATCCCTCTAGGTTGCCTAGCCAATTGGTCCGCCAAAATAAGAGACATCTTTGTTGGCCTTAGCTCATTCAATCCCAACTTCTTGTAAATTATGGAAGGCATCAAGTTGATGCTTGCTCCTAGGTCAAGCATAGCCCTTACTTGTCCCTCTCTACCAATGGTTATGCTAATGATAAAGCTTCCCAGATCTTTTAACTTGGGATGAAGTCTTTTTTGAATAACTGCACTTGCATTCTCATCAAGCCTTTCTTGATTCTTTGGTCTAAACCGATATTTCTCATTATTCAATTTCTTGAAAAACTTCCCATATGTCGGCATCTTCTGAATTACGCCTAGAAGAGGTAAGTTGATAGTCACCCTAGAGAGCACATCGTAGATATCCTTAAATGATTGCTCTATTTTGTCCTTTATAAACCTTCCCGAATATGGTACTTTAGGAACACCGGGGCTAGGAAGCTTGTTGTTGCTAGGATTTGCATTCGATGTTTCTACCTCATCCGGAATTTGAATTCTTACAACTTTGATGTCTTCTTGAATCGGAATCCCCTTTTCTTCGTCATTTCTCTCCGTAGGTGAGTTGTTGCTCTCACCCGTGATTTCCTCATTTCTTCCATTGTTCACTATCCTTCCACTTCTTAAATGGCCCTAGCACTTCCTAAAATGAGCGAATCCCTTGAGCTTCCAATCTTCCTATTTAACACCTTGTCCGCAATTCTCCCCAAGCGCCCGTCAATTCTATTTACTGCTTTATCTAGTTTTGAGAACCTATCTTGACTTGCTTTCATAAACCCATTCAATAGCTTCCCATACGTTGCTTACATAACTTAAAGGTTCCTCTTCATTTCATCCTCTATTTCTCCTTGCACTCTCGTCCCATCGTTCTCTCTAACTTGACTTTCAGTTACCCTTGAGGCTCTTAAGGTAAATGATGCCATTCCCTTATTGAAATTTGCCATTTGTTACGCGAGAGGATCCATCGCTTGAAATTTGGACAAAAAGACACACCACAACGTAAAGAATTCTAATGAAACTTAAAATTTAGCAAATTCTAACAAAATAAATTATCTATTGAAATTGTAAAACGCAAAGAAAAGTCAATCAATTTAACAATCGCTACCAAATCCCCGACAGTAGTGCCAATTTTGATGAGGTCATTTATGTGCTCAACAAAATACTCTTTTATGTTCTTTTGAAAACCATGTTTTAGCCACTTAAAAATCATTTAATATGTTAATTCTTAGCAAGTGGTAAGCAAGATTCATTCCACAGGGAAATGGAGTAATATGTTAGATTGATTGACTAATCTACTTTGCATTAAGATAAATCATAATGAATGGATAGTTGTATGGTTTGATAAACCACCAAATTGCAATTAAGATAAACCTACAAAAATGATAGGAAAAATAGAAGACTTTACAATCTTGATAAGAGGGATGATATAAACAAATGGAGTATATGCTAGGGAATTGATGGAGTTACAAGTGACATGGGTAATGCTCTTCAAAGTTTCATTAATGACCAAATCTCTTAGATGCTAACCATTTGTTTCCTATAGTGTGTTTAGGTCAATTTTATGAACACTAAACATCTTCCCACCTTAATGCATAACTGATTAAGGAAAAGGGGTCAAGGTGGGATTAATATGGTACAAATCAAAGGTTTAGATTGGTGGGGTTGATATACCCACCACTAATCTATCATATTCACTAAGTTCCTTAACCGATCAAGGGTGTCAATCCAAGATTGGTTTCACAACAAATTATCCCACACAATAATATGATCTACTAGTGATATACAATGCAAATCACAAAATGTATAGAATCTCAATATTAAGTGAATAGAAAACAAATAAAGATTTAATTACACATAGCTTAAGCAAAAACCCATAACAAATGTTTCTCACATCTATCCCTTAGATTAGGGGTTTAGTTACACATAGTTACAATCAAATGAATAAGAAGTAATAGTTAAGAAAATCATCCTTAGGTCTCCTTCTTTAGTGTTTGCTCCTTCCCTTCCTTTGTTGCTCATATTGCCAAGAATGGTAGAAGAAGATGTGTCTAGATATGTGGGTGTCTAATAGTGAGTGACAAAGGTATTGAAATGTAGATAATGGAAAGAGAGGAATGGTTAGGTGAAGTAATCAAGACATTAGTGTTGAGGTTTAGGATGGAAAAGGTAGTACAAGTTTATAGAATGGTGGAAGTTGAGAGAGTGATGTATGGAGGAGAAACTAGGTCTAATGCTCTGTAAATTGTTGATTTCTAAATGCTTGGATCCTTCTTCAAGTTGGATGAGAAGACTATATATAGTCACACTCGAAATTTTACTGATAACTGATTGAAAATCTGATGTGGAAAGATGTTGCTACTTGTGTGGCTATGGCGACAAAGTGGCGACAAACAGTTATCCATTTTGAGATTCACATGTCGCCACTTTTCTCATCTTTTTCGCCACTATGCAAGTGGCGACATATAAAGGAAATGCATTGTCGCCATGGCGACATAAAGTGGCAACAAGACCTTATTGATTTATGTTGAAAATAGGTCTCTGTCGCCACTTACTCCTTTGTGTCGCCAGTTGGGACAATGCCCTGTTTTGCCAACTTGAGCTCATTTTTGCAACAAAGTCCACACCTTCTTCACAAATACCCTTGAGGCCTAAGTAAACCTGAAACACTTGATTTAACAACATTAAATACGGGAAAATGCCCGAGAATTAAGCATAAGGAGATGGGAATGAGGGTCAAAATCATACCAATTTTGGCTTAATCAGCCATGGACAAGGAAATCGAGTTTTGCTTCTTACAAAACCATGACACCCAGTTGTTGCCTAGAAAGAAGCAACCGCCCGATGTGCTATTCCTATCATCGCAATTTCCTACACTATCCATATCACTAAAGCCAACTAAACTAGCATTAGTGTCAAAAGATTACCAAATCCTATAGTTGGATATCCCATTCACATAACGAATGATTCTCTTTATAGAAGAGAGATGAGACTCTTTAGAATCCGTTTGGTACCTAGCACACACACCCAGACTAAAAGATATATCAGGTCAAATAAAGCAAGGTTCCAATCATGCCCAGATATAGAGTTTGTTCCACACTTTTTCCACTAGTATCCTTGCTTAGCTTCAAAGTGGTACTCATGGGTGTATCACAATGTTAGGCATTTTCAATACCAAACTTCTTCAGCATATTTAGCTTGGGTTATAAAAATCTCATCATTTAATTGCTTAATTTGTAAACCTAGGAAGTAAATTAGCTCACCAACAAAACTCATCTCAAATTCTTGAGACATAACATCAACAAATTGTTGGACCTTGGTGCTGTTGGTGGAGCCAAACATTATGTCATCAACATATCTTTATGCTATAAAAAGCTCATCATTGTTTTTCTTGATGAATAGAGTCTTGTCAACACTACCTCTTGTGTAGTCATTATCAACAAGAAATTGAGTGAGGCGTTCATACCAAGCCCTCGGTGCTTGTTTCAACCCATATAAAGCCTTCTTGAGGCGATAGACATGGTTGGGGCAGTGTGCATCCACAAACCCCTTAGATTGTTCTACAAACACTTCCTATTGCAAGAAACCATTGAAAAAGGTATTCTTCACGTCTATTTGGTGCAATTTGAACTTGTGCACATAAGAAATGGCCATGAAAAGCCTAATGGACTCTAAACAAACAACGAGTACCCTCAATTTAAGAATACCCTTGTGCAACAAGTCTAGTCTTGTTATGCACTATGTTGCCATCGTCATCAGATTTGCTCATATATATCCTTTTGGTGTCTATGACATTAGTGGTCTTAGGCCTTAGAACTAGAGTCCAAACCACATTCCTTTCGAATTGGTTTAGCTCTTCTTACATGGCAAGAACCTAAAATTCATTATTTAAGGCCTTATCTACCTTTTTGGGTTCTATTTGAGAGGTGTAGCATGTGTAGCTAATGAGATTAGCTATTTGATGTCTAGTCCTAACACCCTCATTCACATCTCCAATAACATCATCTTTGTTATGGAGATGTTTAACCCATGAGCATGTTCTTTAGAGTTCAAGAAAGGAACTCTACCAATAGGTTGTATGTCCTCTTCATCAAGGTTAGACGTCCCAACAATAGGAGTCTCTATAACCTTCTCTAAAAGAGAATCATCAACTACAACAACCTCCTCCTTATGGTTACTAAACTTGAGCCTATTATCATCAAAGATAACATTTAATGATACCATGACGCCCCGAGTCTTCAAATTGAAAACTCTATAGGCACTACTATTTAAGGCATAGATGATCGGACTATTTTATACCTATTTGAGGTCCCCTATTTCCGATCGTTTGTCTCGTTTTCGAGCGTATTTTTGTATATAATGTTTTGTTTGAGCCTTATGTAGGTATATATTCCCTACAATAAAGGTTTTGAGCTTAAATATTAATTTGGGAGGTAAAATGAGCCAAAAATAGAAGAAATTGGAAAGGATGTTGAGTATCGCACCTCACCATAAACACAGACCACGACGTGATCTAAGCCCAACCGTGTCTACGATTGATCCGTCATTGAACTAGAACGTGACACTGAGACCACGGTAGAACCCCCTCAACATTCCAACAGCTTACGGATGAAGTGCAGAAAATCATGCATTCCACGGTTTCATTCTACAAGCCTAACCGCCGATCAACATCAATGAAGTCCAGAAGCATTCAGTGGGCACAAACAGTGGCCATAACTCAACCGCCAATTCAAGACAATGAGCATCATTCTAATTCAATAGTTTGAAACGACGGCCTGACCGTCAATTCGACCAAAATCAGCAAAAGGGCTGAAATTGTATAAGCTCATGCAGAATAGCCAACTTGAGGGGGTCATATCTTCCTCCTCAGATCAAACCACATTGAAATCTTTATATATTCAAAAAGCCTTGGAAGTCTAGTTTCCAGAACATTTAACAGATTATGATTCTGAGCTTTCTATAGGAAGTTATACCTATTTCTGTAACAGTGCGTGATGCTGAAATGTTGAAATGTTGTTAGGTTCAAATGACTACTTCAAACGGTGGCCTGGCTACCGAATCAAACCGCCGATTACCTCCAGAAGGTCATTTTTTGGCTGAATTTCAAAGACATATTTGTTCTTTCACCCCAACCTTCAACCCTAACCTCTCAACACTAAATAAACACCTTATTCTCTTCTCTCCCAATAGAATCAACACCCCACACTTCTTTTTCTTCATGTTCTTCCACACCAAAAAAGAGAGAGAGAGAGAGAGAGAGAGAGAGAAGCTTTCAAGGGCATCCATGGAGATTTTTCCTCCATGGATGCCTTCCATTTCATCTTCTACCTATCATCCACCCATTTAGGAGTAGATTGCAAAGAGAAAGGAGAGTCTTTGGACCAATTTCGAGCTAGGGTTTCATGGAGGACTTGGAGGAGGTTTTCTTCAAAGGTTGTCTCCTTTAACTCATCTCTTTGTATTTCTTGTTTCTTAAATGTGTAATCCCTACTTAGGAATATTTGTAAGCCTATATTTGTGCTCAATATATAAGATGGTTGTTTTTATATCTAATTTGTGTTTTGATTCATTCTTGCTTTTATTGAATATATCTCTATCTTCAAATGCTTGTGTATAGAGATTGGAAATTAATATATATTCATGGATGAGATTAGGAATAGATTAATGTAATTTGGGAGTAGTTGTAATCAAATATCCCATTTTGTGTTTGTATATTGATGGAAGGTCGAAATTAACTTGTATGGATGGGTTTGAGTGACTTAGAGTTAGGATTGTATCTTTGGAGGGGCTCTCCAAGCATAATCTTGGCTAATTAGCTAGGAAGAGTGAGTGAACCTATTAATTGCCATAATATATGAGGTTTGGTTCTATGTTTTTGTTAACAATTGGACTTTGGCTATTTCTCACTCTAATGGCTATAGGTGAGTCATGGTTGGAGTTATAATTATTGGTCTTAGGCTATTTCTCATTCTAGGGGCTCTAGGTGAGTTATGGTCGGAGATACAATCACTCTTTCCACATTCATTAGACTTTCACGTTGCCATTTTACATTACGAATCTATCATTAGGCTCAATGTAGTTTTGTTTGTAGAATCGGTTCACATATGTTGGTTGTGGTTTCATGTTTGAGAGGTTCTCAATGCACTCTTCAATCGTTAGCTCTATGAATGGGTATAAATCAGATTGAGGCAAGAACGAACCCTTAACTAAAATTGGACACACTTAATGCCTAACAACCAACTATTTGTGCACTAATGTTTGGTGAACTTGTTAAACATTGTGTGACCGTTTTCATGCATCTCTCCTATCCACTATTTTATTTATCACTTTAAGCACCATTCTTACCCTTCCATATTCTCTTTGTTTTTATTTATTTACATTTCCATTCTTTACACACACACACCGCATTGTACATACATTTCACACACATCATTTTCACCATTCCAGATTCTATTTACATGCTTACAATAATCACTAGAACTTGAAACAGTTGACGAATCACACCTACATGCGGAACAATACCCTCGTTTGCTGTTTTACTAGTCTTTTGCTAGTTTAGAGCACATTGCGCAGGAGACCCTCTTTTAAATGAAACAATCTTTTGATCCTAGTGATTTCTTAACGACGGAAAAAGCCAGTATCAATAACCAATAAAGATACCCTCATCACTCTTAAAATCAAACTTGCCAAGTTGATCACGGTCATTTAAAATATAGCACTTACTTCCAAAAGTGTGGAAGTAGCTAACATTTGGCTTCCTACCTCTCCATAACTCATAGGAGGTTTGCCTAGTACCAGGCCTTAGGAACACTCTATTTCCTATATACCAAGCCATGTTGATGGCTTCAGCCCAAAGGTTCCTAGGGACATTGTTGCTAAGCAAAATGATACAGGCCATCTCTTGAAAGACCCTATTCTTTTTCTCAACAACTCTATTTTGTTAAGGTGTCCTAGGAGTCGAAAACTCATGAGAGATGTCTAAGCTATTGCAATAGCTATCAAAGATGGCATTCTGAAACTCCCTCCTATGGTCACTTCTAATCCGTTTAATGCTTTTATTGTTTAAGCTCATTTCATTTTGAATTTTAGTACAAAGCATTTTAAACTTGTCAAAAGTTTCGGATTTTTCTAAAAAAAAAATGTCCATGTGAACCTAGAGAAATCATCCACACAAACAAAAATGTATCTCTTTCCACCTAAACTTTCGGTTTGCATGGGACCCATAAGATCCATATGGAGAAACTCTATGGGCTCCTTGGTGGAGAGATACTTGCCCTTCTTATGCAAGCTTTTGGTTTGTTTTCCTTGTTGGCAAGGTCTACAAACACCATTGACTTTCTTCCCAAGCTTGGGAAGGCCACGCACAACATAGAACTTATGTAGGATTAGTAAATCTCGATAGTTCATATGGCCAAGTCTTTCATGCCACAACTCAATTTCCTCATCCTTTGACATATTACAAGAGACAACTCTAGCCTCATGACAATAGCAATTGTCACTAAATCTCATACCTTACAACAAGGTCTGTCCATCGGGCTTTAGTATTGAGCAATCATCTTTACTGATAAAGACAAAAAATCCTTCATCACTAAGATGAGAAATGCTTATTAAATTGGCTTTCAAGCCATCAACATATAAAACATTGGACAAGGAAGGTAATCCGGGAATGGAAATGGTTCCTGTAAGGATTCTCATATTTTGATTGGCTTATTTCATGGACAAACCACAATTGGGGTTTAAATTATAAGGGTAGTTTAGGTGATTGAGGATCAAGATTAAAAAGCCCTTTTCAAGACCTCAAGTTGATAAGCACCAAAGGTAAAACTCTATGTGCTTACTTGCAATTGAAGAGATTAGTTGCACACACCCACAACACATGCATAATTTGTATTCTTGTTTGTTGTGTGTAATTCGTGTATGTGCTCATTCATGATCATTTACATCTCTTCATATACATTCTTTTTTATTACATCTTAGGATTAGAATGCCATGTCATTTAGGCATTAGGATGCAAAATTCAGTGTAGACGTTGTACGATCGCTCTACAGGGCGCTCTATGTACAGTGCCCAACTGAAACCTGGTTGAAATGGGTTTTTGCATACATCAGACCTGATGCATTTTTGTGCAAAATATTGAAGGCGTTGTATGGGCACTATTCAAAGCGTTGTACGTACAATGCCTATATTTTTCTCGAGAGGATTAGAGTTATGACGCTGTTCGAGCACTATTCACAAGCGCTGTACGAATAGTGCCTATGAAAAATGTTCTTCATTTTCCCAGGTAGGCGTTGTTCAAGTCGGTCTAAGTACATCGACCTTTACAACACCCAAGGCAAAAACAGGGGAACTTTTTCAAAATGACTACACTTCATTTAGTCACCCTATATATACACCTTTTTCATCTTTGGTCGTTTTTAAGAATTCCAAAAGCATATTTTTCCCTTAGAATATATTTCAAGAGAAAAATTCACAAGAACTCACATTTAAACACTCAAAGCTAATCCTTTTTGCATCAAACTTCATATTGCATCATCTATGACCATATAGGATGCATCCTTCCATGGTTTTACATTATCACACCTTGCTTGGTAAGATTCTCACTAACTTCATCTAATTTTAGTGTCTTTCTTAACAAGTCATCTCTTTATTCACTTTTATGTTTTTAGATCATATGCTAGATACAAGATAGAGATTGTTTATGATGAATTGATTGAGTGTTGTATTGTGATAACTATCTAGGTTTTCATTATCTATGCTTAGCTAAGCCTTTTGACATGTCATTTAGCTATCGATATCTAGGATTGCATTAATTGTCATTCATCATCCTAGATAAGCATCTAAGGTTACCTAGTTTTATTTGCACTTTGGATATCATCATATATTCACTTATGTTCATTATCTCTTCATTGAAAAGTAAGTCTTGTGTTGCTACTGGGATTAGGTAGCTTCAATCACAAGCAATTGGACTAGGTTCACTCATACCGGGATTAGGTAGGTGTGTGATTTTTGACCGGGATTAGATTGTAATCCTTATCACATTTAATGGATTCGAGGTTTGAGTGTGGCGCACTTACTAGCCCGTGGTTTTTCCCGTAAGGGTTTCCACATAAATATCTTGTGTCATTTACAATTCCGCACTTTATACACTGGATATATTATTATGACTAGTTAGGGGTATTTTCGTCAATTTGACTAATAATAAAAATTGGGTAAAATTGAATAAAATCTATTCACCCCCCTTCTAGATTAATATTAGGCACACCTTAATTTGTTTCAATTGGTATCAGAGCGGGTTCCTAGATATACTTAGGTGATCCTTTGCTCATTTTGGTGTGTTTTGCATTTTGTGTGATTTTTGATCATTCATACATTTGCATTTATTTCATTCATTCATAAACACTATGAGTGCAAACGATGGAAATGGTGGTGGCAACGAGGGTGCTTCTAGCACAAGGCCTCCGCTTCTTACCGGGTTGAATTATGCCTCTTGGAAAGGCAAGATGGAGTCGTACATATGTCAAATCCATGACCGGGCTTGGATGGCAATTGAAGACAGCTACACATCACCCATGATGACTCCTACGGGTGGAGGAGAGGATGTACTAAGCCTAAGGCGCAATGGAACGCACAAGAGCTTGAGGCATCGAAATGGAATAAGAAGGCGATGCATGCCATCCTATGTTCAATGGACGAAAATCAATATAAATTGATTCAAAACACTAGGATCGCTAAAGAGACGTGGGACATCCTAGAGGTTGCATATGAGGGAACTGAATTTGTTAAGGACTCGAAGCTTTAAGTTCTCCAAACGCAATTTGAGTTGATTAGGATGGATGAGAACGAATGCTTCAACGACTTTAAGATTAAGTTGATAGACATAGTCAACCAAAGTCATCAACTTGGTAACCCTTACTCGAATAGAAGGATCAAACAAAAGATTATGAGATTGTTTCCCAGGGGTTTGAGTCCAAGGTGATGGCTTTAGAGGAGAATATCACCTATAAGGATATGAAGCCAAGTGAGGTGATTGGAAGGCTTATAGCTTATGAGTCTATGAAGGGTCCTACCTCCACACCTCCTAAAAAGCAAAAGGGAATTGCTTTAAAAGCCTCTAAAGATGAGGAGGAGAATGATGACTCGGACGAAGAAATGACCTTGTTGATGAGAAGGTTCAAGAAATTCTACAAGTCCGAGAAGAAGGGATTTGGATCCAAAGGCCAAGACTTCAAGAAAAAAACTCCCTTTAAGAAGTTTGAGCCTAGACAAGAAAAGACTGAAAAGAAAGGGGTCCGATGTCATGAGTGTGGTGGCATAAGACGCTTTGCCCCCGATTGTGCTAATCATAATATCAAGAAGAAAAGGAAAGTAATGGTCGCCATATGGAGTGGGAGTAATGACTCCAATGAAGGGGATGAGTCTTCAGATGATGAAGAACTCATGGCTAACTTCATAGCGTTTACCTCTTCTCACAACAGCAAAAGTGCTAGTGAAGAAAATAATGAGAGTTAAGTGGAAATTGACTCAAGTGATGATTGCACTTCATCTCAATCCACAAATGGAAATGTGGATAAGATGGATCTCTAAGACTACATGATAAAGTTTGAGAGTTCAAGGTTAAAGAACAAGAGAGAAATTAGGAGATTAAAGGAAAAAACCTAGAACTCTCAACACAAGTTGACCACTTAAGTGAAGAAGTGGTGAGAACCATGGAGAACGAAGATAAGCTATGGAAGGAGTTAGACTTATCTAAGAAGAGTGAAAAGGGGTTGAAGAGGGAGCTTGAAGATGCTAGAGTGTTGATGGCCAAGATGGACTCTAGCACTAAATAACTTGACCACATGTTAGATGTTGGAAAGAGGCCAAGTGACAAAAGGGGTCTTAGGTTTAAAGATGACAAGATGTTCTCCACTCCAAGCAAGACCATATTTGTCAAGAGCATGAACCTCAAGGAGTCTCATCCTCATAAATTACCTAGGAAGAAACTTGACCTAGGAAAGTGTTCAAGAAGTGCCCAAGTGAAGGTGGCACCAACAAGTCTACCTCAAGCTCATCCTATAAGAGCTCCTCAAGCTAACTTCCCTTAAACAAGAGTTCATCAAAGGAAAAGACCTATCATTCAAGCTCAACCGAGGAAGCAATCAAGTCTTGGTCAACAACAAAGGAGGAGAGATCCTTATCAACAACCAAGGCTACTGCAAAGACATGGGAAGGCTACAATGCATCCTCAAAGTTATGGTATGATTCCTAACTTTATTTCTACATGTCATTTTTGTGGTGTTGTTGGTCACATTAGACCAAATTGCTTTCGTTATATAAAATTGCGTAGAATTGAAAGCATGATAAAAAAGAAAAAGGATAAAGCCAAGAGGCATGTCTCTAGGAAAAATGAAACATATTTGCATGAACCTAGGACTTCTAGAGCCCAAATACCAAAGACCACTAGGAAAGAAAATGTTTCACCTAGGTGGATTAGAAGAGATGAACATTTTTGCCATGTTGCACAAATTGCCTGTTAGGATTATGCTCAATAGCAAGAGTGTAATGTTGTAATTAACAATCTTTTTCATATTAATAAAGAGATTTCTGGTTTAACAAATCGTATAGCATTTATAGTTTATATTATAATTGTCAAAGTAAATAATCATAAGGTCTAAAGACTATGGGAAAAGAAGAATTGTTCGTACATCTGGATATGTATGTGGTAGACACAATTCTTTAGTTAGTCTTGAATAATGTTCACAACTTAAGTTAAAGGTTGGGCACCTTTATCTTGTTAAAGTTGTAGAATTCTTTTGCTAGCATTTGAGTGGGATCAAATGAGATATGATGAGTCTAAAATCATCGGAGTGTCTTCGAGCAAAAGGATCTAGTGCACTGGGTGCATTGAACTGGATCACAATGAAAAGCTTTATCTAGAACCGTCAATAGATAATAGTCTTTTCATTATCAGGACAATCGGAGGGTCTATCTTAATCCCGAGATAAATGATGGACTTATGGTTGCAAGTGATATCATTTGAGTTATCAATGAGTACGATTATATCGCATAGTCTATCCTCGATAGTTTGGTGATATTCATTTGTTAATCGATAGAGGACTTCATTTATAGATATGGACATCGTGGCTCCATTTAATTAAATGAGAGTATAATATCATCATATGGATGTTTTGAGGTAATTGGATATTAAATCTCAACGTTGAGTTTTCGATAGTGTCTATTGAAAACATGGCTTCTGGACAAGTCAAAATATCCAAGTTCAAAACGTGGTCATATGAGTAAATATGGTAACTTGGAGAGTTATAGGCGGTCTATGAACTCTTGGCGATTACTGATATTAATCACGAGGATACACTATCTCCAATATGATTGTCTAGGGTATGAATGAGGAGCATCTTCCTTTTCTATCTTTATTTAAGAGTTCAGTTTTAGCTCTTTAGTGGAATGAGTTAAAATTAATGGATCGGACCTAAGTGAATCATTTGTTGATTGTGATTAGGTTATGTCTATTGAAGCTTAAATTTAGATGGCCCGCCAAGATCCCCAATCCACACGGACTTGCATGGATCACTTGATATATTCTACCGGACCAATTTAAGGGTCCATCTAGAATTGCATTTAATATATTAAGAATATAATTTGCACATTATTTAAGTAATGGGCTGCTCAATTATATTAATATATTAATGAAAGACATGTGGGCTTGTTTCTTTTAGTAAGAATGGGTCTGGTTCACATGTGGGCCTTTTATTTAAAGTCCAATGGATTAAATGAAATAAGAAAATAATGTTAGGCCCAATCTTAATCAAGTGGGGCGGCAAGGTTAAAGTTTTAACCTAAAATATTATTTAGTTTCATTTGTTTTAATTAAATAAGAATTAATTAATTTATTGATTAATTGTTTAATTAAAGAAACAAATCTTTCCTAAAAGTAAAAGACTTGTTTGACAAGGAAATAAATAAATTAGTTTTATTTATTTAATCAAATAAGGAGTCTTTTTATTTAGTCAAAAATAAAAGAATAAAAATCAAGGAGTTCGATTAGGGTTTGAAGTCTATTAAGTTGAAAAGAATTAGGGTTGAATTTAAGTCACCCTATATAAGTGACATTATAGAATTCGGCCAACCCTAATCTTAGACTACATAGAATTCGGCAACCCTAAAGGAAAAAGAAGAAAAAAATTCGGCCAACCTATATATGTGTTCTTATAGGGTTCGGCCACCACAATCCATTGTGCTTGAGTTTTTTTTTTAATTTCTTTCTTCTTCTTCTTAATTCCAAGAGAGAGTTTTTATTCTAAAAAGACAAAAGAGAGTGTGAAATTATTCTTTGATAGTATACTATTGCTTAACCATCAATAAGCTTGTGTATACGATATCGATCTAGGTTCACGCGAGTTTCAATCATTAGATTGAGAACTCAAAAGTGACCGGAATAATTTTTGACATTCTTTTGATTGTTTTGTGACTAACAAAGAAAAGAAAGTTTTTTGTTTGGTCCATTCTTAGGTTTGCAATTCAAAGAAAAGGGAGACCACGCTCCTAGGTGATCCACGTTCGTGCTCGGATTGAAGGTCTTGCGGATTACCATCGACGTAAGTCAATCGGATCACGCGACAAAAGGTAATTTACTTTTGTTAACATATATGCATGTTTATTGATTAAAAGGGTTTAAGGTTCATAAAGGAAAAATTTTAAAAGTCACTAAATCGTCTTTAGTATCGCTTCCGCTGCGTGTAACACTTTTATTTGTTTATTTTTCCCTACAATTGGTATCAGAGCCTAGGTTGAACCCTTTTAATTAATTAACGTATATATACGTGGATCTATTTCTTTTTATTGTGATTATGCATGTTTAGAAAGAGATGGCACTCTAGGTATTCAAATATATAATTACATGTGATGTATGGATTTATATATGTTTTATGTGGTTTGTTATTGCTCGATTTTGGCCCTAGATTTTCAATGTAATTGTTTGTTTTGGAGTTTAACCTTCCCTTGCCATTCCTTTTTATTAGGGTTCCTTCTTGGTAGATTGCTAGGTTTTATTTTTTTTTTATATGTGCAGTATTTTTTTAGGGTTACTGTAGTTTTTTTTTTTTTTTTAGTATGTGCAGTTTTTTGTTTATAAAATACTACAGTGAATAAAAAAAAAAAATTAATACTGCAGTATTTATTATATATATACTGCCGTAATATGTTTAGGTCTTGAAGATTCGAAGACACGAAGCAAAACGAAGCAACCGGAACCATGAACGAGCACCGTGCACACCCTAGGAGTGGATTGGGCTGCGCATGGCAAGCCCAAGCTTGGTGGGCTGCGCACGGCAGCCCTGGAGTCCTCATGGGCTGCACACGGCAGCCCCTTAGTGGGGTTGTGAGTTGTGCTCGCCCGTGGGTTGGGCCGAAGGATGAGCGTATGGTTGATGGGCCACCTGAAGATCTTGTATTCCTGACAAATTGTAATTTACTTGTTTTTCTAGGATGGGCCAAAGTTGTTGCTATTTAATTTATGCTTAAATATTACAATATTTGTTATTGTATGATAACATGACATATAGAATAGGAGTGCCACGCATTTATCTCTTTTTGGTATGAACATGCATTGAATGATTTAGGTATCTAAATTGGCATCTAGATAACTCGGTAAATCATTCTATGGGATTTAATCACACGCCTTAAATAATTGAGTGGGAGAAGGTGTTTTGGTAACACCTATGGCCTCCAAGGTTAGTTGAGCTTTATTATTTATTGGTAATCCCCCCAAGGGGCGTCCATGAATGGAATTTAGCAACATACTTCCTTACAAGGATAGACTAGACAATGGACTCAAACGAGATCTACTCCCCAAGGAGGGATTTTCGTGAGAGAAAATTGAGGGTCGATATCTTGGTAACACACTCAATGTAATTTTATTGATATCCTCCCAAGAGTTCTTCTTGTCAGTAAAATTGCAAGGCTAAAATTGAAAACGCCGGTTGTTATGTTAACAATTAGGTGGGACCTAGTCTAACTAGTAAATGGTGCGAACTCCCAAAGGAGGCGTAACATTTATGGGTGTTAGATCACCGTTGAATTTTATGATGGAGTTATTTATTTAATTCAAGATAAATATTTAAAAGTGCTTTATCATGATTATTTACTTATATATGTTTTGTTCAGAAATCATGACCCCATCACTTATGAACATCCTGAAAGATAACACTTTAACTGGAGATAATTATGTCACATGGAAAAGGAAAATTGGGTTGTTACTGCAAAGTGAAAAACATAAGTTTGTTCTAACTACTCCTAAACCACCTGCTCCTAATAATGAATCTAGCATAATGTATAGAGATGAGTATGAGCAGTGGAAGACTTCAGATGATATGGCAAAATGTTACATTATGGCCACTATCTCCGACGTGTTGCAACAGCAGCATGAAGGAATGGAGTCCGCTGCTGATATAATGATGTCTCTAGAGGAGATGTTTGCTATGAAGTCTAGGACGACTAAGAGAGAGGCAGTGACTGCTTTTATGAATCTTAGGATGAAACCTGGACAGGCTGTGAAAGATCACATGATGAAAGTCATAGCACATCTCAACATTGCTGAACTGCATGGCGCTGAGATAGATGGTGAGACAAAGATTGATATGGTTGTCAATTCATTGTCAGATTCCTTTGATCAGTTCAAATTGGACTACACTTTGAACAAAAAGGAATACACCTTACAAGGCCTGATGCAAGATGTTCAAAGTGCTGAAAAGATCCTTGTGAAAGGCAAAGGTCAAGAGATTCATATGGTTGGTAAAGTTGCTACTGTTAAGGCCCGTCAAAAGGTCAAGAAACAACAGAAGAAAAAGCAACTTGGGCCTATCAAGAAGGAGACCAAGAAAGTAACCAAGATCAAAGGGAAATGCTTCCTTTATGGTGAAAAGGGACATTGGAAGAAAAATTGCCCAAAGTCCCAGAACAAGAAGGAAGAAGGTAATTTGAATTATCTAGAAACATGTTTTTTGGCTGATTCTACAGATTCTTGGATCATAGACTCAGGAGCCACTAATCATGTTTGTTATTCCTTGCAGGGGTTTCAAGAAAGGAGAAAGCTGAGTAAGAATGAAATCAATTTGCGCTTGGGCAACGGAACGTTAGTGTCTGCAAGTGCAGTGGGAGATATTAGAGTTTATTTGGATTCTAGAAGGCATTTAGATTTAATAGACATTTATTATGTACCTCATTTCAAGAGGAATTTAATTTCAGTTTCTTGTTTGAATAAATTTGGATATTCGGTTACTTTTAATAAAGTTTTTATTATTAGTAAGAATGACAAAATTATTTGCCAAGGTACATTGGAAAACGGTCTATACTTTTTGCATAGAAATATCTCTCACTCGTTAGACACAGAAATAACGGAACCTAATCATAAAAGAGTAAAATTATCAACATATGAAACCTACCTTTGGCATTTACGCTTAGGTCATATTAACCTTAATAGGATTAAAAGATTGGTATGTGACGGACCTTTGAGTGACTTAAAGGTTGATGATCTACCAACTTGTGAGTCTTGTTTGGAAGGTAAAATGACCAAAAGGACGTTCTCTGCCAAAGATGCAAGAGCCACTGAATGTTTAGGATTGATACCCACTGATGTATGTGGACCTATGAGCATTCAAGCTAGAGGTGGATATAAGTACTTCATCACTTTCACGGATAATTACTCGAGATTTGGTTATGTGTATCTCATGAGACATAAGTCGGATGCTTTTGACATGTTCAAAGCATTCAAAGCTGAAGTGGAAAATCAGCTTGAGAAACACATAAAAATCTTGAGATCTGATCGTGGTGGAGAATATCTATCTGGTGAGTTTCAGCAATATCTTATTGATAATGGGATAGTTTCTCAGTTTTCTGCACCAGGTACACCTCAACAGAATGGGGTAGCAGAAAGGAGAAATAGAACTCTTTTGGATATGGTTAGGTCTATGTTGAGTTATTCAACGCTTCCTATTTCTTTTTGGGGATATGCTTTACAAACTGCTATATACATTCTAAACGATGTACCATCTAAGTCTGTTCCTAAAACACCGCATGAGTTGTGGACTGGGCGCAAGCCTAGTTTACAACACTTAAGGATATTTGGTTGTCCTGCGCATGTGTTAAAAGGAAAGACAAAAGATGGAGTCCCGTTCAGAAACATGTATATTTGTAGGGTATCCAAAAGAAACTAAAGGATATTATTTCTATAGTCCTTCAGATCTTAAAGTATTTGTTTCGACAAATGCTAAATTTCTGGAAAAGGACTATATGAATGATTCTGTGCCTAGAAGTAGAATTGTCCTGAATGAGATATCAGGAGATACAATTCCACGAGAGGTTACACAACCTAACCCAATTGTAAGTTCCGATCCAACACAAGATCAACAACCTACCATTCCTCGTCGTAGTGGGAGGGTTAGAACACAACCCGAAAGATACATCGGTCTGGGAGAATCAGTGGAGAATCTCCCGGACGACGATGATCCCTATACGTACAAGGAAGCTATGGAGGATGTTGATAGTCACCATTGGCAAAAGGCAATGCAATCCGAGATTGAATCTATGTTCGATAACAAAGTCTGGTCCCTTGTAGACTTGCCTAAAGGGATAAAACCCATTGGGTGCAAGTGGGTATACAAGAGGAAAAGAGGTATGGATGGAAAGGTGGAAACCTTTAAAGCTAGATTGGTAGCTAAAGGGTATACACAGAAAGAAGGTATCGATTACGAGGAAACCTTCTCTCCTGTGGCCATGCTTAAATCCATTAGGATACTCTTATCCATTGCAGCATCTTTAGATCTAGAGATTTGGCAAATGGACGTCAAGACAGCTTTCCTAAATGGAAGTCTTGACGAAAGCATCTACATGATGCAACCAGAGGGATTCATTGAAAAGGGCCAAGTGGATAAGGTATGCAAGTTGCAGAAATCCATATATGGATTAAAGCAAGCATCCAGATCCTGGAACATAAGGTTTGATCAAGCTGTCAAAGGTTTTGGATTTATTCAGAATCCTGACGAACCTTGTGTATACAAAAGGATTAAAGGCGACAAGTTGGTTTTCCTGATTCTTTATGTTGATGATATACTACTCATTGGAAACGATGTAGGTGTATTAACATCAGTAAAAGAATGGTTAGCAAAACAATTTGATATGAAGGACTTAGGAGAAGCAAGTTTTATTCTAGGTATCCAAGTAATAAGGGATAGAAAGAATAGAACGATTGCATTATCCCAAGCTTCATACATAGACAAAATCTTGTCTAGGTTTTCCATGCAGGATTCCAAGAAAGGTATGTTACCTTTCAGACATGGAATCAAGCTTTCTAAGGAACAAGTTCCTAAGAATGAGCATGAAGAGCAATTCATGAGTAGAGTTCCATATGCCTCGGCAGTTGGAAGTCTCATGTATGCAATGCTCTGTACTAGACCAGATATTTGTTTTGCTGTTGGCATAGTTAGCAGGTTTCAATCGAAACCTGGTCCTGATCACTGGACGGCAGTCAAGCATATTTTCAAGTATCTCAAGAGAACGAGAGATAATATGCTTGTATACTCTGGAGGGGATTTGGTTCCCGTTGGGTATACAGATTCTGATTTCCAATCAGATTCTGACTCTAGAAAATCCACATCAGGGGCTGTGTTTACTATTGGAGGAGGAGCAGTTATATGGAGGAGTATCAAGCAATCTTGTATTGTTGATTCCACCATGGAAGCTGAGTATGTTGCTGCATGCGAAGCTGCCAAAGAGGCTGTTTGGCTCCGCCAATTCTTGATTGACTTAGAAGTGGTTCCTAGTGCGAATAAGCAGATCACTATCTACTGTGACAACAGTGGAGCAGTGGCTAATTCGAAAGAACCAAGAAGTCACAAGAGAGGTAAACACATTGAAAGAAAGTATCATCTTTTAAGGGAGATTGTTCAAAGAGGTGACGTGGCGATTACCAAAATCGCGTAAGCAGAAAATCTAGCGGATCCCTTCACAAAGGCTCTACCTCAGAAGAGTTTCGATGGGCATCTAGAGAATATGGGCTTGAGAGATATGACACATTTGCTATAGCGCAAGTGGGAGATTGTTAGGATTATGCTCAATAGCAAGAGTGTAATGTTGTAATTAACAATCTTTTTCATATTAATAAAGAGATTTCTAGTTTAACAAATCGTATAGCATTTATAGTTTATATTATAATTGTAAAAATAAATAATCATAAGGTCTAAAGACTATGGGAAAAGAAGAATTGTTCATACATCTGGATATGTATGTGGTAGACACAATTCTTTAGTTAGTCTTGAATATTGTTCACAACTTAAGTTAAAGGTTGGGCACCTTTATCTTGTTAAAGTTGTAGAATTCTTTTGCTAGCATTTGAGTGGGATCAAATGAGATATGATGAGTCTAAAATCATCGGAGTGTCTTCGAGCAAAAGGATCTAGTGCACTGGGTGCATTGAACTGGATCACAATGAAAAGCTTTATCTAGAACCGTCAATAGATAATAGTCTTTTCATTATCAGGACAATCGGAGAGTCTATCTTAATCCTGAGATAAATGATGGACTTATGGTTGCAAGTGATATCATTTGAGTTATCAATGAGTACGATTATATCGCATAGTCTATCCTCGATAGTTTGGTGATATTCATTTGTTAATCGATAGAGGACTTCATTTATAGATATGGACATCGTGGCTCCATTTAATTAAATGAGAGTATAATATCATCATATGGATGTTTTGAGGTAATTGGATATTAAATCTCAACGTTGAGTTTTCGATAGTGTCTATTGAAAACATGGCTTCTGGACAAGTCAAAATATCCAAGTTCAAAACGTGGTCATATGAGTAAATATGGTAACTTGGAGAGTTATAGGCGGTCTATGAACTCTTGGCGATTACTGATATTAATCACGAGGATACACTATCTCCAATATGATTGTCTAGGGTATGAATGAGGAGCATCTTCTTTTTCTATCTTTATTTAAGAGTTCAGTTTTAGCTCTTTAGTGGAATGAGTTAAAATTAATGGATCGGACCTAAGTGAATCATTTGTTGATTGTGATTAGGTTATGTCTATTGAAGCTTAAATTTAGATGGCCCGCCAAGATCCCCAATCCACACGGACTTGCATGGATCACTTGATATATTCTACCGGACCAATTTAAGGGTCCATCTAGAATTGCATTTAATATATTAAGAATATAATTTGCACATTATTTAAGTAATGGGCTGCTCAATTATATTAATATATTAATGAAAGACATGTGGGCTTGTTTCTTTTAGTAAGAATGGGTCTGGTTCACATGTGGGCCTTTTATTTAAAGTCCAATAGATTAAATGAAATAAGAAAATAATGTTAGGCCCAATCTTAATCAAGTGGGGCGGCAAGGTTAAAGTTTTAACCTAAAATATTATTTAGTTTCATTTGTTTTAATTAAATAAGAATTAATTAATTTATTGATTAATTGTTTAATTAAAGAAACAAATCTTTCCTAAAAGTAAAAGACTTGTTTGACAAGGAAATAAATAAATTAGTTTTATTTATTTAATCAAATAAGGAGTCTTTTTATTTAGTCAAAAATAAAAGAATAAAAATCAAGGAGTTCGATTAGGGTTTGAAGTCTATTAAGTTGAAAAGAATTAGGGTTGAATTTAAGTCACCCTATATAAGTGACATTATAGAATTCGGCCAACCCTAATCTTAGACTACATAGAATTCGGCAACCCTAAAGGAAAAAGAAGAAAAAATTCGGCCAACCTATATATGTGTTCTTATAGGGTTCGGCCACCACAATCCATTGTGCTTGAGTTTTTTTTTAATTTCTTTCTTCTTCTTCTTAATTCCAAGAGAGAGTTTTTATTCTAAAAAGACAAAAGAGAGTGTGAAATTATTCTTTGATAGTATACTATTGCTTAACCATCAATAAGCTTGTGTATACGATATCGATTTAGGTTCACGCGAGTTTCAATCATTAGATTGAGAACTCAAAAGTGACCGGAATAATTTTTGACATTCTTTTGATTGTTTTGTGACTAACAAAGAAAAGAAAGTTTTTTGTTTGGTCCATTCACAGGTTTGCAATTCAAAGAAAAGGGAGACCACGCTCCTAGGTGATCCACGTTCGTGCTCGTATTGAAGGTCTTGCGAATTACCATCGACGTAAGTCAATCGGATCACGCGACAAAAGGTAATTTACTTTTGTTAACATATATGCATGTTTATTGATTAAAAGGGTTTAAGGTTCATAAAGGAAAATTTTTAAAAGTCACTAAATCGTTTTTATTATCGCTTCCGCTGCGTTTACCACTTTTATTTATTATTTTTCCCTACATTGCCTTGAAGGTAAATTCTTCTAACTTTTGGTATCTAGATAGTGGGTGCTCTAGGCACATGATGGGAAACAAGAGCTTCTTTAAGACTCTTGTCATGGAGGAAGGAGGATGTGTCACCTTTGGTGATGGATCCAAGAAGAAAGTAAGAGGGAAATGAACCATTTCCATTCCCGGATTACCTTCTTTGTCCAATGCTTTATTTGTTAATAGCTTGAAAGCCAATTTGATTAGCATTTCTCATCTAAGTGATGAAAGACTTTCCGTCTTATTTAGCAAAAATGATTGCTCTATCATATTGCCTAATCGACAAACCTTGTTGAAAGGTATTGAAACAAATTAAGGTGTGCCTAATATTAATCTAGAGAGGGGTGAATAGATTTTAATAATTTTACCCAATTTTCGTGTATGGTCAAGATTACGAAAAATACCCCTAACTAGTCAATATAATATAGCAAGTGTAATATGGTGCGGAAATCAAATAACATTTGATATATACGTGGAAACCCAAACACTGGGAAAAACCCGGGCTGTATAGTGCGCCACACTCGGAATTCGAAATCACTAATTGAAATGAAGTTTACAACCTATGTAGACCTCGTCCAACACTCCGGTCAATAACCCCCCACTTCTACCACGCGGGCCTTTAAAAATGATCTTATTCCAATTTGCTTGAGGCCTAAGCAACCTTAGCCCCAAGTCTTACTTCTCAATGAAGAGATAAAAAGTCCTATCTGAATATATAATGATATTCAAATAACAAACAAGGCTAGGGAACTTTAGATGCTTATCTAGGATGATAAAATGACAATTAATGCAATCCTAGATATCAATGCCTAGATGACATGTCAAAAAGCTTAGATAAACATAGATTATAAAAACCTAGATATCTATCACAATACAACACTCAATCAATTCATCACATACATTCTCTACCTTGCAACTAGAATAATATTCAAGAGCATACAAGTGATAAAAGAGATGACTTGTTAAGAAAGACACTAAAATTAGATGAAGTTAGTGAGAATCTTACCAAACAAGATGTGATGATGTAAAACCATGCATGGATGCACTCTATGTGAGTATAGATGATGCAATATGAAGTTTGATGCAAAAAGGTTTAGCTTTGAGTGATTAAAGGTGAGTTCTTGTGAATTTTTCTCTTGAAATATTTTCTAAGTGAAAAATATGTTTTTGGAACTCTTAAAAACCAACCTAAAATGAAAAAGGCATATATATAGGATGTCAAAATGAAGTGGCGTCGTTTTGATATTTTTTTCAAAAATATGCCTTGGGCGCCCTACACACGCCCTGTGTAGGGTGGGTGTATGGCTCCTTACCTAGAAAATTGAAGAACAAGTTCTTCAATGCCGCTGTAAGTAGGGCGAAAATGAGCGAACCAAAGGCGATTGCTCTCGGGATTTGAAAGCTTTCATTCACCCGTTCTACGTAGAGCGGGTGTAGGGTGAAACACTAGTGAAAATAAATTCGATCAGGTGCCCCGCTGTACGTAGGGCGGACGTACAACGGATAGGCGTGATAGTGCATCAGTATCAGCTTCAAGCGCCTCAAAACATAACCAAACGACATCAAAACCCTTCATATGATATATCGTTAGAAAGGTATGGAAGTCTACATTTTACTACAATTTATGGAATGACATTTCGATGTCTGTAGAAAATGTTATGGTCAATAGAGGGACCAAAGGTCAGATTCGGATAACAGCTGTGATGCCTTGTTTTAGTGGTCACTTTGGAGATTTCAAAACCAATCCAAACGATCATGAAATATTACGAATAATATACTGTTGGAAAGGTATGGGTGTCTAGTTTTCCCAAAATTTTATAAAACTCAATTTCAATATTTTAATAAATTGTTATGGTCACAAGACCATACAAAGGTCAATTTTGAAAAAACATTTAAAACATTGAAATCCAATCTTTTGAAACTAGACACTTTACTCCAAATAACCAAATCGAATCTAACGCTTATCCAAGAGAAGAATGAGACCTTCTCAAGTGGTCAACCATCGCGCTAAGACACGCACACCATCGTGCAAGCACGGATGTTTCCGATCACACAAATGGAAACGAATTACACCACACTTAAGACTATCATACATGAAGTGCAAGTGTGGGAAGTGAATGCATCCTAATGCCTAACATGTCATGGCATTTCAATGAATTAGATGCAATCAAATAAACATGCATGAAAAGATATTCAATAACATGAATGCACACATATAAAAACACACAACATACAATTATTAGAGATATGCATGAGTTGTGAGTTTGTGCAACTAGATCTCTTCAAAGCAAGTAAGCACGAGAATATACTTTTGGTGATTATCAACCTTGAGGTCTTGAATAAGGGCCTTTGAGCTTAATCCTCAATCACCTAAACTACCTTTACAATTCAAACCCCAATTGTGATTTGTCCACGAAATAAGTCAATCACAATATGGGAATCCTTACAGGTATTAGAACTAGTGACAATTGCTATTGTCTTGAAGCTAGAATGGTCTCAAACAATGTGTCCAAGGAAGAGCAAGTTGAGTTGTGGCATGAAAGACTTGGCCACATGAACTTTCGGGATTTATGAATCCTTGACAAGTTCAATGTTGTGCGTGGCCTTCCCAAGCTCGGGAAGAAAGTCAATGGTGTTTGTGGACCTTGCCAACAAAGGAAACAAACCAAAAGCATGCACAAAAAGGGCAAGTATCTCTCCACCAAGGAGCCCTTAGAGCTTCTCCACATGGATCTAATGGGTCTTATGCAAACAGAAAGTTTAGGTGGAAAGAGATACATTTTTGTATGTGTAAATGATTTCTCTAGGTTCACATGGACATATTTTCTTAGAGAAAAATCTAAAACTTTTGAAAAGTTTAAAATGCTTTGTAATAAAATTCAAAATGAAATGAACTCAAACATTAAAAGCATAAAACGGATTAGAAGTTACCATGGGAGAGAATTTGAGAATGTTTCCTTTGAAACATATTATGATAGTGTAGGCATCTCCAAAGAGTTTTCAGCTCTTAGGACACCTTAACATAATGAAGTTGTTGAGAGGAAAAATAAGGTCCTTCAAGAGATGGCCCATGTCATGTTGCTTAGCAACAATTTTCCTAGGAACCTATAGGTCAAAGTCGTCAATATGGCTTGCTATATAGGGAATAGAGTTTTTATAAGGCCTGGCACTAGACAAACCTCCTATGAGTTATGCAAAGGTAGATGTAAGCTACTTCCACACCTTTGGAAACATATGCTACATATTAAATGACCGTAATCACCTTGGCAAGTTTGATGCTAAAAGTGATAAAGGTATCTTTATTGGCTATGCCTTAAATAGCAAGGCCTATAGAGTTTTCAATTTGAAGACTCGAACCGTCATGGAATCATCCAATGTTGTCATTGATGATACAAGGCTCAAGTCTATTGACCATGAGGAGGAGGTTGTTATAGATGATGACTCTCCTTTGGAGAAGGTTATGGAGACTCCCTAATATTGGGACATCTAACCTAGATGTAAGGGTCACACAACCTATTGATAGAGTTCCTCTCTTGAACTCTAATGAACCCACTCCATGGGTTAGAAAACTCCATGATAAAGAGGACATAATTGGAGAAGTTAATGAAGGTGTTAGGACTAGGCATCAATTAGCCAATCTTATTAGCTACACTTGTTACACCTCTCAAATAGAACCCAAAAAGGTTAATAAGGCCTTGAATGATGAATTTTGGGTTCTTGCCATATAAGAAGAGCTAAACCAATTCGAAAGGAATGAGGTTTGGACTCTAGTTCTTAGACCTAAAAGCACAAATATGATAGGCACCAATTGGATTTATAGGAACAAATCTAATGAGGATGGCAACATAGTGCGTAACAAGGCTAGACTTGTTGCACAAGAATACTCTCAAATTTAGGGTATTGACTTTGAAGAGACATTTGCTACCGTTGCCTATTTAGAGTACATTTGCTACCGTTGCCTATTTAGAGTCCATTAGGCTTCTCTTATCCATTTCTTGTGTGTACAAGTTCAAATTGCACCAAATGGATGTCAAGAGTGCTTTCCTCAATGGCTTCTTGCAAGAGGAAGTGTTTGTTGAACAACCCAAGGGGTTTGTTGATGCTCACCACCCCAACCACGTCTATCGCTCAAAAAGGCTCTTTATGGGTTGAAACAAGCACCGAGGACTTGGTATGAGCGCCTCACTTAATTTCTTGTTGACAATAACTACACAAGGGGTAGTGTTGACAAGACTATATTCATCAAGAAAGATAATGATAAGCTCTTTATAGCTCAAATATATGTTGATGATATAGTGTTTGGCTCAACCAACAACACCAAGGTCCAACAATTTGTTGAAGTTATGTCTCATGAATTTGAGATGAGTATTATTGGTGAGCTAAGTTACTTCCTAGGTTTGCAAATTAGGCAATTTAATGATGGGATTTTTATAACCCAAGCCAAGTATGCCAAAAACCTAGTGAAGAAGTTTGGTTTAGAAAATGCCAAACATTGTGATACACTCATGAGTACCACTTTGAAGCCAAGCAAGAATGCTAGTGGAAAAAGTGTGGAACAAACTCTATATCGGGGCATGATAGGTAGCTTGCTTTATTTGACCACAAGTAGGCCCGATATCTCCTTTAGTGTAGGTGTGTGTGCTAGGTACTAAGCGGATCCTGAGGAGTCCTGTCTCTCTTCCATTAAGAGAATCATTCGCTATGTGAATGGGACATCCAACTATGGGATTTGGTACTTTTTTGATAATAATGCTAGTTTAGTTAGCTTTAGTGATGCGGATTGGGCAAGAAATTACGATGATAGGAAGAGCACATCAGGATGTTGCTTCTTTCTAGGCAACAACTTGGTGTCTTGGTTTTGCAAGAAGCAAAACTCGATTTCCTTGTCCATGGCAGAAGCCGAGTACATAGCCGCGGGGAGTAGATGCACACACTCCTATGGATGAAGCAAATGTTAATCGACTACGGATTCAACCAAGGTACACTCACTCTCTTTTGTGATAACATGAGTGCTTTTAATATTTCCAAGAATCCAGTACGACACTCTAGGACCAAGCATATTGACCTCCGTCATCACTTCATTAGAGAACTTGTTGAAAATAAATGTTGTAGGCACTAATGATCAACTAGCGGACTTATTTACTAAACCCTTAGATGCTACTCGATTTAAAACACTTAGTAGATCTATTGGGATATGTCTTGTGGAGTGATGTATTTTGGTGATTGACCCTTTTTGGGGAACTCAAGCAAAGAGAGCAATTGCATACTTGTTGCATGCAAAAATTTGAAAATGTTTATGCTTCTTTATTAATTGCTTGAGTATCTTGGTTGCACATATGTATATATGTTTTTACTTCAATAAGTGTGAACCATGCTTTGAATGCAATCCATGTCATACTTATGTTCAAATATGCATTTTTGGCCTACGAGATATACATAGGAAGTACTTATTGAATGACCTATAATAATCTCCATGACATGATGATTCTAAATGACATGCTCAAATGAAAAAGCATGATTTGATGATTGCAATTCTTAAATGCAAAACAATGTGTGAAAAGCTTATGAGACTCAAAATGAATAAAGGATCTTGTATCCGTTTTAAGGATTCTAAAACCCAAATGTCTCTCTTTCTTTATTGGTTGAACATGTCTACTATCATACGGATATCTTATCCGGAAAAATCAAATAAGGTGCAAAGTTACTCATGACATGTTTCACTTATAAAGTTGGATATAGTGTTCTAAAATTGAAATCAATAAATTCTCTATATCATTGCTTTAATTCATGACAAATGGTGAAATTGGTTTGAATTCTAATAGGAAACCTTTGTCATTTGCTTTGCCAAATACCATTGATTTTTGGACATGAATGCACTATGTCTTGCATGCAAGGCATTTCTAATCACACATTTTCTATGAAAACAAATCTCCTTGTATCTCTCCTTTTAATTGAGTTGCATAAAGTGCCTTATATGATTATGCAAATGACATGTATGCTTCTATCTCTCTTTGCTTTAAGTGACCCGTTTGGAGAATACTCCTTTGTCCATCTCATGACAAAAAGGGGGAGTAGTATGGTGGTAAGGAGTATGCTTATTGTGCTAATGATTGCAAGCAAAATTACATGTTGGGGAGAATACACATTGAGGGGGAGTAACCCGTTGAGGGGAGCATTGCATTTCACATACATTGCATAATGTTGTGCTTAAATTCTTAAATGCAAATGCATGTTTTTGTTCTCACATGATTAATCTCACATTTACTTGTATTGGAAAATGTAGAAACTTTGTTTTGAAGGTTTGGTTCTTCTACAAGAAATTGAAGACTTGAAGTTTTATCTTTGTAATGTAGAAAATCATTGTAGTCCCGTAGTTTCTATTTTGTTGTAAGAAATCAATGTGAGAGGTGGTTTTGTCACGAAATAGACAAAGGCGGAGATTGTAAGGATTCTCATAATTTGATTGGCTTATTTCGTGGACAAACCACAATTGGGGTTCGAATTGTAAGGGTAGTTTAGGTGATTGAGGATCAAGCTCGAAGGCTCTTTTCAAGACCTCAAGTTGATAAGCACCAAAGGTAAAACTCTATATGCTTACTTGCAATTAAAGAGATTAGTTGCACACACCCATGACACATGTATAATTCGTATTCTTATTTGTTGTGTGTATTTTCTATATGTGCTCATTCATGATCCTTTACATCTCTTCAAGCATATTCTTGTTGATTGCATCTTAGGATTAGAATGCCATGTCATTTAGGCATTTAGGATGCAAAATTCAGTGTAGGCGATGTACGGTCACTCTACAGGGCACTCTACGTACAACTTCTAACTGAGACCTAGTTGAAATGGGTTTTTGCATGCATCAGACCTAATGCATTTTTGTGCAAAATATTGAAGGCATTGTACGGGCATTGTTCAAAGCGTTGTACGTACATCGCCTATATTTTTCCCGAAAAGATCAGAGTTGTGGCGCTGTTCGAGTGCTGTTCACAAACGCTATGCAAACAATGCCTATGAAGAATGTTCTTCATTTTCCCAGGTAGGCACTGTTCAGGTCACTCTACGTACATCGACCTGTACAGCACCCAAGGCAAAAATAGAGGAATTTTTTCAAAACGACTACACTTCATTTAGTCACCCTATATATACACCTCTTTCATCTTAGGTCGTTTTTAAGAGTTCCAAAAGCATATTTTTCCCTTAGAACATATTTCTAGAGAAAAATTCACAAAAACTCACCTTTAAACACTCAAAGCTAATCCTTTTTGCATCAAACTTCATATTGCATCATCTATGACCACATAAGATGCATCCGTGCATGGTTTTACATCATCACATCTTGCTTGGTAAGATTCTCACCAACTTCATCTAATTTTAGTGTCTTTCTTAACAAGTCATCTCTTTATTCACTTTTATGTTTTTAGATCATATGCTAGATACAAGATAGAGATTGTTTGTGATGAATTGATTGAGTGTTGTATTGTGATAACTATCTAGGTTTTCATAATCTTTGCTTAGCTAAGCTTTTTGACATGTCATTTAGCTATTGATATCTAGGATTGCATTAATTGTTATTCATCATCCTAGATAAGCATCTAAGGTTATTTAGCTTTATTTGCACTTTGGATATCATCATATATTCACTTAGGTTCATTATCTCTTCATTGAGAAGTAAGTCTTGTGTTGCTACCGGGATTAGGTAGCTTAAATCACAAGCAATTCGACTAGGTTCACTCATACCGGGATTAGGTAGGTGTGTGATTATTGACCGGGATTAGGTTGTAATCATTATCACATTTAGTGGATTCGAGGTTCAAGTGTGGCGCACTTACTAGCCCGTGGTTTTTCCCGTGAGGGTTTCCACGTAAATATCTTGTGTCATTTACAATTCCGCACTTTATACACTTGATATATTATTGTAATTAGTTAGGGGTATTTTCATCAATTTGACTAATAACGAAAATTGGATAAAATCGGATAAAATCTATTCACCCCCCTCCCCCCCTCTAGATTAATATTAGGCACACCTTAATTTGTTTCAGTTCCTTTCCCTACAACTCTCTTTTTGGATTCATCACCAAAGGTGACACATCCTTCTTCCTCCATAACAAGAGTCTCGAAGAAACTCTTATTTCCCGTCATGTGCCTAGAGCACCCACTATCTAAATACCAAAAATTAGAAGAATTTGCCTTCAAGGCAACTTGTGCAACATGGCAAAAGTATTCATCTCTTCTAATCCACCTAGATGAAACACTTTTTTTCCTAGTGGACAATGGTACTTGGGCTCTAGAAGTCCTAGGATTATGCATATTAGAATTATCCTTCCTAGGAAAATGCAACTTGGCTCTTGCCTTTTTCTTTTCAATCATGCATTTAACTCTACACATATTAATATAATGAAAGTAATTTGGTCTAACATGACCATCAATATTACAAAATGACATGTAGGAATGTAGTTAGTGTAGGGAAAAATACACGCGGCGGAAGCGAAAATAGGTTTAGTATATAACAAAAAAAATTCCGTTTTAAAGATGAACCTTAACCCTTGATTAATTAACATATAATAAAAGTATTATATCTTTGTTGCGTGACAATTGATGTTGCGTCTATAGTAATCCACAAGACTTCCAATCCAATCACGAACGTGGATCACATTGGAGTGTGGGCTCCTTTTCTTTGAATTGAGTACCTGAGGATGGAAAAAAAAAAAAAAAACTTTTTCTTTTGTTAGTCACTTTAAAATTTCCAAGAGAAAACGAAGAACATTTGGTCACTTTTGAATTCTCAATCTATTGATCGAAACTCACGTGAACCTTATTCCAAGTTGTGTACAAAACTCTTTTGATGTAAAAGATACTAGTGCACTATCAAAATAAAATGTTTTCTTCTCACTTTTCCTCTTGGCCGAATTCTGCACACTACTCTTAGAGTTAGATTTATTTTTTCAAGCAAAAGAAAATTTCTCTCTAATGAATCTAGGGTGGCTGAAATCCGTCCCTTTATATATATAGGGTGACCGAAATCACTTTTCAATATATTTAGGGTTGGCCGGAATTCACACCCTTATCCAATTAGGGTTGGCCGAAATCCTCACTTAAAGAGGATTTGTGTTTTCACCAATGACTCCTATCTTTATTTAGATTTCCAAACCCTAATTCAACTCTTTAGTGTATTTGTGGCTATATCAAAGACTTCTTAATTTGATTAGATAAATAAATTTCTTTTATTTATCTACTTATCAAATAAAGTTTTTAATATTTATTATACTACCAACAATAGTTTAATACTAAGAAACCTATTTCCAAGTCAGAAAATTTTTATGATTCTTAATTAAATAATTAATTAATTCTCATTTAATTAAATAATAAAATAAAACAATATAATAGGCCATTTTATTTAGCCTTACCGCCCAACTATATACATGGGCTTATATATTGCTTTTTCATTTTATTAAATCCATTGAACTTTAAATAAAAAGTCCACATGTGAATTAGACTCATTCTTACTAAAAGAAACAAGCCAACATGCCTTTCATTAATACATTAATATAATTTAACTGCTCATTAAATAAATAATGTGCAAATTATATTCTTAATGTATTAAATACAATTCTAGATGGACCCATAAATTAGTCTAGTAGAATATATCAAGTGATCCATGCAAGTCCGTGTGGATTGAGGATCTTGGCGGGCTATCTAAATTTAAGCTTCAATCTTATTGCAAAATAAATTAGTCAATCAATCTAACGTATTACTCCATTTCCCTGTGGAACGAATCTTGCTTACCACTTGCTAAAAATTAACATATCAAAGGATTTTTAAGTCGCTAAAACATAGTTTTCAAAAGAACATAAAAGAGTATTTTGTTGAGCACACAAACGACCTCATCACATGGCTATGTACTCGGCCTCGACCATGGATAAGGAAATCGAGTTTTGCTTCTTTCAAAACCAAGACACTAAGTTGTTGCCTAGAAAGAAGCAACCGTCCGATGTGCTCTTCATATCATCGCAATTTCCTACTCAATCCGCATCACCAAAGCCAACTAAACTAGCATTAGTGTCAAAAGAGTATCAAATCCCATAGTTGGATGTCCCATTCACAGAATGAATGATTCTCTTAACGGAAGAGAGATGGGACTCATTAGGAACCGATTGGTACGTAGCACACACACCCACACTAAAAGAGATATCAGGTTTACTTGTGGTCAAATAAAGCAAGCTACCAATCATGCCCCGATATAGAGTTTGTTCCACAAATTTTCCACTAGCATCCTTGCTTAGCTTCAAAGTGGTACTCATGGGTGTAACACAATGTTTGGTATTTTCAAGACCAAACTTCTTAACTAGGTTTTTAGCATATTTGGCTTAGGTTATAAAAATCCCATCATTTAATTGCCTAATTTGTAAACCTAAAAAGTAACTTAGCTCATCAACAAGACTCATATCAAATTCATAAGACATAACATCAACAAATTGTTGGACCTTGGTGTTGTTGGTGGAGCCAAGTACAATGTCATCAACATATATTTGAGCTATAAATAACTTATCTTTGTTTCTCTTAATGAACAAGGTCTTGTCAACATTACCCCTTGTGTAGTCATTGTCAACAAGAAATTGAGTGAGGCACTCATACCAAGCCCTCGGTGCTTGTTTCAACCTATAAAGAGCCTTGTTGAGGCGATATACGTGGTTGGGGTGGTGAGCATCCACAAACCCCTTGGGTTGTTCAACAAACACTTCCTCTTGCAAGAAGCCATTGAGGAAAGCACTCTTGACATCCATTTGGTGCAATTTGAACTTGTACACACAAGAAATGGATAAGAGAAGCCTAATGGACTATAAACGAGCAACGGGAGCAAATGTCTCCTCAAAGTCAATACCCTCAATTTGAGAGTACCCTTGTGTAACAAGTTTTGCCTTGTTACGCACTATGTTGCCAACCTCATCAGATTTGTTCCTATAACTCTACTTAGTGCTTATCACATTTGTGCTCTTAGGCCTAAGAACTAGAGTCCGAACATCATTCCTTTTCGAATTGGTTTAGCTCTTCTTGCATGGCAAGAACCCAAAATTCATCATTCAAGGTCTCATCAACCTTTTTGGGTTATATTTGAGAGGTATAGTGTGTATAGCTAATGAGATTAGCTATCTGACGCCTAGTCCTAACACCCTCATTTACTTCTCCAATGATATCATCTTTGTCATGGAGTTTCCTAACCTATGGAGTGGGTTTTTTAGAGTTCAAGAGAGGAACTCTATCAACAGGTTGTGTGTCCTCATTATTAAGGTTAGACGTCCCAACATTAGGAGTCTCCACAACCTTCTCCAAAGGAGAGTCATCATCTATAGCAACCTCCTCCTCATGGTCATTAGACTTGAGCTTTTCATCATCAATGACAACATTGGATGATTCCATGACACTTCGAGTCTTACAATTGAAAACTCTATAGGCTCTACTATTTAAGGCATAGCCAATAAATATACTCTCATCACTCTTAGCATCAAACTTGCCAAGTTGATCACGGCTATTCAAAATGTATCATTTGCTTCCAAAGGTGTGGAAGTAGCTAACATTTGGCTTTCTACCTCTCCATAACTCATAAGAGGTTTGCCTAGTGTTGGGTATTAGGAAAACTCTATTTCTTATATAACAAGTTGTATTGACGGCTTCGGTCCATAGGTTCCTAAGGACATTGTTGCTAAGCAACATCACACAGGCTATCTCTTGAAGGAAATTATTCTTCCTCTCAACAACTCCATTTTGTTGAGGTGTCCTAGGAGCCGAAAACTCATGGGAGATGCCTAAGCTATTGCAATAGCTTTCAAAAACAGCATTCTCAAACTCCCTCCCATGGTCATTTCTAATCTGTTTAATGCTTTTAATGTTTAAGTTCATTTCATTTTGAATTTTAGTACAAAGCATTTTAAACTTGTCAAAAGTTTTGGATTTTTCTCTAAGAAAATATGCCCATGTGAACCTAGAGAAATCATCTACACAAACAAAAATGTATTTCTTTCCACCTAAACTCTCGGTTTGCATGGGACCCATAAGTTCCATGTGGAAAAGCTCTTGGGGCTCCTTGGTGGAGAGATACTTGCCCTTTTTGTGTATGGTTTTGGTTTGTTTCCTTTATTGGGAAGGTCTACAAACACCATTGGCTTTCTTCCCAAGCTTGGAAGGCCACGCACAACCATGAACTTGTCTAAGATTCGTAAATCCCGAAAGTTCATGTAGCCAAGTCTTTCATGCCACAACTTAACTTGCTCATCCTTGGACACATTGTTTAAGACTATTCTAGCTTCAAGACAATAGCAATTGTAGCTAGATCTCATACCTTTCAACAAGGTTTGTCCGTTGGGCAATAGGATTGAGCAATCATTTTTGCTAAATAAGATAGAAAGTCCTTCATCACTTAGATGTGAAATGCTTATCAAATTGGCTTTTAAGCCATCAACATACAAAGCATTGAACAAGGAAGGTAATCTAGGAATGGAAATGGTTCTTTTCCCTACAACTCTATTTTTGGATCCATCACCAAAGGTGACACATCCTCTTTCCTCCAAGACAAGAGTTTCAAAGAAACTCTTGTTTCCCGTCATGTGCTTAGAGCACCCAGTATTTAGATACCAAAAGTTAGAAGAATTTGCCTTCAAGGCAATTTGAGCAACATGGCAAACATTTTCATTTCTCCTAATCCACCTAGGTGAAACATTTTCTTTCCTAGTGGTCTTTGGTACATGGGCTCTAGATGTCCTAGGATCATGCATATTAATTTTATCATTTCTAGGTACATGCATCAAGGCTCTTTTCTTTTTCTTCTCAATCATGCTTTTACTCTACACATTTTAATATAACGAAAGCAATTTGGTCTAATGTGACCATCAAAACCACAAAAATGACATGAGGGATAAAGTTAGGGATCATACCATAACTTTTTGTATGCATTAGAGCCTTCCCATGATGTTGTGGTTGAAGTGGTTTAATATGTCTTCGTTGTTGAACCGGCCTAGCTTGCTTCCTTGTTTGAGTTTGCATGATTGGTCTTTTTCCTTTGTGAGTCATTTGTTGAGGAAAGTTAGCTTAAGGAGCTCTTGAGGGTTGAGCTTGTGATTGTCTTCTTGGATCCACCTAGCATTGTCCTAGATTAATTTTCTTCCTATGAGTTAGCATAGGTGAAGATGCTTTGTTGCCCAAGCTCTTAACAAACACGGTCATGTTGGGAGTGGAGCTCTCTTTACCATCTTCAAATCCAAGACCTCTTTTGTCACACAGACTATTTCCAACACCAAGCATATGGTCAAGCTTCTTTGTGCTAGAAGCCATCCTAATCTATAACCATTTAGCTTCTTCAAGCTCTCTCTTCAAGCTCTTCTTCATTCCTCTTAGATAAGTCTAACTCCTCTCTTAGCTTATCTTCTTTTTTCTTTGATCTTTCCACTTGTTCACTTAAATGGTCAACATGAGTTAAAAGGTCTAGATTTTCTTCTTTCAACCTTCGAATCTCTCTCTTGTTCTTCATCCTTGAGCATTCAACCGAAGTCCTTCAGGCTAGGATGTACTAAAAGCGGAAAAGTTGGTGCGCTAAAAGTCCAAGGCAGTTTTTACCTATATTGCTGGGGAAAGGGTTGGGGAGCCCCTGTTTTATTCCAGAAGAAGCGGGAGTTAGTGATGAAGTAATTAAGATCCATTTTCTCCACATATCCATTTGTGGAGTTAGATGAGGAGTCATCTTCACTTGAGTCATTTTCCTTTTGACTCTCTTCCTCTTCTTCACTAGTATTTTTGCTCTTATGGGAGGAGGCAAAAGCTATGAAGTTAGCCATGTGTTCTTCATCATCCGAAGACACATCTTCCTCATTGGAGTCATCAATTCCACTCCATGTGGTGGCCATCATTTTTCCCTTCTTCTTGCTATTATGATTAGCATATTCAGGGGCGAAGTGTCCTCTACCACCACACTCATAGCATTGGACCCCTTTCCTTTCGGTCTTCTCTTGCCTAGGCACAAACTTGTTGAAGGGACCATTTTTCTTCAAGTCTTGGCCTTTGGATCCAAAGCCTTTCTTCTTGAACTAGACAAACTTCTTGAACCTTTTCACAAACAAGGCAAAGTCTTCATCCGAGTCATCCTTTTCCTCCTTCTCATCCTTGGAGGCTTTCAAAGCAATACCTTTTTGCTTTTTAAGAGGTGTGGAAGTAGGAGCTTTCCTAGACTCATAGGCGAGGAGTCTCCCTATCACCTCACTCGGCTTCATGTCCTTGTAGGAGCTATTTTCCTCTAAAGTGGTCATCTTGGATTCAAACCTATCGGGGAGAGATATCATAATTTTCTGCTTAATTCTCCTATCCGAATACGGGTCACCAAGTTGATGGATTTGATTGACATTATCCATCAACTTGATTTCAAAGTCATTGAAGTGTTCGTCCTCCTTCATCCTAAGCATCTCAAATTGCATTTTGAGGACTTGAAGCTTAGAGTCCTTGACGACTTCGGTTCCCTCATATGCAAACTGTAGGTGTCTCACGCCTCTTTAGCGATCCTAGTGTTTTGAATCAATTTATATTGATATTTGTCCATTGCACATAGGATGGCATGCATCACCTTCTTATTCAATTTTGATGCCTCAAACTCTTATGCGTTCCATTGCGCCTTAAGCTTGAGCACATCCTCTCATCTACCCGTAAGAGTCATCATCGATGAAGTGTGGCCGTCTTCAACCACCATCCGAACCCAGTCATGGATTTGGCATATATACGACTTCATCTTGCTTTTCCAAGAGGCATAATTTAACCCGGAAAGAAGTGGAGGCCTCATGCTAGAAGCACTTTCGTTACCACCACCATTTCCTTTACCGTTTCCACTCATAGTGTATAATGAATGGATGAAATGAATGCAAGATGTATGAATGAACAAAAATCACACAAAATGCAAAGCACACCAAAAGTAAGCTAGGATAACCTAAGTATATCTAGGAACCCGCTCTAATACCAATTGAAACAAATTAAGGTGTGCCTAATATTAATCGAAGGGGGGGTGAATAGATTTTATCTTATTTTACCCAATTTTCGTTATAAGTCAACTTTACGAAAATGCCCATATCTAGTCAATATAATATAACAAGTGTAATAAGTGCGGAATTAAATGACACAAGATATTTACATGGAAACCCTCACGGGAAAAACCATGGCATGTTATGTGTGCCACACATGAACCTCGAATCCACTAATGGCAATGGAGATTACAACCTAATCCCGGTATATAACTCACCACCACTACCTAATCCTGGTATAAGTGAACCTAGTCCAATTACTTGTGATTTAAGCTACCTAATCCCGGAAGCTACATAAGTCTTAATTCTCAATGAAGAGATAAAATGTCCTATGTGTATATATGATGATATTCAAATAGCAAACAAAGCTAGGGAACCTTAGATTCTTATCTAGGATGATAAGATGACAATTTAATCAATCCTAGATATCAAAAGCTATGTCATATAACTTAGCTAAACATAGATTAATCAAACCTAGATAGCTATCACAATACAACAGTCAATCATATCATATCAACACAACAATCTCGATCTTAAATATTATAATTTAATCTAAGAACATGCAAGTAATTTAAGAGATGTCTTAATAAGTAAAGCATTAAAATTAGATGAAATTAGTGAAAAACATACCAAGGGATGTGTGTTGAGCAAAACCCATGCAATCAAGCATCCTAACCATGCTAGAAAATGCTAGATGATATTTTGATACATGTGAGAATGGTTTTTGAGTGTTAAAAATGAGTTTTTGATTGTTTTTCTCTCAAGTGTCTCTCTTTTGATCTTTTGGGTTATAAGGGTCAAAGAACTGAATTCAGAGAATAAGAAAGTGGTATATTTATAGACATCAAGAACAGGGCATGTGAAAAAATAAGTTTTTCCTTTAAATCACCGATCGGCAGTTTCATTCGGCGGTTTCAAAACCACCGATCAAACCGCCAAATTGATCCCGAGAGAACAAGGGATAATCGACGGTCTCATTTGGCAGTTTCAAAACCGCCGATCATGACCACATAATCAAAATCGACATAAAATATCTATCAGGTAAGAACGGCGGTTTTGTTCGGCGGTTTCAAAATTGCCAATCACAACTGCCGGATTGAGACAGAGATATTTATTACATTCAGGTCTGAAACGGCGATCGTGATCACCAATCGTAATCGAAGAATCAGTTCAGAAACTTCTGGAATCAAACGGAGGTTTTATTCGGCGGTTTGAGCCACCGATCAAACCGTTGTTTCACCACTTTTGGTGAAACCAAAGGAGAAGCAAGAGGCATTCCGAGAAGGTGATCATCGCGCTGAACCAAGCACATATTCGTGCATGCGTGAAATGTGACATGACAAGACACATAAACACATATCAAGATACAATATCAAAGTGCAAGTGTGAAATGTGACATGTGAAGAATATGCACACATATGCAAGTATGATAAATGTGTGTGTGCAACTGTATCTCTTCAAAGAAAACTAAACACTAGAGATATACCTTTAGAGTGCTTGTCACCTTGAGGTCTTAAAAGGGTCATTGAGCTTGATCACCAATACCTAACATACCCTTACATCAATCCTCTATTTTGATTTGTCTACGAAATAAGCCAATCAAAATTGAGGAACTTACGCATTGCACTTTTGTGCTCTTCACATGTCACATTTTACACTTGCACTTTGTTGTTGCATTTTGGTGTGTTTTAGTTGTCTAGTAATTCATTTCACAAACATTGTTCAAAAACGTCCGTGAATGCACGATGGTGTGTTTGGTTTAGCACGAAGATTGCCTTCTCTTTCGGTTTCATCAACAGTGATGAAACGGCGGTTGTGATCGGCGGCCATAATTCGACTGCCGAATGATTCCAGTGATCCGTTTTGAAATTATACTGTTTCGATCGGCGGTCTGACCGTCGAATGAAACATGTGTTCTCTGCCTCATTTTCTACAGTTTACATCGGCGACCATAATTCGACCCCCGAATTATTCCAGTGATCATGTTTCACATTTGGCGGTTATGATTGGTGCCCAGACCACCGAATGAAACCGCAGATCTGGTTTCTAGTGCCAAAAGTTTCGTATTCTGCAGTCACAATCGGTGACCTGACCGCCAATTGAAACCGCCGTTTGGTGTTTTTCAAGCCAACTTTTCCAAAATGATGTCACTTCATTTTGACCTTCTGTATATATGTCTTGATAGCCTTTGGTCATTTTAAGAGAGAAAAAATTACATATTTTGATAGCAAAGAAGAGTCTTTAAGCAAAGGTATCAAGACATGATTTTTATTACTCAAAACACAAACACCCATCATACTTTCATGTTTTCATAAATCATCTAGCATGTTCTAGTTTGATTTTCATAGGGTTTTCATTATTGCTCACATGACTTGTAGCTAGAACATCATATACATCATTTACATGTTCTTGCTTTACAATATTGTATTTTTATTACTTGTAGTTTCAAGAATGTTTTTTTATTATGTTTGTGAGTTGTTTGTGATAGCTATTGCATATAGGGATTGATTTGCTCATATAGCTAAGTTATATGCATGTCATAGCACATATTCACTTTAGATTGTTAATCTCTTTTCTTAGAGAGTCAAGTCTTGTATTTACCATTTGGTAGTTTGCAAGCAAAGGACTAGATTCACTTTTAAAGGTCTGCGGGTAGTAGTGTGGATTAGTAACCGTGTAGGGTTTGACGTGGTCAACCTAGGTTGTAATCGTATTACAATTAGTGGATTAAGGTTCATGTGTGGCGCACATAACAGCCTATGGTTTTTCTTGTTGAAGGTTTCCACGTAAATATCGAGTGTCATTTAAATTCCGCTTTATTACACTTGATTTTAGTTTGTGACTAGTTTGGGGTTTATTAGTAATATTAATTAATCGCGATAATTTGGTAATAGTCGGATTAAAATCTATTCACCCCCCCCTAGATTATTAGGACACGTTTTATATTTATTTTCAATTGGTATCAGAGCGGGTTCCTTAACATAATTAAGAGACCCCTTGCTCTTGTTAGAGTGTCTTGCATTTGTTTGCATTTGCTCTTATTAGTTTTTTTTTTTTCTTTGTGTCTTGCTTGTTTGTCTACATTCATTTCATTCTTATCCAAACACAATGAGTGGGAACGGAATTGGAAGCGAAGACGCTTCTAGCACAAGACCCATTTTACTCACCGGGGTAAACTACACCTCATAGAAAGGCAAAATGGAAGCATATGTATGCCAAATTCATGATCGAGCATGGATGGCGATTGAAGATGGCTATACTCCACCTATGATGACTCCTACGAGGAGGTGCAGAGGAAGTTCTCAAGCCAAAGGTGCAATGGAGTACTCAAGAGTTAGAGGCGTCCAAATGGAACAACAAAGCCATGCACGCAATCCTTTATGCTATGGATGGCAACCAACACAAATTGATTCAAACCATAAAGATTGCAAAGGAAGCTTGGGACATCCTAGAGACAGCTCATGAGGAACCGAGATAGTCAAGGACTCCAAGCTCCAAGTCCTCCAAACGTAAATTGAGACCATTAGGATAGAGAAGGATGAGTGCTTCAATGACTTCCAAGTGAAGATTATGGATATAATAAATCAAAGCCACCAACTTGGTGATCCTTACTCGGATATGAGGATCAAGCAAAAGATCATGAGATCGCTTCCCGAGAGATTCGAATCCAAAGTGACGGCCTTGGAGGAAAATAGTGACTACACTAAGATAAAGCCAAGCGAAGTGATTGGAAGACTCTTAGCCTATGAATCTAGGAAGGCTCCTACAACTACACCTCGAAAGAAAAAAAAATAGTCTTGCCTTGAAGAGCGCCAAGGTGGAAAATGAGGAAAAAGACTCGGATGAAGAAATTGCCTTGATAGCAATGTAGTTCAAGCAATTTGTGAGATTTGAGAATAAGGGTTTTGGCTCCAAGGGAAAGTTTGTGAAAAAGAAAACTTTTTTCAAGAAAGTGGAGCAAACTCAAGAGAAAGATCACAAGAAAGGTGTCCAATGCTATGAGTGTAGTGGATTTGGACATATTGCTCCGGAATGTGCAAACTTGAAGAAAAAAAGAGGAAAAGTCATGGCGATTACTTGGAGTGATAGTGATGACCTAGAAGAGGAAGATAAGTCTTCGGATGATTATGAAGATCAAGTTGCCAACTTCATTGCTTTTTCATCCTCTCATAAGAGGACAAGCAAGAAGAGAGTGACTCAGATGGTAAGAGCAACTCTTCCAACTCCAAATTCGAATTTGATGAAGAAATGGACTATGATGACTTCATGAGGTTCTTTAAAAACTCTAGATCGAAGAAGAAAAAGGAGATACAAAAGCTAAAAGGGGAGAAGCTTGAACTATAATAAATTTTATTTATAATAAATTTTACAATTTGTCTTCTATTCCTACTAAAGACTTTAAATTACTTTTTGTTAAAAAATAAATAAATAGAAAGAAAGAATTTCACTTTTAAAGAAAAATATAAAACTCTTTGAAAAACATTAACCACCAAACATATGTTCTATTTTCAAATAAAAATACACTTATTCTTAACAAATTTCATGAATAAAATAAAACGAATAACTTTAAAATGAATAAACATTATAAAAACAAAAAAAACAAAAAAAAAACAAACAAAAAAACATACAAACATTAACAATCTATAACAAAAAAAAAATTAACTAAAAAATAATATAAAACAACTCTTTATCAGCTATGCAATTAAGGACGAAAGATTTCATATTTTTTTACCTATACTTTCAAAGCAACTAAACAACATCAAAACAAATCAAATGAACTTTATTTATGTAAAATAAAAATAATAAAAGACAAAAACCACTACTTAACCATGCTAATATATCATAATCAAAGTTGCGTATGAATGTGACTCATGTAATTATGATCAATATTAAACTATCCACTTTTAGGCATGGGTCTTATTCAACAACTATGTGCAGTTTTTATGTTTTATCTTTAGTAACTTGAATGAATTTTTATTAGATTTTTTATACTCATTATCATACTTTCATAGAGACATGTAAACGTTAATATTATTATTGGTTTACTACATTTATTCAAAAAGAAAATTTATAATATTTTGACTAATTATAAAAAATAAATAAAATTTTGACTAATTATTAAAAAAAATAAAAATAAAATAAAAAAAAGGAGCATAATGTCCTTATAATGCAAAATATAATTAAAATAAAAATAAAAATTTTAAAATCACATATATAGACATGCATTTTTTTTGTCAAGTTTAATTAACAATGGTTTTTTTTTTTTAGTCATTTAAAAAAATATTGTTATTGACATGATAAATATATATAATTTTACTAAAACAAAATATATATTATATTTAAAACTCAATGAAAGTTTATAAATGTCTATTAAAGTCTTTTGAAATGAAAGTCTACGAAAGTCTTTTGAAATGAAAGCTTTTTAAATAAAAGTCTATAAAAGTCCATAAAATTTGCAAAAGTCATCCACTTAAAAAAAAAAAAAAAATCTTTAAAAGTCTTTCGAAATCCTAATTGAATACCGCCCCTAGTTTTTAGAATTTTTTGATCATATCAGATGCTTCCATTGCAAATGGGTTCACCAATAGGAGTGGGTACCCATCTGCAATGGAGTCCCATAGTAAATTGGAACCATTGTAGACCATCTGCAATGGAGAACTCCAATCGCATATGAGTTTTGATACGGAGAAGAACTCCAATCAGATTGAAGATGAAGAATCAATTATGATAATTTTTTTTTTGTTGAATTTTGATTAAAGATGAAAAAGAGATCATTTATATCTGGATTGAGGATCTGTGTTTCAATTTCGAGATTGAAGGAAAACAATTTTGATGAATAAAAATAGATTTTACTTTTTGTGTCTTTTGTGTTGAAATTTGATTGAAGATGAAAAAAATGAGTGTTTAAATCTGTGCTAGAATTTTCAAAGTGAAGAAAAAAATTATGATGAAAAATAAGAAAATGGATATTTTTTTTTTCTTTTTTGTTGGATTTTGATTTTAAGATGAAGAATGGATTTTGATTTAGAAAGAAGAAGAAGAAGATGAAGATGAATATATATATATATATATATATATATATATAAAAGAATTCCATCTTCTTCAATTAAATTTCACAAATAAATAAATAAATTCAAAAGCAAATCATCAATCTAAATCCAAACACTTATTTCTTCATTTTCAAATAAAATTCAATAAAAAAAAAAAATATCTATCAAGATAAAATCTCTTTCACCCATGAAGTAGGTATGCTTTATCCATCTAAGATAGAGAGGCTCATTCGCCGATGGATAGGTGACCCATGTCTATCGTAGATCGATGGATTATTATGATCTCCTTTATCTATCAATAGGTAAAATTACGTTTTTTCCCCTAAGTCGTTAAAATCAAACACTGTAACTCTAACGGCAGGGGATTTCCATGTAATTTATGAGCAAAGATTGCTTTCGTATGAAATTAGTCCTAATCTTAGGGGTGTTTATATAATGTGCCCAGAATGAAAGTTAAAAAGGCGTTGAAAGCAGCCGTTGGATATAGGACACGTAATATTGTTAAAACTACATGTAAACGCTCCAAGTGAGACGGACTAGATCCAAGATATTTTTGAAAACCGATCTCTCCTAGCCTCTCCCCCAAAAATTCAAAAATTTGCACACACATTCTCTCTCTCTCTCTCTCTAACGGCTCTCTCTTCTCGAGTTCTTGTCTCAAACCCTTGTGTCTCGCTGCCTTGCCTTGCCTTGCAGTCGGCAAATAGAATGAAGCACTTCATGCAACCAAGAAACCCAGTCTTGAGAGAAACACACTTAACCGACTCTCCATCATCTTCTTCTTCGAAATCGAAGCCGCCACTTCGAAAGCAAAAACCATCAAAGGAAAATGCTCCGCCCTCAGATCTCAACTCGCTCCCTCCCTCCCCGGCACCTCCCTCCAAGATCAAGAGCCCGCTTCCGCCGCGTCCACCCAATCCTCTTAAGCGCAAGCTCGCCGTCGACGCTCTCCTCGATACTCCTGCCTCCGCCGTCTCCGATTCCGGTGTTAAGGTTATTTGATAAATACAAAACCCTAGCTACCAATTTGATTTTAGATCTTCGATTACAAGCTTTGTTTTGTAGGTGATAGTGCGAATGCGGCCTCTAAATAATGAAGAGGAAGAAGGTGATATGATAGTGCAGAAAGTTACAGGTGATTCCGTGTCAATCAATGGACAGACCTTCACGTTTGACTCGGTTGGTAATACTGACTCGACACAGGTATGATCTCTGTTTACTTCATTATTTGCCGATGGTTTTAATCGATGATTTTATAATTACAAGTTGAAATTTTTGTTTTCCTGTCTTGCAGCTTGATGTTTTCCAGCTTATAGGAGTCCCTCTGGTTGAAAATTGTTTATCTGGATTTAACAGCTCTGTATTTGCCTACGGACAGGTACCTTTTTGTTTCTTCTCAACGGTTGTTATATCTTATGCTATTAACTTTCTAAATAATTATCCGAAAACTGATTTGATCAGACGGGGAGTGGAAAGACTTATACCATGTGGGGGCCAGCCAACGCCTTGTTGGAAGAAAATCTATCCAGTGATCAACAAGGCTTAACTCCCCGTGTTCTTGAGCAACTTTTTTCCCGCATAAACGAGGTGACTTTCAATTCTTTCAAGATTTAACTTGTTGATGTACATATTATATATTCTGATATTTGCTTTTGCATTTATTTTGTAGGAGCAAATTAAGCATGCCGAGAAGCAGCTAAAATATCAATGTCGCTGTTCTTTTCTTGAGGTTGCATAACTGGAATATTATCCTTTTAACATGTAGATTTTGTAAACCTGTAATGTCGCTGGTCTTGATTCTTTAATACATTTTTTCAGATTTATAATGAACAAATCACAGATTTATTGGACCCAAGCCAAAGGAACCTTCAGGTAACAGGAAAATTTACTTGCATTAGCGGGAAAACTGATTAAAATATGGCTTTCTTTGACTGTTTTCTTGTTCTCCTTCCAGATAAGAGAAGATGTCAAATCTGGTGTGTATGTTGAAAATCTAAGAGAGGAGTATGTATGCACCATGAAGGACGTGACACAACTCCTGATAAAGGTTTGTTCTGTTAAATCCTTTCATCATGAAACGGAGATCATGCTTAGTGGTTTTCCACTGTCTTTGATTTTAAGTGAGAATGCCTGGAAATAGAAATTTTATATGAATTTTTGGCTTGTAAATGCATGCATATGAGCAATGTATATGATATGTGACTTTTTTTCTCCGAGTGGACCAAATAATTTTTATTGATGTATCATAAAATTTGCCAATTACCTTGAATCATTTTGAGGGTTCTATTTATGCGAGGATAGAATAGTGCAGATTAATTGGTACTGTGACTGTTGAAATGGTGAGTCAACAAGTTAAAATATACCATGCTAATGTTTTGGAGACAGAATTTTAAGAAGAGCAATAACAATGATGAGTTTTATTTTTTGATGATTTAATTGGTAAATAAAAGAAAATATATTTAATGAACATGGTGGTTGCAATACACTAGGCAAGTAAGGTTCATTTTCTTCAAGAAGCTCAAGCCTGAACCTTGTATCCTTGTTCCTGAATATTTGAAAAGGGAGACAAGGAACAACCTGGGCAACATATTTATGATTTGATCCTTTTCCTTTTTAGTTTATGGAGAGGTTTGAATGAAAATATTCTTGATATGTTTACTCTTTTGGGTGAGTAGCTTACTTGAAATTCTCTCCTCAAGTCTTGAATCATAGGAGTAATGGGTGAGCTTCACTTATGATACCTACCACCAGCAAGATAACACTTTTTTGTTTTGATTTTTCTCTCTCTCTCTCTCTCTCTCTCTCTCTCTAAAGCTTAAATTTGTACATCAAGTTAGTTGTTCCATGGTACTACATTATCATGTATATTCCTAGTTACAACTAGTCTTGAAGTCTGGGAATAGATATTGTTAAAATTTTCTTTATTCACTTGTTCCATTCCCCTCTCCCCTCAATACCTGAATTTGAGAAGTTGCAAGTCTGAGTTGTTTAATTTTTACAAATTAAATTCACAACTACTGAATCTAATTATGCAGGGATTGTCAAATAGGAGGACTGGTGCAACTAGTATAAATGCAGAAAGTTCTCGTTCGCATAGTGTTTTCACTTGTATTGTTGAATCACGATGCAAGGTAATGACTGTTGCAATTTAAATATAAGTAGATTTTTTTCTCTGAGTTGTCACTTGCATTTTCTGTGCAACATTCTGGGACGGCACTTAAACCTAAAGTTATCATAATAAAACAACTTCACCAGCAATGCAACCTGACATTTTTTGCACACCATATCTGATTCTCTAACAGTAACATTGAAATAAGATTGGGATCTAGGCATCTGGCGACATGTAACAACGTCAAACATTTAATCAACAAAAAAAAAAGACTTGAATAATTCTTTTTTTTATTTAGGCTTTGGCTATCCTTTTTCTAATGGAGGAATTCTATGGTAAAATGTTGTGTACTACAGAGTAAAGCAGATGGTATAAGCAGGTTTAAAACAAGTAGAATAAATCTCGTTGATCTGGCTGGGTCAGAAAGACAGAAGTTAACTGGTGCTGCAGGGGAACGCTTGAAGGAAGCTGGGAATATCAATCGATCACTATCACAGCTTGGGTATGGTTTATCATGTCTCCTTTTGTATATATTTTTTCATGATGATTTGCATTTGAGGTTTGCGATAAGAGTTTTAGCAACGGTTAATTTTTACTGTAGTTTAAAAGGTAATCCTTTAAATTTGAAGTCGTCATGGTGGATGTGCATTTAGGTGCTATTTGAGGCCTTTATTTGTTGCCTTAGTACAGTCATCGAAGTTTATAGAAGATAAAGTTGGTCTTAATCTTGTTTGTTGTTATGGCATTTATTCATAATGTAGAAAAGGGAACACTTTGTTTGCCTACTGTAAAAGAAATGTATTGCATGGGAACATACTAAAGCAATTTCATTTATTTTAATCTGTGATTTACCTGAACTGCACACACACAAAATAAAAACAACATATAATGATTGAAAAGTGGAGTGGAACGCCTGTTGATTTTAGGTTGTTTCCATTTTGTACCTTATAACTTCAATGATAATTAGCTTTCATTTAATTGAGAATCCATTCTTTAATTTATTGGTCCAAAATGATGTAAATTATATTCAAGAACAGCAAATTTCTTGCAAATGAACAATACAAAACCTCACACAAATATAATTAGACAATTATTGAAGAAAGAACTGAACAAGAACTCAATAAACATTCTGGTTCAGAAAGGAAAATAAGTGGTAGAATGCTGTGCTCACTCATGAAATGCAGCAGTATAGGTCTACAGTGTTTAAGAAAAAGAAAACCCTATGACAGGAGAGATTTCCAAAGAATAAGATTGAAGATGCTAAAATTTTCTAGAGGCCATAATATTATGTGAATGCATTCAAAAGGAAAAGGGAAAATTTAATAAATAGTCCTATAGAAACAGTGAAAATTGTTTTTAACCACATGTATAAATGTGATTATTTTAAACCAAATGAGAAATGTTCTGTGCCAAATGCCCCTCACTTAAGTGGCCTTCCACCATTTTTCAGAAGATTTCAGGTAGTATAGAATATGATTTCACGTGGTATAGCAACAATGATTTCTTTTAGTATAGCAAAAATGATTTCACTTACCATTAAAATTGATTTCACTTAGTGTAGACTATGATTTCATGTAGTAAGCAAAAACGATTTCACGTAGTATTGCAAAACTAAACTGATTTCTCATAGATAAGAAGTACATTTGGACCCTTGTGAAATTTATCATGTTTCCAAAGTAAATAGAAGAATTTAAGTAATAGTTTTACACATTTGGACCAATGTTTGTTAATATTTGAAGAATATTTTGAAAATTCGAAACTCCTAATACCTACAACAATACTACTAGATAACGCTGTTTTTTATTGCTTTTAATAAATTATTTTTTGGGTAGTGAAAATACACAAAAGTTACTACATAAGGAAAGTCAACTACCGTATTTATTGTATTGTTACAATAAATATAGTCATTGAGTTTCCATAAAAGTAACTTTTATATTCTTAAGGGCACATGTTAACACTTACCTTATTTTTTTTATGTATAACAACTTAATGTTTGGTTTGGCACACATTTGGTTACTAATGACTAAGAAATTAGTGAGAGAAGAGAGAGATTCAAAGAGAGAGGAAGGAGGTAGGCAGGAGATGTAAACTATGGAGGGTATTTTGGTAAATGTTTGGCTATGGGGTGAAACGAAATTTTCACACTTGGTTAGTGACAATCAAACTTATAGTTGTGTTAAAAACAAATTTCTTAAAACTTATGCGGTCAAAATTGGCAATATTCATGGAGGAAAATGATAATGAAAGAAATAAGAGTGTTAGCAACGGTAGTAATAAGAGGATAGAACAACATATCAAACAATTCTTCTATAAGAACTTGTGAATTTGTTGAAATTACATATGGTAACCTCAGATTGTGGTTATTTCATATTCTAAGGTCATTGATCAAGAAAATTCAAATTGTTAGGTGTTTAAGGAAGAAATTTGATTATAGCTATTTCTGCTCATCTTGAAAATCACACATGTTTTATAGAATTGAAGCCATGTTGATATGACAAGTGTGTAGAAATAATTATAATTTTGAGGAATAACAAGAGTGGGCTGTGATGAGATAATTTTGAGGAAGAAACTTACACGTGGATTTTGTAAATGACTAACTGTTTAGTGTTTTGGTTGGCCAATTACTTATTAAATTTCTACCTGTTTTGTTTGTTTCATCAACTATTATATATGGTGCTGCATCATCAAAGGATCTTCTGCTGCTTCCTTGTTGGATTAAAAGTTTTTTTTATGGAAGTGTGCTTACTGAAGAACATTTTTTAAGTCCTGTGCTTACTGAGCTTTATTATTGGTTTGCAGGAATTTGATTAATATTCTTGCTGAAGTTTCCCAAACAGGAAAGCAAAGGCATATTCCCTACAGAGACTCCAGGTTGACATTTTTATTGCAGGATTCTCTAGGTGGTAATGCAAAATTAGCAATGATCTGTGCAATTTCTCCATCACAGAGGTAATACTGCAGGTTCTGTTTTCCTAGAAACAACCTATTTCTTCCCTTTCTCCCTGTTCTTTTTTGTATAAGGAAGCTCAATCAAGTCAATTATGCAGCTGCAAGAGTGAAACTTTCAGTACATTGAGATTCGCACAGCGTGCAAAGGCTATTAAGAATAAGGCAGTTGTTAATGAAGTTATGCAGGATGATGTGAATCACCTACGTGAAGTGATTCGGCAGCTAAGGGTATGTTCTTGTCTTCTTGATGATAAAGATAATTTTGTTATACTGACAGAATTATTTGTTCCAACATGACTGATTGGATAATTCAACAGGACGAATTGCATCGAATGAAGGCAAATGGAAACACCCAGGCTGACTCAACTGGAGATTACTCTGCGAGTTGGGCTCGGAGAAGTTTGAATATATTGAAACATAGCTTCCATCATCCAATGACATTACCTTGTATTGATGATGATGGCGATGAGGAAATGGAAATTGATGAGGAAGCTGTTGAGAAGCTTTGTGATCAGGTAGATTTGCAGTTAGCAGGGAGTGAAGATTGCAGCAAAATTAAAGTAGGTAAAGTAGAAACATTGAAATCGGTTTCACAATGCGTGGCCTCTGAAGATGAATCTTCTGTTAAGCCTAAGGATTACACATCTGAAAGTGGTTGTATTAAAGAACAAGGTTCAGAGGATTCAGATGTTAATATGGAAGAGGGAATATCTGAACAAATTGAGGATCGTGAAAATGAAACTATGATTGCTGATTGTGCTGAACCTGTTACAAATACTGCAGATGTTTCTGATGATACTGAGAAAAATCATAATCTCATGAATAAAAATGGAGAAAATTCAAACCTTTTAATTGGTGATGAAGGATCTCTAAGTAAAGGCTCAGGGAATTGTGTCTCTCCTTCTAGTCTCAGCATAAATGCATCTGATGTAATACCGATTCTTAAATCTCCAACCCCAAGTGTTTCACCTAGAGTCAATAACAGCAGAAAAAGCTTGAGGACCTCATCAATGTTAACTGCATCCCAGAACGATCTTAAGGATGACAGCATGTTAGGCAACGATCTTAAGGATGACAGCATGTTAGGCCCAGAAGTTGTACATATGTCTTTTGCTAAATCCATGAAAAGCAGCTTATCTGAAACTCTTTCTACTCGAACAAAAAAGAAGGTTCAGGCAACAACTGAACATTTGGCAGCTAGCCTCCATCGTGGCCTCGAAATCATTGACAGCCACCGCCAGAGTTCAGCATTGCGGCACTCATTGTATAGGTTTTCATACAGAACTGAGGATGTCAAAGCACTTTTGCCAATTCACAAGGTTGATGTGGGTGTGCAAACTTCTCAATGTGATGAGATACCAGTTGAAGATCCAATGTTATTCATATGTAGTAGTTGCAAGAATAGAACACAGTTAGATGATAAAGAGGGGAATCACAGCTCAAACCTACAGTTAGTACCAGTTGATGACTCAGAATCTGCTGACAAATGCAAGAAGCAAGTTCCCAAAGTAAGTATAATTGCTTGAGTGATTTTTTTTATTTTTATTAATTTACTAATCATTACTGTTCATACTGAGCATGTTATGTTTTCTTCTTTCTTGCTCAGGCAGTGGAGAAGGTTTTGGCAGGGGCTATCAGAAGAGAAATGGCAGTGGAGGAGTTCTGTGCCAAGCAAGCTTCTGAAATAAAACACCTTAATCGTTTGGTAGACCTCTACTCCTTTTACAGTCATAACCTACAGACAACAGTAGTCATTATGCTCTTCCAGTATGGTGTAACAAGTTTGCATTTGTTGACAGGTGCAACAGTACAAGCATGAAAGGGAATGCAATGCCATAATATCACAGACGAGGGAGGATAAAATTCTGCGCCTTGAGAGCCTCATGGATGGTGTTTTACCGTCTGAAGAGTTTATGGGAGAAGAGTTAGCATCCCTCATGCATGAGCATAAGGTATATTTTTGTTTCTGAAAATTACCGTACAATACTTTTACGCATGTATCTTATCTATCATTTACAGCTTCTGAAGGAAAAATATGAGAATCATCCTGAAGTTTTAAGGACAAAAATTGAGATGAAAAGAGTTCAAGATCAGCTGGAACATTATCGGAACTTCTGTGATCTTGGTGAAAGGGAAGTGTTGTTGGAAGAGATTCAAGATTTAAGAAGCCAGTTACAACATTATGTAGACTCTTCATCCTCGTATGCACGTAAAAGGAATTCACTTTTGCAATTAACTTACTCATGTGAGCCCAGTTTGGCACCACCTCTTAGTGCAATTCCAGAGTCAACCAAGGAAAGTGCTGAAGAGAAACTTGAACAAGAGAGAACACAGTGGACAGAGGTGGAGAGCAAATGGATATCTCATGCAGAAGAATTAAGAATTGAACTTGCAGCTAGCAAGTCGCTAGCTGAAAAGCAAAAACAGGAACTAGATGCTGAGAAGAATTGTACAGAAGAGTTGAAGGAAGCAATGCAAATGGCTATGGAGGGACATGCACGCATGCTTGAGCAGTACGCAGATCTTGAGGAAAAGCATATGCAATTGCTGGCAAGGCACAGAAAGATCCGGGAAGGAATAGATGATGTCAAGAAAGTGGCTGCTAAAGCAGGTGTTAGGGGTGCTGAATCTAAGTTCATAAATTCTCTTGCTGCAGAAATTTCAGCGTTAAAAGTAGAAGGAGAGAAAGAGAGGCGATATCTCAGGGATGAAAATAAAGGTCTTCAGGCTCAATTGCGGGATACTGCTGAAGCTGTACAGGCTGCTGGCGAGTTACTTGTACGGCTCAAAGAAGCAGAAGAAGCTGTTGCAGTTGCTCAGGTATGTTTACTCGCCTTGTCACATTGAGATCATTGTTCTATTTTCTTGTCCCTCGAAAATAGTTGAGTATATTTTGCTATATTTTGTATCTTGTTGTTTTTTATTGTAAATAATTTTGCTCCTAAGTGTCTACAAATGTCCCAACTGTCCTGGAGACCAATTTTTCTTTTCCCCATAGGGTTCCTGGTTGAGCATGCATTATGTTTTCTCACATTGGTTATATATAACTCGAGGCAGAGCTCTTAGTAGTAGCTTGTAAATTATTATATCAAACATGAATCATTTATTATTTTTCTCATTTCAGAAACGAGCAATTGAAGCTGAACAAGAAACTGTGAAGGCCTACAAACAGATTAATCAACTGAAGAAAAACCATGAAATTGACACTAGCGCAATTAAGAAGACTGAAGCAGAGTCGTGTGTACCAATGGAAGCTTATGTTGATTCTGATATGCCCAAATATGATGTAGGGGGGGAACCTCAGGGTGAAGAACAGTGGAGAGCGGAGTTTGAGCTTTACACGGAAGATAACGAGCCATCAAGGCTTGCAGAACCCTCATCATGGTTCTCTGGGTATGATAGGTGCAATATATAGGAGATCATGAAGTAGTAAGTGTATGTATGTATGTATGTATACTAGCGGCAAGTGTGATATAGCTCTGTTTCCTGTTGATCATCAACCAGTAGTGTATTGGTTCTCTCTTATTGTGTTTTTTGTATTCAAGTTGAGATTCTTTTTGTTAATAATTATCATCTTTTAAGGCAATCAAATGAAACATGAATTCAAATTGTTGTGAAATCCACAAATAAGTCTATTGATGACAATGATAGTAAGTATTTGTTAGTGAGTAGTGAGGGGAGAAATGTTTCGGAATCATAGACCCATAAAGGAGAATGGATATGGCGGATCCCACCGTAGAACGTTTGGGTGTGAAGAAGATGTTGAAGAGTGGATAAGACTTGTTAGGCAGAAACAAAGAGACAATCTATGTAGTGCATTGTCTTTCTCTGATCCTAAAAAAGACTAGCAATCAGAAATGCATAGAAATAATTCAGTCAAGAACAAAGCCTTGAAAATAATTATAATTAAATTACAATTTGGTCATAAAATGATACCAAATTTTCAAGTCTTATTTGACAGGTTTAATTTTATCTTATATTAAGAACACATGTTAAAAAGCAAAATAAAAGGTGACAGCCTGGTGGCTAAAATTATAAATTTTATAATCATATATCATTTCCGGTTCATGCACCAAAATCACTGTAATTAGGTAAGATGAGATTTGGGGGGGGCAGCAAAATTCACCTGCTTAAATTTAAGAAATGATTTGGTGGTAATCAGATCTATTTTGCTACCACCACTTCACTGTCAATGAGAACCGAAAAAACAGACAAGTATAAGATATTAAGATATCAACATTCAACAACTACCTTTTTTCTAATTTCCCAATTACCTCGTTTTTTCCCTTAACTCGTATTTGCCATCAAACTTTCAATTATTTACATGATTTGGGTAACCTAACATTATTCAATGAATGAAGATAATAATTATTTTCTTAATGAATGCAAAAATTGAATTTGTAGTAAGTAAGCCATATATTTATATTGGAAATTAAACAAGGATTATTAATTACAAAATTGAGAATGAATTAAAAGCATCTCAATCCATGTTACCTAATTGATTTATATAAATTTTTGATGACTTTAAAAGATTTATAACAATGATGCCTTGAACCTCTGTAATTGCTGGCCTCCTCTTCTCTCTGTCACATTCCATCGCTAGTTTCGCTACTATAAAATCTTTTTCAAATATTTCAACAACAAATAAATCTATGGTTGGTTGTTGGTCAAAACTTATTAGAAATTGTCCTTAATTTTTATTTTTTTGATGAAGAAATTTAAAATAAACAATTGAACATCCCTGTCTTCATCTTATGTATTAAAAACAGTGTATGGTTTGTGATGAACATGGGACAGCCTTTCATAACTCAAACTTATCCATGTGAGAATGTACTGATAGAATTATATAAGGACATTGAATATGAACCACTCGTTTTACATACTTTGACTTAATATGTATCTACTTATCAATTCATTTTTATAAATAAGTGATTCACATTCAATATCCTGATAAAATTATATAAGGATATCCTGATAGGAACGAGACCGGATGTTCTGATAGTAAAATAATATTTACTAAAACAGGTTATAAAATAGATATAATTAAAAAATTAAAAATTAAAAATAAAAAATAAAAAAGTGGAATTTGGTTTGGAGTCCAGCTAAAAACAGATATGATCAGTTGGAGTTGTCCCCACTTAAGTTAACAGCTGTTTACAAGTAAGTTTCAATTTTCTCCTTAATTTACGCCTTTGAAGTTTGAACCTTCCCATTTATATCATTCTAATTCTTGGGGATGTGGCCCCCACCATCTTAATATTTTCCAGCTATATCCGAAAGCAATCTATCATTGGGATGTCCAGATACATTTACCGTTTCCGATCACCAACGATCTTAATTCTTAATTCTCGGTTGATGAGAATAATGAACTACATTTTCAATATTTACTAGTGTTATAAGAAGATCATTTAAGACTCTTTGTACAAGTGGATTGAAAATTCACTTACTCAAATCCAGCATTAATCAAATAAAAAGAAAGAATATAAGAATTTCATGAACTATCTCTGGTAAGATAATACATACACAAAGGTTGAAACAAAAGCTTACATTGAAAATAATAATAAAAGATTGAAAAAGAATCCTCTTTCCTTTGAACCATTAAACATTACATGTGGTTTTGTTTAATGTTTATGAATAATAATATTTCATCACTGCTTGTTGGGCTGTTGCAATTAGTTCTAAAATTTTACTCTAAAGAATAGAGTTGCAGAAACAATTTCCCAAAAAAGAAATGGTCTCTTCTCAGTTCTCAGAGCTAACGATCCATCCGCGCTTGAATCGATCCATCTCTATATACAGAAGCCTCTCTCTCTCTCTGGGGGGAGGGCTTCAAATTTTGAATGGAATTAAAACTTATTGATTATTGGTAATTTACAGCTCAATTTTCATGTGTGATGTGGCCATTGAGCCTGCAAACAGAAATAGATTGGATTAATTAAACATCAATTATTTGCAATGTTGAATATACATATATATATATATATATATATATATATTGAAGATTTTGATTACCATGAAAGCTGTGTGGCTGATTCTGGTTAAATCCCATTTGAACAAGGCTTTGGAGGTCATCTTCCCAGAATGATGAAACCTACAAAGAAAAATAAAAAATAAAAAAAAATGAAATGTGGATAGATTATAGCACATAATTAAGCATTAATGTAAAATTCTCCCAATGTCGATTTGTAAATGATTACCTGAGGAGAGGTAGAGGTTTCGTCTCCATATCCATTATTATTGAGATGCAATGAAAACTGGGTATCTGCATTGTTTAGTTGGGGCTGCTGATACCCCAAAGGAAATGATGCTGGTGCTGACGATTCTACTTGATAAAGAGCATTTTGCAATGCTCCACGACACTGGAACATCTATAACAACAACAATTTTGCTTCAAAAACACAAGTTAAAAATTTCTCATACATACAATATAAAGTAATGAATAATCACCTCTTTTGACAGTAGAGCTTCCACATTGAAATCCATTCTTGGATTCACAGTAGACAATTTCATAGAGAGAAACTGTATTGTTCAAAAACAATTCAGAACAAATTACACAAGTAAAAGAAAAACCAATTTGGAATGGGAATTGTAATTACCTCAACCTGTCTTTGCAATGATTGCACATAGTTAATAATTTCATCAAGCATAACTGCTTTCCCAGTCACCTGAAGAAATTATTACAGTAGAAACATTTTTAGAAGCAACCAATTAAGAAATCAAAGTATAAACATTTTTATCATATCTTTGCTGACCTTATTACAGCCAGGAACCAGATCCTGAAGGAACTTCATTCTTTCACTGATCTTTTCTCTACGAACCTAATCAAAAACAATTACCCAGAATGAATGAATGAATAAACAACCAGTAATTGATGATTTGGATTCTAAATTCTTACTCTTTCAGCAAGACTATGACTGTCAGTTGCTTGACCCCTTCTGGCTCTAACATGAATATAATCCTTTGGTGGCTCTCCTGCCTTTGAATTGCCTTTGACACTATCATTACTGTCTTCTTGCTTGCTTCTCTTGCTATTACTATTAGATTCTTCATTTTCTGTCACCAACTGAAACAGAAATCTCTCTTTATTTAAAAAATAAATAAATAAAAAAAAATTGAAAATTGGGTTGATGGAATATTAGGGGTTTACTTTTACCTTTGTTGAAGATGATGGGGTTTCTTTAGCTTTTGCTCTGGCAACTGATTTTCTCTTCTTGGTATTGGCATCGTTTTGGCTCACTGAAGATTCCTCCTCAGTGCTGATTTTGCCATCTAGTGGGTGAGATCCAGGAACAAGCAGCTGCTTTAAAGATTGGTTACTTGAAACTCTTGATACACCAACACCGAAGCAGGAAAGTCTAGCAGCCCTTTCTGCAAAAGCAGGGTCAGGTGTCACCATGTGTGGATCCATCATTGACAGATTGAGCTTGGGAGGTGAGCTTAGTGGGGTTGTGTAACAGGAATTGTCAGCAGAATTGCAAATGCTTCCTAGTCTTCCAATCAATTCTCTGATCATGAAAGTATCTCCTCCTCCTGCCACTGGAGGAATTGGAGTGGCATTTGAAGCAGCAGGAGAAGACACAATGGAGCTCAAAGCAGACTCAAAGGGATCGCTCTGATCCATAGAATTATCCCAACCGCTGGGATTGAAGAAGCCATTGTTAACGTTAAGTTGCTCTAAAGACCCGTAACTACTCCATGTCCCTGCTGCCTCATTCGCAAACAACTTGTCTTTACCCATTTCGAGAAGATTCACAAATTTCTCAATCAAAAAATGTTCTTGTAGAGAGAAAGAAGAAAAGAAAGAGAAAGTTGAGTGTGGAAAATGAGGAAGGTGGAGAGGAAGCAAAGAAAATGTATCTCTTTGACCTTTTTATTAAATATAAAAATATCGAAATTATTAATAGAAACAAGAGAGAGTGATGTGTGCCTAAAACTGCGTAATAGAGGGTGCCGCACCTTCAACGTCAAATCACTTCATCTTTCCTCCTCAGTCCTCAATTTTCCAAATTCTGTGTCTCCACTTTCAAACCTTTTTTAACCAATTCACTATTCCACTTATGTTCAATTTAGGTATTAACCACGATTTTCCTCTTATTTCAAATATTTAATTTAATATTAAATAGATGTTAATTTTTGTTTTTTTAGGGAGTAATTTTTTTCACCTTTAGATAAAGAGTATATAAATACAGTTTAAGTCAATCTCTATATCTATTTTTTTTTTTTTAATGTAACATCAACCGATGAGTCAAGAGTCTATAGGGATTAAGATCGGAATATAAATGGTGTTTCTTGGAGGGTATGATGCGCCGTTTGGGTTTCTAGGAGATCTGGATCAAGAAAGTTATGGGCTGCATGCGTGTCAACTATGAGATACTCTTTTATTCTTAATAGTTCCATCAGGGGTAATATTCGGCCTTCTAGGGGTTTGAGACAAGGGGACCCTCTGTCTCCGTATCTTTTCCTTATTTGTGCTGAAGGTCTTTCTAGATTGATCTCGAAGTCGGAGAGGGATGGTTTTTTCGCGGGATTTAGGTGTATTCGATTTGGGCCGAAAATCACTCATCTTTTTTATGCGAATGATAGTCTTTTGTTTTCTAGAGCTAATTCGGTGGAGTGTTCAAACATTCGTAGAATTTTGGAGAGGTACTATTTAGCCTCTGGCCAACTGGTTAACTTTAGCAAATAGACAGTTTGTTTCAGTAAGCAAATTTCTGGTGTTGAGAAGAGAAGTTTGGCTACGGTTTTGAACATGGTGACCGTGGACTGTCATGATTCGTATTTGGGGCTGCCTTGTGTTTCTAATAGAAGCAAACAGGTTATGTTTGATAAGGTTAAGCAGCGGGTGTGGAATAAACTTCAGAGTTGGAATCATCGTTTCTTCTCTTTAGATGGGCGCGAGGTTCTTCTCAAGGCGGTTGTTCAGTCAATTTCGGTGTACTCGATGAATTTGTTCAGGCTTCCAGCTTCGTTGGTCTCGGACATTCATCGGATGAGTGCGAAGTTTTGGTGGGGTGAGGGTGGTAAAAATCGAAAAATGCATTGGTGTACTTGGGATCATCTTTGTAAGGCTAAGAATGTAGGTGGATTAGGGTTTCGCGATATCGGTGCTTTTAATAAGGCTTTGTTGGCAAAGCAATGTTGAAGGATTTTGAATAATCCTGGTTCTCTGGTTGCTAAGGTTTTGAAGAGCTGTTATTTCTCCACCTCCTCTTTTTTCGAAGTCAAGAAGGGGAGTTCGAGTTCTTTTCTCTAAAGGAGATTGCTTTAGGGGAGGGAATTATTAGAGAAGGGTTCTAGGTGGAAAGTAAGGAATGGTCGCTCGATCTCTATTTACAAGGATAGATGGATTCCTTGTCCTTCGAGTTTTAAGGTTACCTCTCCGCCGATTCTTGTGGAAGGAATTATGGTGGATTCCTTTAAGGTGCAGTCAGGAGATTGGAATGTGGATTTGGTGAACTGCTCTTTCCTTTCGGAAGATGATGAGGCCATCATTAGCCTTCCACCGAGTGCCTCTTCTTTAGAGGATATTTTTCTCTAACATTTTGATAAGTCTGGGTCTTTTTCGGTTCAGAGTGGGTATTGGCTTGCTAGAAATCCTTTTTCGAATCCTAGTTGCTCAGGGTTAAGTCAGACGGAATCATGGTGGAAATTTTTTTGGCATCTCCATTTTCCTTTAAAGATCACGTTATTCACATGGAAAGCTTGTAATGACTGGATCCCCACTCAGGTGAACCTTGTCTCTCATGGCATGCAGCTGGAGGTCGTTTGTCCATCATGTTTGAGGAAAGCAGAGTCATCCTTACATGCTTTGTGGAATTGCCAAAAATTGCAGGTGGTGCGCTCAAATTGTGAGTTTCTAGGGGTGGTGTGTGGCTCCAGTCGGGCTCCTTTTTGGATTTGGTTTGGGCGTGCAACTCCCCTATGGATACGGAATCCTTTGAGTTGCTTTGCGTGATATGGTGGTGTGCGTGGCAGCTTCGGAACCAGGTGGTATATGGTAAGTCAGTTTCTCCAGTTGTAGAGATTTGTAACTATGCTGCTGGTTTCTTGGTGGATTTTCGGAACAATAGCATGAGGGATGATCGCCGGCCTCAGGTAGTGTCGCAATTTGTTCCGCGATGGCAAGTGCCTCATATGGGTTCCTTCAAGATCAATACAGACGCTGCCATTTGCTCTCAGTCCAGAACGTTGGGTATTGGTATGGTTATTCGGGATAGCAACGGTTTTGTTAAGATGTCCTACTGCCTTCAGGTTAAGGCTTCTTTTCAGCCTCAAGTAGCAAAGGCCTTGGCCATTCTCAAGGGTTGAATTAGCTATTTCCAAAGGTTTTCTGTCTACTATGTTGGAGTCGGATGCGTTAAATGTGGTTAATGCAATTCTTTCGAGGGAGGTCCCTCGCTCTGAGGTCGGTGTTTTTATTCATGACATTCTTGGTTTGTTTGGGGAGGGTTACAATTTTTCTATTTGTTTTGCCCCTCGTTTAGCTAATAAGGTTGCTCATTGTTTAGCAAAGCTTGCTCTTTTTCACGTGGGTGAGTGAGTTTGAGTGGTTAGATGACTGTCCAATTTCTATAAAGAGTCTAGTCTTGGGCGATTGCCTAAGTTATTTGTAGTTCCGTTTCCTTTTATGAGAATTTTCGTTTTTTTATAAAAAAACAAAAATAAAAACAAAAAACAAAAGATCACAAGTATAGAATATAATTCAATATAACTCTCACTAGAGATTAAAGGTTTATGATACTCAAATTGAGACATCATTTACGAAACTCAAATTGTAGTTGGAGGAGATTGGGAGCTTATTTGAAGTTTTACTTGGATCTTGGACTTGATCCTATCAATTCATTATCCAATTGATATGTGACCACGCTATTAAGTCAACACATCATTAGAGAATATAGGAGCTTGCTTGAATTTATATTATTTAAGACATTACTTGTAATAAGAACATCGGCAAAACTTATACGGAGGAAAGACTAAAGAAGGTGTGGAAAAAAGAAAAACAGAGACAGTGCTTTCTTGTCTTTACCTGATAAATAATCTTCAATGATTAATGCACACAAGCCTCCACACTTACATTTTTATCCTTAATTTATTAATATAATCACTGCTATAATATTACTATAATCTATATTCTATACATTACAAACACTTTTTTTATTTTTAATTACAAACATTGTATTAACTTCAAAATTTAACTTAAATTTATGATTTTAATATACATTTATTCAATCCAAAGGTGGAAAAAGAGTACATGAATCAATGGTTAGATGATGATCTTTGGATTGAATGGATCAAAGAAGGTTGAAAACTAGGAAGCACGGATACTCTATTTGGTGAAGGTAACTCGTATCAAATTCGTATCCGATTCAGATACTCCCCGGATACTTTAGGATACATATCCGATACGCCAAATGGCAGATCCGTTGATTTTTTTCATAAGTTTGACTAGAAGATACTTAACGGATACTTGAGGGATACTTGAGGGATACTTGGGAGATACATTAAGGATACTTTTGGGGCAATATTATAATTATTTTAGCATAAAACGTGGTCAAATTATAATTTCAAAAATTTAGGTGTCAAAATGAAATTGTATAGAAATTTTGGTTTTGATTCCATTGACCTGAAGAATAACGAGATACATGATATTGAAAACCTTTCTCTTGATAAACAAGAGTTAGAGGCCGAATTATCTAGATCATTTAACAATGTGAATGATGATAGTGAAGTTAATTATGAATTTAGAATATGTCTGATGAGTTTTTTTATTTTATGTATTATTTAGATTTTATAATGTGTTATGACTTATGTGACATATGTTTTATTTAGATTTTGTAATATGTTACAACTTATGTGACATGTTTTATTTAGATCTTATAATATGTTGTTAATTATAACTTATGTAGATATGTGACATGTTTTTTTTTAATTCTGAATATGTTTTAATTTTGAATGAATTATCAAATACGTTTTCATATATTATTATTATTTTTTAAATATAAATATATCTAATTTTAATCGACGTATTATACCGTATCCGTATCCGTATTCTAGTTTTTGAAGATTTACTGTATTCTCGTATCGTGCCATATCCGTATCCTGTATTTGTGTTACATAGGTTGAAAACAATAGAGTGATATTATTGAAAAATGATTTTTGGTTTTGATTTTTTGAATTGTATCCCAGCCTCTTTTTAAGCTTTTTGGTATTATTGAGATTGGACCACAGCCACACTTCAACTTTCTAATTGCACCCCACTTCTATTTTTGTAAATACACATCCATTAATCCTTTTACAATTCACTTACTACATTATTTTACTGCATAAGAGCATCTCCAATGGTATAAACGAATTTGGATCCTCAAAAGTTGAGAAGCGAATTTGGATCCTCAAAAGTTGCTACCTTAGCATTTGAGTATTGTTTTCAGGGATTGCTAAATTTGATGATTGTATAGTCCACAATAGTACACTTGTAATGGTCCCATAATAGTATATTAGTTTTTTTTTTTTCTGCTAAAAAATTATAAAAATTATAAAAATTATAAAAAACAAAAGAAGGTATATGATATGGGTATTGACCCATTCGTAATGAAGAGACGAATTTTACCTGATTGAAATTTTTGGTGTTGAAACAATGATGAAATACGTAGATGATCAGAAAAAAAAAAAGAGGAAAATAAAAAGCAAAAGAAGAGAGAAAAAGAATAAAATTACAACAGTTAATTTGGGTTAACTTTGTATTTGATGATTGAAAGTCAATCTTCAAATTTGATTATTGAAGAGGTAATTTGATTATTGATAACAGCTATTGCTAAATTTTGGTAACTCCATTGGACAGTGTTTTTTGGATAAATAATCAAATTTTGATTACTCTCATACTTTTGAGGATACCATTGGAGATGCTCTAACCATACCCCTCTCTTAATTGTTGAATAATTAATAGTAACATTTACATGGGGAGGGGGTGGGGAGCTACAATCCCGTGATACAGGTGTGACACCGGGCCAGCCTCACCTCGTCAATTAGAGGGTAAGATTGATATCATATGCAAAATGTCTAATAAGAACAATTAACTTTAAAGCAGGTCCAGTTTTTTTTTTGTTGTTGTCATTTTATGAGTTTAGATACGATTAAGAACATGCAATGCATTTTGCATCAATTAAATATTGGACAACATTTGGATATCAATTGGTTAGTACCTAAGGTACTAATCACCCAAGGTATTGACCAACTAATAGGGTTTTGTCATGTAGTCCATTTGTGAAAAATGCGAGAAAAATGTAAAAAATTAAAAGAAAAAAGTCATGTGGCAACACCCTATTGGAGGGGTCAGTACCTTAAGTACAAACCAGTCAATACCAAAACAATTTCTTTAAATATTTTCTAATAAGTAATGCTGCCTATAATACTAGACCTGCTTTTATTTATATTTATTTAAAAAAATTTCTTGCCAATAATAGTACCCACACCGCTCACGCCCACCATTTCTCCACTCTCTCACTATTTCATGGCTTTTACATGATTATAATTAACTTTTATAAACTATTCTTTTAAATAAACTGAATCTTTTCTTACTCATCTTAAATTTTACTTGAATTTTATCACTGCTTATTTTCTTTCCATTCATTATTTTATAAATAATCTATCACTAATTTAAGAATCATGATAACAAAGAAAAAGAGATATTATATTGCCAAACCACTTTTTATCTTTACACACTTTAATTTAAAATTCTATTCTAATGATAATTTTATCCTTAATTGAAATTACAAATATCTCCTCTCACTCTGCTCTGCTCTACCCTTCTCTCTCTCTCTCTTCAATTCTCTCAAAGATCAATACAATCCATTTTCATCTTGGTTATTGTTGTGTACTTCTCTTTGATTGATTTTGAGAAGGAAATAAAAGTTTCATTTTATATTTATGAACTTAAAGAGATCATAAAGATTCATTGTATATTTATAAAGTTTGGTATGCAGTATTAATAATACTAGTATGCAGCCCGCACGATGTGCCGGCATTGTGAAATAAAAATTGAAAAATCTTATAAGTTGACATGATCTTGATTCACAATTTTAATCGGATTCAAAAATTAAATAGCACTTTTTGGAGGAGAGCTTGTGCAAATATCACCACTTTAATAAGTCTTGTTTTAAGAGCACCAAAATAGATGGTGAGACCAAAATACCCCCACTCACTCTTTTCCTTTTTATTTTTTTTCTCGAAAATTCGAGACTTATTTGCAGTTTCGAGACTTATTCATGATTTTAGAGACTTATTCATGCGTTTTTCGAGACTTATTCATGCGTTTCGAGACTTAATTCAAGTTTGTTCGAGATTTATTCTGTTTGACCTCCATCAATGGTGACAGTGACAATCCGACGACAGCACCGGTTGACTCCGAAGATAGTTAGATCTAGAAGATCGAATGACACCGAATTCATTGGCGCCATCGGTTTCGTCAGATTCGTGACAGATCTTCATAGATTGGACGATGAAGATTCGCAACGGTTTGGGTTTGGGTTTGGTTTCATTTCTCTCTCTACACAACTCGAAAATGAAAAACGAACACTTTGGTTAGAATGATTAGCACTCGACGTACTTTTTCTCGGTGGTTTTGCCGGTCAACTCGCCGGTCAGCAGTGGCACCTCCATTGAAGCTCCATCAATGGAGGTTTTGGAAAAAGGAAGAAGAAGGTGAAGGACACACAAGAGAAAAAAAATAAAATAAAATAAAATAAAAATAAAAAAAAAGAAGCCCGGGGGGTATTTTTGTCCAAATTCCATTTTTTGTGCTATTAAAACAAGACTTATTAAAGTGTGATAGTTGTACAAATCAAAATTTAAAAAGTTCTATATACCCATATCTCCTCATTTTAATCTATCATATTTTCATATTTTCATATTTTTTATATATGAAATTTAAATTTTGACTGAATAAAAGTAATCACCACTATTATTTATAAAGGTTCGGGAAAGTATATCAAATCAACTAATTCAAATTCACTGTATCAATATAAGGAACTCAAGGTAATTTCAAACACATAGTAAAAGTACACACACACACTCTCTCTCTCCCTCTTTAATGTTTCAACCGGTATTTTGAAGGAAAAAATTACATGAAATGGTTTCAACTTACTTTTAAATAACAAATTACTATTTCTAAATGCATATTGTATTTCTTAATTTTTCCACAATAAAGTTGTATGTAAAAAAATATATTAAATTTATGGTTTATAATATTTTTTTAATAAAAAAAAAAATCAAGTAAAGATATTGTTTGTGGATGTGGGGGGTGGTTTGATTAGAATTCTCTTTGTAGAATAATTAAAATTGCATTGGATGTCTCTTAAAATAATTTTGGTAAGGGATATAAATATCTTATTAAACAAATGTCAAATATGGGGTACTATTATATTCTTCTAAAAAATAAAAAAATAATAATAAATAATAAATAAAAAATAAAAAATAAAACCCTTTCCTATCCAATAGTAAATGTTAAATTCATTATTTATGAATATTAATAATAATCAATAAATTAAGAATACTAATTAAATTTTGATAAAAAAAACAAAAAAAAACAAAAGATTAAAAAAAAAAAAAACATTTTCTATCCAATAAATGGTTAAATTCATTAATGATTGAATTATTAATATCATTAATAAATAACTAATTATATTATGATTAAAAATAACTAATTATAAAACAACAAAGTATGATGAACCGGTTCTTAAGTAATTAATGAATCGAATTTAATTATATCATTGTCAATTATAATGACAGTTATTATCTCTAATAATCTAATAAGAAAACTCTTAGGTCTCCAATGTCATTAATAAACAGATACTCTCTATTTCTACCACCATTATTCGAGTTTAGATGAACAGATTCTTTAAGGATTATTTAATTTATTATATAGGTTAATTAAAAATTATTTATTGTATTAATTGAAAAGCTCTCTATCTCTTTAGCAATATAAGTAATGCTAGACATCACAACTAATATCACAACTTTTCAGTCACAACACATTTAGCAGTTGATGTATCAATTGTTGATATACACTACAAGAAAAATGGCTTATTGGGACACATGTAGCAGTTGATGTATCAATTGTTGATATACACTACAAGAAAAATGGCTTATTGGGACGAAATTTATTTCGTCCCAATAGGACGTCCCATTGGGACAAAAAATAAAATTCGTCCAAATAGGTTTTCTTTTTATTTAAAATTATAATAATTAATTAATTTTATTGACCTTTTAGGACGAATTGTTTTCGTCCCAATAGGCCAATAGGAGGTATATTGGGACGAATTTATTTCGTCCCAATAGGTTTTCTTTTTATTTAAAATTATAATAATTAATTAATTTTGTTGACATTAAGGGACAAATTTTTTTCATTCCAATAGGACGTCTATTGGAATGAAATACATAATTTATCCCAATAGATTGTCTATTGGGACAAATTATTTTTGTCCCAATAGGTTTTCTTTTTATTTAAAATTATAATAATTAATTAATTTTGTTGAAAATTCTTGATTTTTTTTGAAGTTTTTTCCTTAAAGATAGATTAATAATTAAATTATCATATAAATTAGAAAATGATGCAATATGGATCATTTTGTTCATCCAAAGTGGTTCTCTATCGAGATGAATTTTGTTTCTTCCCAATAAGTTCTTCATAAGAATCAATAAATATTAGTCTTAAGAGGTTTTTTATTATTCATTTGAAGGCAATTTTTTTTTTTTTTTTAATTTCGTCTCTATAGGACATCTAAATGGACGAAAAATTATTTAAAGGGACGAAACATTTCGTCCCTACAGGTTGTCAAAGGGGACGAAAATACAATTCGTCCCTACAAGTTGTCTATTAGGACGAATACTATACATTATCAATTGGGACGAACAAAAATCGTCTCTATAGGTAGTCTATTGGGACGAATTTCAATTTTTGTCCCAAAGAACCTATTATGACCCATATGAGGCGACGTAATTTGGGACGAATTTTATTTGTCCCAATAGACCTATTGGAACGATTTTTAGGCTATTGAGACGAAAAAAAAAACATCTCAATAGCCCTTTTTTGTAGTGGTAGTAGTAATAGTGGATACACAATAATAATGATTTATCTCATTTACCAACATATACACTCACCAATTGACACATCAATTGTCATATGTGTTGTGACTGAAAAGTTGTGATATTAGTTGTGATGTCTAGCATTACTCTAGCAATATATATATGTATATATATATATATATAGTGAGTCTCTTATAAGGGATCCTTTATTTTAATTTCAGTAAGGACAATCATGAAATCACATCGATTTGAATGAATTTTGATCTGAATTTTTGTGTGGATGATAAGTTCATTATAAGTTCATTGAAATCTACCTATGAATAAAATTTGAGAATTTTTCTAGCACTAAAACTATTTTTCCTAAATTTTCTATATTTCGCCTATTTTTCCGATGCCTTCATATTTTTTATAAAAAGAAAATCGGTAAAAATAGTTTTAGTATTTGAAAAAATTTCAAATTTTATTTATGGTTATATTTCAATGAACTTATCATCCACAGAAAATTTCAAATCAAAATTCATTCAAATCGATGTAATTTTATGGTGGTCATTACTGAAATTAACATAAGAGATCCCTTATGAGAGACTCACTTTATATATATATATATATATATATATATACATATTATGAAAAATTAAATTTTTGTTATGTTATCATTAATATATTTCAATTGATATGCTTTTAAAATTTACCATTAATTTCATAAATAAATAAATAAATAACAGATTACCATTGATTTGGTAATACAATTAATATTTTAATTTGCTTTGTAAAGTATTTATTTATTGCCATTTATAAGAATAATTAAAATTCAAAAACTTTTATTTTTAGATATAATCATATTGTATTTAATGCATAGTTAATACATTCTAAACAATCTAAAAGAAAACAAAACAAAAAGGTAAAAAATAGAAAAAGAATTATAAATATTTATAATTATATAGAGATAAATAACTATTGAGATTAGCTATTTAAAATCCATTTTTTCACATTTATTTTCTTAAGACATTTCATTTTAATAAATTAAAATTTTGAAAGCTCTAAATACACCACAATTTACTCGAAAATACTACATATATATATATATATATATATATATATTATAAAAACGTTCATTCTAGAAATACTTGTAGAAGTATTAATTTTTTTTAAAAAAAACTTCATGGAGGATATTGCCAAACCAAGTGATAAATTAATTTATTTTTCTACACTTATTTTCTAAAAAACATTCTATTTTTTAATAAATTATTTATTAGATTTTTTTTAAGCATCCATCTCATAGATGATTCAATAAAAAAAAAAAAAAAAGGTGAAGAATTTTATGGAGATGCAAATACTAGTAGGAGTTATTTGTTTACTATCTTACAAAAAAAAATTATTATTTATTACCATATAAATATATATATATATATATATATATATATAATTAAGAGTGAATTTCATATATTTAGAAAATGAATCTATTGAATTGAATGCAATAATTAACATTTATAATGTGTTACCATTAATAATTGATCAAAATTTTTTTTTTTTGAAACCATTATTTTAATTATTTGTTATGTTATCATAATATCATTAATATCTTACAATTAATATGTTTTTAGAATTTATCATTAATTCATAAAAAAAAAAAAAAAAACGGATCACTATTAATTTGGTATTGCAATTGATGTTTGAAAAATATATATTTATTATCATTTATATGGATAATTAAAATTCAAAAAACAATTATTTTTGGAATAATAATTTTGTATTCAATGCATAATTAATACATTCTAAAAAATCAAAAAGAAAAGAGAACAAAAAGGTTAAAAAAAAATATAAAGAAAAAAAAAAAAACTGCCAAAAAAATGTGTAAATTACCTTTAAAAAATCCGGGGGAAAATCGGATATTGTATACCCAAATCCAAAAACCGGAGTAGATATAAGAAACAATACGGTGTTACACTTAGAACCAAGAATATAACCCTAATATTTATCTATAGTAATAGTATGTCTATCAAATCCATCGTTCATAAGTACAAAGCACATCATAAGTCTCGATCGGTTCATCGATTTTCTGCATTGGTGGTTATGAGCAGGATGTTAGCATTACCGGATGGTTCCATAACAAACATCTTAGTGGACAACTAATTGAAAATCCAAGATTGCCAAAGTTAAAATTCCATGATCGATCCAAAATTACATTTTTAACTACTAAAGTGTTTCCTAAAAAAAAAAAATTAAAATTATTCAATCAAATATTAAAACAAAATCTGTAGAAATTACTCTCACCACCCAACGCCATCTAATTCCCCACCGCTTATTTTGAGTTTGCTCGTGAGGGAGAGTCATTAGGATAAGATGGAGAAAATGTGAGATTAAAAAAATAATAATAAAAATAAAAAATAAATAAATAAACTAAATCTAAAGGATTAAAATTATTCAACCAAATATTAAAAAAAAAATCTATAGAAATTCCTCTTACCACCCAATGGCATCTAGTTCTCCACCACTTGTTTTGAGTTTGTCGAGAAAGTCAATGGAATGAGATGGAAAAAATTATGAGATTTTGGATGGTTTTTATAGAGAAAATTGAGGGAGATAAGATGGCATAAATGGTTTAGAGAGAGAGAGAGAGAGGATATACCAACGATTTAAATAATTGATTTATTGTATTTATTAATTGTAATCATGATTGCCTATTTAACTTGTGTATTAATACAGAGTGTCTATTGACCTAATTTGTTAATATAGATAGAAATTAATGTATTTAAATATAAAGCTCTCTTAAGATTAAATTTGAGTGGAATGTGGCATTGATTTAGATTCCAATTTGAGTTTTGAAACTTCAATGCTTTTCATTTTCCATGTATTATTTGTGTCTTTTAAAATAGTGTTTTAATTATCAATATAATTAGAATTTAAAGCTAGAAAATCAAATGAATCTAAAATCATATATATGGAAATGAATATATAGCATTTAAATTCAAAACTTCCTCATAGCGACATGTAGCACTGTGAAAGTCTATTATTATGTATATATGATATGATAAGAAAATTAAATTTATTGAAGGGTAATTTTGAAATCAAATAGAGTGTAATAAGAAATTATATTAAATATTTTTTTTTATTTGAGTGTTTTTGGTAGAGGAGTGTTAAAAGAAAAAAATGTATGGTCACTAGAAACTTTCAAAGAAAAAAAATGGTATTTAGTGTCCCTAAGAAGAAAAGTTGATAATTTATACTTAATTTTTGAAATAATTGTTGAGTTGACATCTACTCTTCTCAACCTTGAATCTAAAGTGAATAAACGATTAAATATTAAAATCATTATTGTTGTTAAAAAAAATATAAAAAAATCAGCTTTTATTAAATCTCCTTCTCAATTTGAACCTCTCATTCAACCTTTATTTTTAGGGTGATTATCATTCTGATCCTTATGTTTTTATATTTATCAGTTTTTTAACAACGTTTGTATTTTTGGAATTTGTAATCCCTAAATTTCGTAACTACATTAATTAGGTCCCTTTGTTAGTTAACTACCAGTCAAACTCAACGATTCTAAAGATATTCTAAAGATATTTTTGTCGTTAGACAATAATTATGCTTCACGTGGTTGTTCCTATTGTAAGCCTTAAAGATCTTGTGGATCCTAGAGAGATAGAGAGGAGAGGATACGAGTAGAGTGGCATAGTTGTTTGTTATTTTAGAGACAACTTTGCTCCATGAGCTTTAGTGTGTTGTACCCCTTTTCCACCCCTCAAAGATACTGTTCCTCAACACATATAGGTAAAACATCCTCTTAAAAAATGATTGAGTTTCTTCTGTTTTTTATTAATTTGTATAATTTTTGTAAGGGTTTTTTTTTTTGTTTTTTGTATGCCTCCTCTATTTTTGTCTTTCAGGATTGTCCCTTATTAGGGTTGTTTCGTTTTCTTTTTTGTGAACCTCAATACATACACAAAAATATATAGGGAAGTGAAAGCATCCTTTTAGAATATGATTGAGAGCTTCTTCTTTTACCTTTGATTCTTTGTAAGGTTGTTTTTGTATGCTTTTTTTTTTTTAGGTCTTTTGGGGTTGTCCTTTGTTAGGGTTGTTTCGTTTTATTTTTTGTGAATAACTTGTTCTCCCCTGGACAATCAAGTCTAAGGCCCCATTTGATTTTTTGTCTGAAGACTGAACAGTGCTGAATGTTATTGAAGATTGAATAGTGACTAAAAACTGAAAACCGAAGAACATATTTGTTTTTTTTTTCACTGAAAACTGAATATAAGTGATAAGTTGTTTGTTTTTTAAAGTTATAAATATCTAAAAATAAATACTTTTACATCTATGCCCTTCTAACTATTATTTGTTATATATTTACAATTTGATATATTACGAACAACTCTAACGTATAAATTAATTCTAAAATAAATTTATTTAATTATTAGTAATATTTCAAATTTATATGATTGTATAGAATATAATTTTTACTAAGCTCTTAGCTAGTGACATTAAAAAACTAATGGGCTACTTCATGTGTGTATTATGGACGAAATGAAGTTTATCAATATGTTTTTATTAGCAATCTACTTGATGTGTATAATTTATTCTTTAATTGATTTAGAATAAACTTGGATAATTATATAATTTATAGATTTCATGTAAAAATATATATTTATAAAAAAAACATTATAGAACAAATGGTTAGTTTTGGAAATAGATTAAATTAGTGAGGATAGTTTTTGAAGTAAAACTTTATATTAAATTATACAGGATTTGTGTTAAGTGAAAAGTGAAAATTTTTCACTTTTCAAAACTAGTTGTTTTAGGAGTTCATTAGGTGATTTTAACACTTAAAAAATCAAACAAAATAACTAAATGAAACACATTAAGTACCATTCAGTGTTAAGTGAAAAAATCAAACAAGGCCTAAGTTCTCAAAATCTTTAACCAAACAAAAGGAGGAGGCTGCAACCTCCACGATTAGCAGACATCTTTCATTGTATACTTTTGTTTTAGTGGAAATTGCTAAAAATAATCATATACAACATGAAAATTTTGTTTTTATACAAACAAAATTTTAATTGTTAATAACCATATTTTTATAAAATTACTGTAAAACCCTCATATAAAAATTATCCCTAAAACACTTTCTCTCTTTTTCTCTCTTTTCTTTCTCTCTCCTCTACTCTCTCTCGATCCTCTCTCTTTTCTCCTCTCTATCCCGTCGCCCATCGCTAGAGTCGGCGCCGAACTGTTAGGGCTGTGCCGGACGTCATCGCGTGAGCTTCACAAACCAGTGGCGACGAGGTTCATCAAGCACAGCACCGCTGGTTCGTGTGACAACTAGGCGATGGGCCATGTCCGGCGATGGACGAAAACCAGGCGACGACGTCCGGTGGCTCCGTGCTTTGCAATCGCTGGTGATGTGGTCTATAAAAACAAAAAAAACAAAAAAAAAACAAAAAAAAAAAAAAAAAAAAAAAACCTAAACCTAATTTGAGGAAGAAGAAAAGGAAGAAGAAGAAGGGGAAAAAAAACCTGATCTTAATATCAAATTAGTCAAGATTTCAAGTTTCAAAATTTCAATTTAGTCATAATTTCAAGTTTGAACATTTCAATTTAGTCATGATTTCAAGTTTCAACATTTCAATTTAGTCGTGATTTCAAGTTTACTTCGAGGTTTAAAAAAAAAAAAAAAAAAACTATTTTCAGCAGTACTTTTGTAATTTACGGACATATACTAAAATTTTTTTTAAAAAAGTGGTTATTAACGATTAAAGTTTCAAAAGTGGTTACTAACGAAAGTTTAATGTTTCAGATGGTTATTTTTGGTTTTCTCTCTTTGTTTTATCTTATTACTTTAAGTTTTGTTTTCTTGTTTTTTTTGAAAGATACTTTAAGTTTTGTAATGTTTAAATTTGATGAGCAATTATATTTTTATTGAATGACAAGTCAAAGTAAATTCTAAAAGCATAAAAGTCAAAATTGTATTTTGACCTCTTGCAATTAAATATGTAAAGGGTAAAATCATCTATTTGTTCTTTTTATTTAGTGTGACTGTTAAATATTTCCGTGAGATAGATCAAATTGATGTATTTATAAAAATTTAGGGACTACGGATTCTAAAAATATTAATATAATAAACCTAAATATATAGTCCCGTTTTGGTTAGTGCGCATTGATATAACTTCATCAATGTGTTGTATGTGGGTCACTGATTATGGAGAAGCACTGACAAGTGCATACACACTTGAGTCAAAGCTTATAAATCTAATGGTTCACATGCAACGCACTGATATAAGTCATATTAATGTCCACCGACTAGAACATATATATTCATATATATAAATATAGGGATCAAACTAATAATCAACTTTATTTATATTTATTTTTAGAACAAATTACATCAAATTCCTCTGAGGTTTGCTCTTTTACACGCGAAAACAATTTTACCATTAATTGACACTCACCTCCCCTGCCGTTAGGGTTTGACTGTTAAGTGTGAGAGTTTACCGTTAAAAAATGATAAAAGACAGAAATACCCCTGATTTGCAAAAAATCTAAAAGAACTAATTACACCAAACTCTCCTGAGGTTTGTTCTTTTACATACATAAACTACTTTATTTATAATTGATGCCCTGCCGTTAGTCAAAGTTTGTCGTATTAAACCAGAGACCAAGTTTGACTATTAAAATTAAGGATAGTTTAGTCATTTGAAGCATTATAAATATATATATATATATATATATATATATATATAAAGGGAATAGGATCGGGAGACACAGAGGCGAATGCAAGGGGGGGCCCATAGGGGCCATGCCCCCCCCCCCCAATGAAAGTTTGAGAAAAAAAATTTTATGCATGTAATTGCAACATAGTCCCCCATTTTATTAATAATATAAATTTATTCTTTTTTTTTTTTTTTTGTCCAAGACAAAATCAATCTCTTTTAATGTTTTTCATTTCTCATAATTTCATACATTATTTCTTAATCTGGTCCATATATGAGTTCAACTACTATATTAATGGTTAATTTTTAATCATTGGATTTCAATCAATTGAAAATTTGAAAGAAAAAAAATATATATAGTATCCTCTCGTAATTACCCCACAATTATACACGGATTGTATAGTGCTAAATCCATCTATATATGTATGTATTTTTTTATTAGGTATTCATTAGAACAAATTAAGACTTTCTTTACTATTTTATTATACAACATCTATCTTGCTTTAAATATTTTATATGAATTATATATTTATTAATTATGAACTATTAAAAGAGATTTTGCATCTATGCAACAAGATGAAAGATCATTTTCTCCCAAATTCTTTGATTATATATATTGAAACGGAAATCGCAAAAAAAATTATGATTTTAGATGACTTTTGAGATACAAAATAGAGTCGATTTTCATTTTGATTCTCAAAATTATTGTAAATATACTATTATTATTATTATTATTATTATTATGTATTACGTTTTGGTATATTAATATATTTTTATTGTGTGACCATTAATATTAGTTTTTGTCTTGGCCCCCATAAAGCCAAAATCCTGGCTTCGCCCCTGGGGAGACACAATTTTTGACACGATTTTGCAATCTTTAGATCAATAACATTTCAAAGGTTTAAATTAAGCATGAGTCTCTTAATTAATTTTGTAGATTTTTTTAACTTCTTTTATTTTTCAGTTATTTCCTTAATTATCTTATTTTTTTTCTCTCTCCTCTGTATTTGTGTTCTTCTTTTCTTTTTTATTATATTTTCTTTTCTACTCTGGGTGATTTGGTATTGTCTTTTAATTTATTTATTTTTCTTGATTCTCTTTTAATCATAATTTTTTCTCTAGTTTAATTTTAATCATTTTTTCTCTCCCTTTATTTATCAAGTTGCAAGCTTATTAAAGAAAAATCATCAAGATATCAAAATCTTGATTCATGATCACATCTTCTTTATGGTTTGAAATTTCAATCAAGTTATGATTTAATGAAGTTAATTACAATAATTAGCTAGGTACCCCTAGTGAAGTTTTAAGGTGATGCAACTGTAATATATACCAACTAGTTTAATTTGCAAGTAAAAAGGCTAAACAAGTGTTAATCTAAAAATATTTTTGCCAACCTAAAGATGAACACAAAATCATTTTTTGCTTAAACAAATCTTGATTTTCATTTCCTAAATATGATGGAAATCATAAATAGGACGGAGAGCGAAAAATTGATTAAGAAAAGAGAGACAAAAATAGGAGAGATATAAGAACAAAACGTGAAAGAGAAGCACAGAAAGTGAGAGAGATAGAAGAGAAATAATTAAAAAAATAATAAGGAAATTAAATAAACATGAAAGAAATAAAAGAAAATCTTAAAATTAAATAAGAGACACGTGTTTTAAACCATTAAAATGTTATAGATCCAAAGGTTATAAAATCATATCAAATATGTGTCAAAAAGTGTATCCCCCGATCCTTTCCCATAAATATATATATATATATATATGTGTGTGTGTGTGTATTTAAAAAATTGAATAATAAAATGAAGATTTTTTTTTTTAAGAAGGTATTTTAAAATGAAGATTAAGTGAGAAAAAAAATTGTTTTTAAAATTAAGATTTTTTTTTAAAAGAAAAATAAGATTAATTGAAAATTAAGAATAAAAAAACGGAATTTTTCATTAAAAAAAACAGACAGTCCAATCTAATTTAAAAAAAATTTTAAAAAAAATATTAATGCCTTTAACGGCTCGCCAATTCCACCAACACAAATCACAATCCCTTCCTAATTTGTTCGATCTCCTCCGGGAGAGATTGAACTAGATTAAGTCAGTTCGTCAGTTCCATCAACAACACAAATCACAATTCCTTCATAATTTTTTTTTTAATTTTTTTTTCTATTTATTAAAAAACTTAAAAATTTTAATTCTATTTCTTTGGAATTTTTTTTCTTCTTATTTATAAATAGATTTTGCTTTTTTTCCTTTTAAAATTTTTTTGAACAAATTGCAGCGGTTAGGAAGGGATTGTGATTTGTGTTGTTGGTGGAATTGGTGAACTGTTAAAAGCATTAAGATTTTTTTTAAAAAAAATAATAATTTGAATTTCATTTAAATTAGATTGGACTGTTTAAGGCATTAAGATTTTTTTAATTCTTTTTTATAATGAAAATTTTCATTCTTTCTTTTTAGTTCTTAATTTTCGATTAATCTTATTTTTCTTTCCAAAAAAAAAAAATCTTATTTTTAAAAATAGTTTTTTTTACTCACTTAGTCTTCATTTTAAAACACCTTAAAAAGTCTTCATTTTAAAATATTATATATATATATATATATATATATATATATATTAAATTATTTGAATGGCTAAACTATCCTTAGTTTTGATAGTTAAAAATTGGTCTACGGTTTAATTTGACCAACTTTGACTAACGGCAGGAGGGATGACTGTCAATTATCAATAAAGTTGTTTCTATATGTAAAATAGAAAACCTCAAGGGAGTTTGGTGTAATTAGTTCTTTTAGATTTTTGGTGAATTAGAAGTATTTCTGTCTTTTATCAGTTTTAACGGTCAACTCTCACACTTAACTGTCAAACCCTAATGGTATGGGAGGTAAGTGTCAATTAACGGTAAAGTTATTTCCATATATAAAGAGCAAACTTCAAGGGAGTTTAATGTAATTTGTTCTTATTTTTATATAAATTCAGTCGATTTCAAGTTGCTCTAAAATTGAAAGATTCTGAGTGTCGGCTTACATAATAAAATGCATGCAAAGCCTTCTTTGTGGAACCAATTTGGGCTTCAATCATTGATACGCACATGCAGTGCACGTGCTTTGTCTTCCACCCTTTTAATCATTTTTAATTTAATTAATTATCATATAATTTATAAAAAGTCTATCTCTTCCAATCAAAGCTTTGGAACCGAGATTATGATTAAGGTCAGCTTACTGTTTTTTATTTGTGGCAGTTATTTGTCAGATTTTTATTTCTAAATCATAATTTTTTATTTTATTTACTTGCTGTTGAGAACGATTTCATTTTCAATCACAAATATTATTTTAAAACAATAGAATATAGAAACAACACCACCGTCAATTAATTTAAAAATTGTTTTTCTTTCTTTGAATAATTGAATCTCGATAACTGCAGAAGAAGCATATAATTAATCATTCAACGTTGTATGAATTATTTGAAACAATTCAACTCTTTCAATAACCACCCATTGTTGATTGTTACAATCAATTTCGATAATCTCAGAATTTTCATGCCAACTTTCCAGAATTTTAGCTCATCCATTCATCCATTCATTAATGGATCAACATTTGATCGACGAATATATATATTCATCCAATAAAATTTTACAATATATATATACATGATAATTTGTTGCGAATGTTAACATTATAAAAAGTTACTGCCGCACAATATAGTTTGATGGTGAAAAATGTACATTCAATCCAACAAGGTGTTAAGATCGAATCATCATAGTCGTATGTAGTATATAAAAAGTTAATAAAAATGATATTTATTCTTTTAAGGCGAGATCATATAATATTTATATTATTTAGTTGAAGTTGATATTAAATTTGATATTAAATTTGTGATATTATTGTCAAATTTATGCATTGCATTTTTATTTTAGTCTAATTAGCACTTGAACCCCTTGAAGTGTACACGAATTTACAATGTGCCCTCTGAATGTTTTTTTAGGCGTTAAACCCTATAAACTCTTTTTTCTTTGCCCCTCCCTTATGGAGATGCCTCCTCCTCAGGGGGCAATAAAACAAGCTGGTGCGAAAAAAAAAAAAAAAAAAGTTCAAAGGGTTTTAACGCCTAAAAAAAACATTCAGGAGGCACATTGTAAAATCGTGTACACTTCAGAGGGGGTCAAGTGCCAATTAGTTTATTTTATTTCTTCGTTGATGATAGAAATACACCCTTCAAGCATGCTTATTTATTGAAAGTATTAATTAGAGAAAGAGAACATAATACATAAGTTGTGGTACAAATTTTTTGAAATATTATAGTGAATTAAGTTATACAGACACTAGACATAAATTATGAATTAAGTTTCTGTTGTGAATGAAACTTAATTTCGTTTTCTATAAAACTTGATTTTTTTTTTCTGTCAATATAAGAATATGTCGATAAAACATTTAATTATTATTATTATTTGTTTTTTAGGAAAACATTTAAAATGTATATTATTATTAAAAAAAATAATAATAAAAAAAAAATATATATATATATATATAAAAAAATCCTTTATCTTTGAACTATTATTGGATGTATAGTTACAAATGCTTTATTTTAGAAACAATGGAATTGGTCCAAAATGTCACCTTTTTGAACTTTTTTTGCACCCAAGTGAGTGCTTTATTAAGTTAAGTTTAAAAGGTACCTATTATGGTGAACTACCAAAATTACCCATAGATAATCAGTTTTTTATTTTGTTTGTACTTCTGTCTCCACATTTCCAACACTAAACTCAGTAGTCCCAACCTAATAACTCTCTCTCTCTACAATAAACTTGTCTGAAAATAGAAATCCCCTACCTCAAAAAGTTCAAGGTTACCTCCCATTTCTTCTTCAACTTAGAAAGAAGTGGACGTTCTTCAGTACAACAAGGTAATATATCTCTTAAATACTTCTTTTCTATACCCGAGTTTTTTAGTCTTGTAACACTTTATCTGTTCCTTTTCATTTGCTCTCCCAGTCTTTTGTAAACCTTAAGCTTGTTGTGTGAATTTTGAATCTTCGAGCCTTTGTAAGCTCTGTCCAAGCCTTCCTAAACACTGTCGAGCCTTTGTGAAATTGTGTCTGAGCGTTTTGTATAGCCATTAGGTTTGTCAATGAAGTAGTGTTCGAGCCTTTTAAAATAGTGTCCGAGCCTTTTACATCCGTTTCCGAACCTTTTACATCAGTGTTTGAGCCTTTCTAAACACTGTCGAAGCCTTTGTGAAGTTGTCTCCAAGCCTTTTGCATAGCCGTTTGGTTTGTCAATGAAGCAGTGTCCGAGCCTTTTACATCAGTGTCCGAGCCTTTCTAAACACTGTCCGAGCCTTTGTGAAGTTGTCTCCGAGCCTTTTGCATAGCCGTTAGGTTTGTCAATGAAATAGTGTCCAAGCATTTTAAATATCCTCACCTGAGCCTTTGTAAATGTAATCCGAGCCTTTTGTATAAACCTTTTTCTGAGCCCTTTCTTAACATCTTATTCAGACATCTATGAAAATATTTTGTAGTCCCGACTATTTATTAATGGTTTGTGATGATTAATTTGACAGCATAATGAATCAGGTTAGAATAGTCATATCTTACAACGGTCGATAGGGGCAGTTACCCGATGGAAGTCAGAGGTTTGTTGGATCCAATAACCAGGGAATGTATGTGTCAAAGAATATGACTTACAATGAATTGGTGGCGATCGTGCATACTATTGTGAAGTATGATGTAAACAAATTCAATATTGATCTACGGTCAATATCAATCGTTCTTGGCACTACATATCGCACATTTATAAGAAATGACGATAATGTTCAGTTTATGCTAGAGGAAGGTTGGGTGATCCCTCAAGTATGTGTCAGTTTAACTGAGAGGACAGTTGTAGATGTGATAAGGAATGATACTCCTGGTGAAAATACCCAACAATTTGGATCTTTTAGTAGTAGTAACCAAGTGTTCACACAAAGGAGTGCCACCGAAGGTAGGGAAAACATGTGTGATGTCCCACCGGTACTGGTCGACCATGCAGATGTAGTTGAACCTCAATTCGGTGATGTGTTTGGTTATCGAATTGAGATGAATGATGAGCAGTATAATTAGCAAAACAATGACCAGAACCATGAGCCGAACCATGAGGTGGATAATTTGGCAAATAATGATCAGGTAGATGATCTAGAAAATGTGGATGAAGAGCCAGTACAAATTCAAACACGTGGAAGACGTGTACAAGGAGTTAGTTACATTACATTAGATATGCCTGGGACTTCCAAGGTCCAGCATAATGTAACTGCAGCTGATTCTAATAATTAGGCAACGTGGGTTATTCCCGGAGCAGATTCATACTAGTTTGGTATTGGTAGAAGCAGTACATTGGTAGCGCAAGATCCTACAAGCATGATTTATAAAGGTCAATTTTTTCCGAGTAAAAATGATTTGAAGATGCTAGTTGGCATTTTTGCAATGAGGGAGAACTTTGAATCAAAGGTGAAAAGGTCCAATAAGACAATGTTACATCTGGTTTGCATCATTGACAAATGTACGTGGAAATTAAGAGCGGTGATGAGAGATGAAGGGACTTACTTTCAAGTCAAAATTTTTGTCAACGAACACAGTTGTCTGTTGGAGGAGATTCACCATCGCCACCGACAAGCTAGTGCAGTCATAATTGGAGAAGTTGTTGCACCTAGACTTCAATAACAAGATGGTCGTCTCATGTGTCTCAAGGACATAATCGCTGATATGAAAACAATGTATGGCATCCAAATCATGTACAGTAAGGCACATGATGCCCTACATTATGCATTGTCATTGACCTATGGAATACATGAAGAAACTTTCCTACTGCTGCCATCTTTTGGTTATGTTCTGGAACAGTAAAATCCTGGCACAATCACTGACTTACAGTGCGTAGACGATGGTAAATTTCTCTACTTTTTTGTGTCATTAGGGCCATTAATTAGAGGTTTCTTGAGGTGTATGCGTCATGTGATTACAGTTGATGGTACCCATTTGAAGGGAAGATTCGGGGGGTACAATATTTGTTGTAGCTACACAAGATGAAAACGAACAAGTGTATCCAATTGCCTTTGGGTATGGTGACTCAGAAAACAACTTTTTATGGGAGTAGTTTTTGGAATGCTTAAAGGGTGCTCTTGGTCATATAGATGATTTGGTTTTCATTTTTGATCGACATTCAAGCATTGAATCAAGAATTTCTAAAGTGGTCCCTTATGCAACTCATATCATATGTTGTTGGCACTTTTCTGAAAATATTAAGAAGCGATTTCACAGAAAGGATGTTGCCGACATAATGGACAAAGCAACTAGATCATACAGTGAATTTGATTATAACCGGCATATGAAGGAGTTACGTAACCTGCACAAGGCTGCATTCGATTATGTCATTGCTACCGATCCACACAAGTGGTCCCGCGTACACTGTCCCCAAAGAAGGTACAGGGTGATGACAACAAATGTTGTAAAATGCATAAACTCATGCCTAAAATTCGCACGACAACTGCCAATGTTGACACAGGCAGAATTCATTAGGAATATGCTAAAGTGCTGGTTTCACGATCGTCATCGAGCTACACAGTCCATGCGTCATCAATTGACTGACGTAACACATTTTATGATCCTGAAACGTGTCAAGAAGTATGGTTATATGACCGTAAATCCAGTTGACTAGAATATATTCTCCATCAAACTGAAGGGAAAGCAGTGGACGGTTAATTTAGCCCTAAAGACTTGCATATACAACAAATTCCAAATGGACCTTTTTCCATGTTCTCACACACTCGCAGCGGCAAGGTACATGAGAAGTTACAATTAACGCTTTATATTACCCAAACGTGAATATCACTGTTTTCATTGTTACAGGGAGCAAAACTTGGATTTCACATCTCTGTGTGTGAACTACTACAAGAGAAAGACACTTATTAATGCATACTATGTTCCTATTATACCTGTTGGCCATCATTATTCATGGGTAGTGTCATCCGACATCGTAGCGCGGGTGATTTTAAATCCAAAGTCGAAGAGACAATCAGGTCTCCAGATTGAGGGTCAACATGTCTCGTCTTCAGAGAGGGCAATCACACAATCGTGTAGAAGATGTGGACAATCAAGACATAATAGCAGGAGGTGTTCTAACCCACCTATGATTAATGAAGTTCCCATTAGAATTATTCCCAAGGAATACAGTCGCAAGTGTAGCATCTGTTATTCAGTTAAACACAACAAACAAACGTGCCCTCACAAGGACTCTACCGTGGAATGAATGGAGCCATTCATATTGATGTAATTTTAATTATTTGGTATTGAATGACTTGTTCATTTAAATCGTGTTGTTTAAATGGGGCAATTAATTTTCAGTTTACTAGTTGTTGAATGTATGAAATGTGTGTTCTACTTTTAATTGCAAACACTTTAACTCAAAAAAAAATATATATATCCTTTAATTACTCAATGTACATCAACTATAGAAAAAAAAAATAGGGCTTGGAGTTACAAAAAACCTTCATGGCCATCTTCTCCCGAATGACGCCCATATCGTCTTCCAACCAGTCGAACGTATCCTTTTTCGTCAGCAAGTACTTTGCCAATCTCAAAGTATGGGCACCATAGTTACCCCTGTAATTCACCACATGAACAACCGTTAAAATGGAATGTTATTAAAACCAAATGTGATAGAATAAGATCTTGTAGTCTGTTGGGGCACACGTGATATAGACACAATGCACATCTGAAATGACCTATCCTTCAAGTCGTGCATCGCATCATCCCTCTGTCTTTTAGCATGAAACCCAACCTGATGCAACATCGAGGGTAAAAACTACCTTAAGCACACGACCTAGTCATTCCTGGTGTGCCATGTAACTTCCTGTCTGTACGGGTCTAATAGGTAAATCTTCCCGAGTGTGAGGTAGACATTGGCCAAGATCCAATGCTGATGTCCAATGTTGCAAGGAATTAGAATATGTAGGTGTTTCAACAAAGTGTTATCAATGTCAAATTTATTTATTATACACATTGAAACCATGTAAATTAAACATTCACCACGTCAATCTCGTGCCATGACCGGTTTCCTAACAGGAGCAATCCATGTAACACCATAAGGTCCTCAACGAACCACTGGTACTTCATCATAAACCAACCCTTATAGGGTTTGCCCACAACCCCACTAGGCACAATTCTCCCCCACTGAATATATGACTGTGATTGTACATAGAAAATTTACCGAAACGTTAGGTAAAAGATGTATGATACACATCAATGCACAAGCGAAAACCGTACAATATAAACACTTACATAGAACTGTGAATCCAATATGTTGATACTTTGATTGTAGACGGTGGGGTATGCCCGTTGACGCTTCCTTAAAATATGCAAGTACGCTTCAATGTGATAACAATTTCAAAATTTTATATTGTTAGGATTTTACCATTACTGAAACAAACTTATACAGACAGTTCAAGTAAGGAACATACCGTATCCTCTAACTCCATGAAGTTGGTTTGCAACCACTGGAACCAAGTGACAGCAACTGGCTCATGTAGATCCACATCACATCTGCATAATTGTTAAAGAAGTTAGATAACCAAGTAATTTTACTTAGGTGTTTCAAAATACTAAAAAGAAATTGTAATATGTATGATTATACTTGCAATTCCCTTGTCGTGTTCCTCTTGTAGGCTTGGTAAGCCGCAAGCTAGTCAACATCTACCAATTCCTTGGGCCTGAATACATGTGATGATGACTGTGGCAATGTCCTTGGCCTCTTCGGCCGATAGGGGTCAATGTATGAGGTCATCAGCTGCTAACCTCGCCTGCAAACGCGCTGGTGACACTGAACTTGGGGCGACCTACATTTCAAAGCACTAGGACCTACCAAAGGGGTACGCTGCGCTAGGATCGACTAGAGGGATACGCTGCAACAGAGGAACTTTGTCCCCGTGGATCACCTGGAGAGGTGCGCTGCGTTGGGATCAACTGAAGGGGTGCACTGTAAGGAGAAACTCAATACCCATGGATCGCCTTGAGGGGTGCGCTGCGACGATGGAGTGCACTGTGTGGTCCTAGGGATGAACAAGACGATCCATATGCTCAAACCCACGGTCCTAGGGATGAACAGGATGATGCAGCAGTTGCTCTGGTAAACCCTGAAGAGGTACCTGCTCCAATAGTGTTGTCTCTGTACCACCAATTACTTGCTCTCGTTCTGTCACAATAGGCCACTACTGATAGGATACTGTCTCCGTAGTAGCTTGCTGCTCACGTCCGGTCTTTGGGTCTATCCCCTCGTAATGACTACTTGTCTTGTCTCTAGGACTAAAGTCTCAGTCATCGAACGGTGGACCATCCCAATGGGACTGCAACGTCGAACCCTGAAGCACTCGGATCAAGTCCAGTAACTCTGTATGCTGTTGATCTTGTTTTTCATCACTCTTTCGGACATCTTCCCATAAATCTCGGACAACATCCAACACTTCAGCGAATTTGCGTTCCCAGTGGTCCTGAAAGGATTTCGAAATTGTCAATACTAAAATTATTCACTCGTTTGAAAATAATTAATGCAATACAAATATTTTTACTTACGTACCTCTGGATGACCTCTAACGCCTCATCGTGAATCGCCTCCAGTTGTATCTCCGAGCATCGCGAATCGAATCCGCCTATGCCTCATGGGATTCCCACCACCACCCTCTGGCTCAGAACCTTGGTATCACTAGTTTCGGCAGTCATTTGCTGTCCGGGATCCGGTACCAAAATGTCCACTCTATCGATAGCATTATATAGACTACCTCTTTGGTCTATGCCCTCGTAGTACCGTTCATCCCTCTCAGCTGCCGTTGACACCAATTCAGTCCTTTCAAACATCAGAAATCATAGTTAAACCATAGTAATTGTATACATCCTAATAACTATAAACATTAACATCATAAATCATAGTACCGTTTATCCTTCTCAACTGCAGTCATCACCAATTCAGTTATCGCAAACATCAGAAATCATAGTTAGACCATTGTAATTGTATACATCCTAATAACTATAAACATTAACAAAATGGATACTTACCTTTTCAGTGAAAATATTTGCCAGCTTTTCCGCCCTCGATTGCCAACTCAACTCCCATTTCAGAATACGGGGGACAGGTCGATTTTCATGCGGGTCCCAAATTGGTTGCCAAGTTCAGGGATAACCTCAAAAGCAAATATCTACGCAATATATAAGTACGATAAGAATCTAATATATGTATTCCATTAGTCATATGAAAACAATTACAGTTAAAGTACATATTCAAATTTTAAATTCTCACCAACAGTTTGTGAGGTAGACCGTATATGTTATAAGTCTCCACGATGTGTACGTCAACGCCCCTTTGCTTGCTATCATTTTTCAAACCGCTCCCGTCGACCGTCCAACACATGCTTGAAACCAAAAATAGACTGCATGTACACGTGTGCACCCCACAGGAATGCATCAAAAGCGTCTAAGTCCTTGACTAGGCGCAACAGCCATACTGGAATTTTCTCTCTCTCATCCAACCCCATTCATATCCAGTTGAGCATATACAATAAGCACAGCTTAACGGCATCATACTGCTCCTCAAAAATACCAATCCGAAGAACCGATCTTAGCTGTTCATACTCGACCACCAAAGTACCGCTCGTGTATGCCATTCTCTACCATATCATACCTCGCCGTGACATGAATGACTCCAAACTTCAAATAGGTGATCAGACAAAACTCAACCTTTGAGAACTGGACCGAATGACGACCTAACATATATCTCATCTCATCTTTCGGCCCATTGTGATGCAACTCGCGCATAAGCAGCTGATGGACAATGTCAACCGAAAACTTCATTTCACGATGCATCCAAAGGAAATGTCCAAAACAAGAATCAGTATACAGACGTCGTTCTTCGACCGCAAGATGTTCAAGTACCCTGTTAAGTGCATCTTCGATATCTTGAAGGTCATCGAAATGGTCATGCCAAGTTTTTTTTTTCTCGTACCATTCTCCCACTGGAGTTTTAAGCAAATCCTTGAGCTGATTCCTCATCTGCATTTTCACAGGAAAAAAAAAAAAAAACATAAGTTACTAAACTGTAAAAGGCTCGGGCAGTTAAGTAAAATACTAGGATAGTTAAGTAAAAGACTTGGGAAGTTCATTAAAAGGGTCGGACTGTTAAGTAAAAGGTTCGGGTACTATATAGAAAGTCTCGGAGATACAAAATTAACAAAAAAAAAAAAAAATTGATTGTTAAAATGACTCGAAAATAACTCATAAAGGCTCAAACATTACTCACAAAGTCGGATACAACTCACAAGGCTCGAACATAAAAAAAGTTTAATGTTCATACAAAAGGCTCGGGCAATTCATGAAAAAGCTCGGAAACTGACTAAAAAGGCTCGGAAACTATTACAAAGGCTCGAAGATTCAAATTTGACAAACCTAATATTGAAAAGGCTCGAACAGTTCATGAAAAAGCTCGGGAACTGATTAAAAAGGCTCGGAAACTATTTACAAAAGGTCGGAGATTCAAATTTGACAAACCTAATATTCAAAAGGCTCGGGCAATTCATGAAAAAACTAGGGATCTAATTAAAAAAGACTTGAAAACTATTTACAAACGTTCAGAGATTCAAATTTGACAAACATAATATTCATAATAAAAAAAAATAAAAAAAAAGCTCGGACCACAAGTTAAAAGGTTCGCAAAGTGTTTCAAAAGGCTCAGTCACAACGTTAAAAGATTCGGAAACCCAGATCGTCATCGTCTTCTACACAAATTTTTCAAAAATTTAAACCCTAACCTAACCAAGAACCATACTCAGATTGACAAATCAAACCTAATTTACAAGTCTAAACAACACCCAACATCAAACAGACACATAAACTTATCAAGAACAAAAACGACAACAAAATATAACTCTACTTGCCACTATCAATTGTAGATGCTCGTCTGAACTGTCGACTTCAGGACTGTAGTGCCACCGCCGGTTACTTCGCCGTCAGATTTTCAGGCCTATGTTTTTGCAGCTAATGCTTTCTCTCTCTATTGTTTTCTCTCTCTCATTTGTCTCTCTAGGTTTGAAAACGACATAAAGTGACTTGGAAGAGATATTTTTGTTTGGTCATCTAAATTGGTGTCTTTTAAACATGAATTACTAATGTGATGACTTTCTTACAAAACCGGGCCCAAATAGTGACATTTAATTTTTGAGCCCTTTGGAAACCCCCCCTATGGACTAACACTATTAAGATTTCATTTGTAATATCTCTATTTAAGCTTCAATTGTATGAATTGATCATTATATCCTCATACTTTTACCAAATAAATTAATAAAATGATACAAAAGGCGGAAATGTTAACTTATAAAATAGAAGTTATTTTGTCGACAATTTTATCCTTAAAAATAACAAAATTATAAATGAACCAAAATATTGAAATAAACCAAAATATGTATTTATTTATGTATTTATTTGTATTTTTTTATAAATCCAAGCAAATACTCATTTTCAATGATTTTGGTTCATATGTAATTTTGTTATTTTAGACTTTTTAATAGTCAAACTCAGTCAACACAAATAAAATGTTAATGGTGTTAATTCATATGGGAGATTTCTAAAATAAAATATTTGTAACTATACATCTAATAATAGTTCAAATGTGAGGGAAAGTTTTTAATATTAACCCTAAAATAATAAAACTACGGAAAGATAATTTATTAAACTTTTGGAAGAGTCTTAAAAAAGATTGTGTGGTTGACTTTTATCATTGAGATCTTGGGATTATACAGAGGCTATTAACTTTTACAGGGTAAAACTTGGAGAATGAAAATTTAATAATTTAGTTAGGAGTTTCGTAAAAGCAGCGTTAAGAAACATATTGAAAACAGTTTACTTGCAATGGAAGCAAAAGCATGTCCTCAGCTTTTAAGTTTAAGCGGTGATATTTACACTCCTCTAAAACTGTATCGACACCCCAATTTGTAATTTTCTCATAATTCCAATATTGCCTTTAAAGAAATAAAACTATTTAGTTTAATTAAAAATAAAAGAAGCTCCTTGCTGCTTTGATTTGTATGGGAAGAATGGAAGTAGAGACAATCAAATGCCATATTGGAAGGAATTAAATTTGTTTACGTGGAAAACTTCTTCCCTTTGAGAATTGAGTCAGAATATTATAATACTAGAAGGAAAGCTTGGCGGTCAAGGAAAAAAAAATAAAAAAAATCTCTAAAACAAGAACTGAATACCATATTTTTACTTCTATGGAATTAATTCTCTCTCTTATATTCCTATTTTCAGTTTTTATCTGTTTTGGACAGCTTTTTTCTAGATTGATTGTTGAAACTTGAAATTGATTCTTACGTTCGGTTTTGTTTGAGTTAATGAAATTTTTCTTCAAAAAAATAAGTTGGAATAAAAATTAAATTATTAAAAAAAAAAAAACAAAACAACAAAGAGGCATGCTGGGAGCCTCCACGATCCCATGTTTTTTTATTTTTATTTCTATTATTTTGTAATTTATTAGATTATGTTATGATAATTGATTAGAAATTAAGATAATTTTTTTCTTAAAAAAAAAAAAAAAAAAAACACTAAAAGAAAGGATATTTTCGGTAATATATTGTGTGTACTTACAAAAAATAAGATTTTTAAAAATTTAATGGGGTTTATATACAAAAAGGGATGCATATACAATTTTACAGTGGTGTAAATATAGTAACTCTTTAAACTTTATTATAGAAAAAAGCCCATACGTCAACATTATTTAACCCGACCCACATTTCTTACTATGGGTGTAAATACATCCCTATCAATATATCATATATTCCTATATATGAAATGCAATAATATTACATACAATCTTACCAGTATCATATATTTATATAAGACGATAATATGAGATTGATCCGGTGGTAAACCCCACACGCCTATACCACGAGATGGTTGTGGGTTTGAATCCCCCCTACAAAAAACTCCAAATTTATGTAATACTTATATATATATATATATATATATCTACAGTGGAATTGGTGGAAAATACCACTTTTTTGAACTGATTTGGTGACAAAGTCACGGTTTTAATAAGTTAAGTTTAAAAAGCACCTATATGGTGAACTACCAAAACTGCCCTTACTTTACACATTATGTTTCTTACTTTGAAGTTTTCTGATATTTTATTCTTTCACCTTCCTCTATAACAGACCTCCAATGGAGGTTGAACATCATGACATTATCAATGCAACTTCATTGAGTAATTAGTTTTGTGCCACTACGCAGACACATTCGAGGATCGACTCGGAGACTGATTAAAAAGGCTCAGGGAACAATTGAAAAGACTTGAGCCTTTTCATTTAGTCTCTGAGCCTTTTTCATTTGTTCTCCGAGACTTTTCATTTGTTATCCTAGATTTTTCATTTGTTCTCCGAGTCTTTTGTAAACGTTAAGCTGGTTGTGTGAAACAAATTGAAAAGGCTCGGAGACTATTTATAAAGTCTTAGAGACAGTGTTAAATAGCTCGGGTATTGTATGAAAAGGTTCGGGCAGTGTATGAAAAAGCTCGAACACTTCATTAAAAGGCTCGAACAGTGTACGAACAAGCTCGAACACTTCATTAAAAGGCTTGGACTGTGTATGAAAATGCTCGAAATATGTATTAAAAGACTTGAACAGTGTAAAAGTCTAGAAGATTCAAAATTAAAAAGCTTGAATTACTATTTAAAAGGTTCGAATCTAGTGTAAAAAGGCTTGGAGATTTTAAACCGATTAACCTATAAATTTTCCTTAAAAATGCTCGGGTAACATTTTAAAAAGCTCGGGGACTATTATAAAAGGCTCGGAAAAAGTTCAAAAAGGCTCGGAAACCCAGATCTTCATCGGATTTCTCTCTCTTTTAACTTTTTTCTCCTTAGATTTGAAAAGACACAAACCGACAAAATAAGAGTATTTTTGTCTAGTCACCTAAATAGATGCCTTTTAAACTTGAATTAGTAAAGTTATGATATTCTTACAAAGTCAGATCCAAATAATGATAAAAAAATTTTGAACCCTACATATACACATACAGGTTTTCTATTGTTAATTTGAACGGATATAAGATATATCAATTCCTTACATATGTGCCATTGGATTTAAATACGTTGATTCTATTGTCAGTTCGAACTGATATAAGATATATCAATTCATTGCATGTGGGTCATTGGATTTAAATACTTTGACTAAAAAGAGTATTATATATATAATTTTATATAAATATATCTCCTCTTAGTTTAAGTGGTGTGTGTCATCACCGAATCACCTTCCACATTTAGGGGTTCAATATGAATCGTTGAAGCACATGTTGCACCTGTTTTCCTCTTTCATCGTCCACTTCAGATGCTTCAAAACCTATCCACGATACCAAACATCTTCATAATGTATTGATGTCCAGTTTCTCTTGATTCTTACAAAACTAAGTTTGGAGCTCTAGAGAAAAAGTTATTGGTTTTTTAAACACTTAAAAGGTCATTTTTTCCGAAAAACCAAAGTTTACACAATTTTACATTTTAAAATAGGGTTAATAGTACCATAACCCCCAGAACATATAGCGAAATCGCATATTGTCTCCTGAATTTTTTTTCCTAGCATTAAACCCTTCGAACTCCCATAAATAGATAAAAATGGATGGAAGAGGAACGGACGTCAAAGACAAATTACATTTACAACCATGATTATATATATAATTGCATTAAAACTGGAAAAATATAATAATATCACACAAACACCCTACGGTTAGGGGAAAGTTGGTAATTCTGAAATTTTATAATGTGAAAAAAAAAATTAATTGTACTTTAAAAACAGAAATAAAAAAAATAAAAAATATATTAAATGCATTTAAATTAATAAATTTAATTAACAATAACTGTAACAATTAAGGGAGTGTATTTTATATATTTAGTATATATTAATTTATCAACTATGAAATAATTAAAAATAATCCACATATTTAAAAAAGGATGGGAAATACAAATGAGAGAAAATGATAATGTTAATAATAAAAAAAATTTTAAATAAAAGAATTTAAAAAATAAAAAATAAAAAATAAAAAAAGATTTCCACAGATTTTGTTTTTTTCCCAGTTTCAATTTTTTTTTTTTTTTTTTTTTTTTTTAATCAAAGAACCCAGAACCCAGTTTCAAACCCAGATTTAAAAAATTTTTCTTCTCCAGTTTCAGATTTGCAAGAACCAATCACAAACCCACTTGAATTCTTTAGTGCTCACAAACCAAGTTTCAGTTTCAAACCCAGCAACATCACCAACTCCAACACTACCACCACCACCATCATCATCATATCACCACCACACGATTCATCCAAACCCATCACTTGTGCCACTAATACATGGATGTGCAAAAATTTGTACCAATACATCAGACACTAGACCAATAATAAAGAGTTCTTTTTTACATTTTATAATTTTAGCCAAACTTATACCAAAAATCCCTAGAAAAAAAATCCCCAATTTTCCCAATTGTTTTCTGAAATACCTAAATCGACCACCAACACCTCCTACTCTGGTCCTCCTCCGCCTACCCACCACCGTCCAAACAATGGGCAAACGCGGTTCTCTCAGCAACGGAGACCACCGATCTCCTTCTCTTTCTCCAACCACAGATCGACGCTCTCTTCTTTCTCTCCCGCCGAGTGATGGTAGTCAGAGGTTTGCCTCGCGAACTGGTCCAAGGTTTTGACGGTGGGGGTTGTTTCTGGTGCGGTTTGATCGTGGGGGAAGTTTGGGTTTGACAGAGGGGATTAGCTTGGGATTGACTGTGGGGTTTGGTTTGGGTTTGACGGTGGGATTGGCTTGGAGAAAATGATGATGACAGAGAGAGAACCGGAGAAGAGATGGATTCGATTTAATTTTGATTTTGACAGTGGGATTGGCTTGGAGAAGATGATGATGACAGATAGAGAACTAGAGCAGAGATGGGTTAGATTTAATTTTGATTTTGATGGTGGCATTGGCTTGGAGAAAATGATGATGAAGTTTGATTTTTTTTCTTTTTAATTATTTGTTGGAGATGGTGTTGAGGTGTGGTGGAGAACGAGAAGATATGGGTTCGATTTAATTTAATTTAATTAATTAATTAATTTATTTTTATAACAAATAAGATCTGGTGGAGATCAGATCTTATTATTTTTATTTCTTTTTAATTTTTGTTTTAACTATTTCAAAGTTGATAAATTCAACTCAATATTATTTAATTTTTCTTTAATTTTTTCAATTTTTTTTTTAATATTTTGTTAAACAAAATTATTAGTTCAGTTTATTTCAATTTTTTTTTTTTAAATTCTTATTTATTTTTAATTTCTGTTTTTTAATTTAAATAGAAAATAAATAAAAAATCTTTACCGTTCATCTTTGAGATGGACGGTGGAGATCCATTTTTTTTTTCACACATAAGACAAAATTAAGGGTAAAATGGTATTTTCAATGGGATCAGGGGCATTATGGTTATTCAACATGTCTGATTACTCAAGTCAAAAGGTGTTTGTGTAATATTATTATATATATTTTTTTTTTCAGTTTTAATGCAATTATACATGTAATCAATGTGTGTAAATGTAATTTGTCTTTGACGTCTGTCCCTTTTCCATTCATTTTTGTCTATTTATGGGAGTTCGAGGGGTTTAATGCCAGGAAAAAAAATTCAGGGGGCACTATGCGATTTCGCTATATGTTCAGGGAGTACTGGTACTATTAACCCTTTTAAATAATATCTTATTTAATTTATATTTTAAAATAAAAATTTCATTAAGGCTGTGATGTGTTTACTAATCAGAAATCTCATTTATGAAAAGGAATTAAATTCTCGATTTCTGAATTCCATTGTTTACTAAATATTTAGGAAATTAAATTCTATGGACCTCACCCATAAATCAGGAATAAAGTTCCAGATGGAAAGGGAACTTGATTCCTCCCATTCACCTAGAAATCAAATTCTCTTTCTTGATTGAAAAAGAAATTCATGATATTTTTACTAAAATATCCTCACTTAAAAAAAATAATAATAAATAAAACAATAATCTGCTTTTCAATCATCTTCTTCATGATTATTGATTTTTGTTTTAAATTTACGTAAATCACATTGGATTGCTTTTTTTTTTTTTTTTTTTTTGAATCTTCATACTGATAATTTATAATTTATATTATTCTAGCTGTGATTTATAAAAAGATTCATCTTTATATATACATATTACAATACCAATTATAAACTAAAAATAACTACAGTACTTTTCAGAAAAAAAATTATAATAATAAGTACTACATATTCATATCTCATATATATATATATGTATATATATACATGCTACTGTGACTTCGTTTTTTTTTAATAAAGTTACCTTAATAGTTCTTTATTTAATTAGTTCAAATTTTACAATATAAAGATGTTAATTATTATAATTATAGTGTTATGAGTAATATAAAATATATTTTTTTATAATAAAAAAAATATTTTATCATGTTATATGCATAAGGGTATTTTTGTATCTGTATCATTCTGATTTCTTAGTTTAAATAAACATTAGAAAGTGAGTAAATTTGATTCTATTTCCGATTTCTAAGCTGTTAATAAACATTGGAATGTAATTTAGTAACTTGATTCCAATTCCTCTACATTCCCTTTCTAATATAACTTGATTTCAATTCCATCTATTCATGATTAGTAAACGCATCGTAATGCTCTTAATATTAATTTAAACTAATAGATATCAGATAAATTAATCATATTAAATAAAAGATATAAAAAATAAACTAAAAGTTAAAGTATACATCTTTTTACAATATTTCTGTTTTTACATCGTAATGCAATTGAAAAGCTACTTTATATGATATCACACAAAAACAATAATGATAGATTAAAAATTGTTAACTTTTTTAGAATAAGCCATTCCACGTGAAATGTAATAAATTTGCAAATTTCATTGATCTTCTCTACAATTTAATCTAATTACAAATAAACCATCCAAACTTTCCTCCTAAGAATATTTCTGATAGAATATTTGAAACTTAAGGGACATCTGTGATGATCTAAAAATTTGTCATCCCTATTTAAAAGGGTTGAGCTTCTTACAGGTTCTCAAAGGGTGAATTTCAATATAAAAATCTACAAAAATCAAAAATTTAAAAAATTAAAAAAAAAAAAAATTATAAACGAAAAGATAACAGGTCCCTCTAATAATAACTACACGCAAGTCTAGTAGCTAAATCCATATCCATATATATTTTAAAAAACACAGATTGAAAAGAGTGGAGTTAAATAACAAAAAAAAACAAACAAACAAACAGTTTTTAAGTATAATAAACGAGTCAGTAACTAGAAATGCAAAAGGGAATTAAATACTAAATAGAGTAGCTTTCAGAAATCCCGGAAACTCATTTTAGGATCCACCCTCTTCCCAGCAGCCCATCCCCTTCCCCTGTGTCCACCTCTACCGCCTCCTCTCCCTCTTCCTCGGCTACCCATGCGTTTGAAAAATGATTTTCCATGCTTTACCTCTATAAGCGAATGAAGCAACTCATCGCAAAGAATGCAACCGGTGTACAAGGTAGCTCCATCATCCAAAGGTGTTGTTTTCTTATTGAAGTCCACTTCTATGATTGTAGAATCACATTCAGGACACTGATCCCGAGTGGTGGCTATTCTGTGAGCACCTTGAGGGAGGTTAACAAGGCAATTGCACATATTGCAATAAAGTCTCCATTTGGGAGAGCTTACAGGGTCTAAAACTAGCGTCCCATTGCATTCCGGGCAAGCACAGACTCCTTGGGCTATCACAGAATGTCGACACGTGGGGTGCAGGCAGAGGAAGCAAGGCATGCCTGCTCCATTCCCAGACTTGCCAGAACTACTGGTATTAGTGGCACCAACAACTGCTTCTATACCTTCAAACGGAGGGTTATTGTAGCAGAACGGACAGAGAGGGAATGACTTGCCTTCCGGGCCAGCCATGGAAAAAATCAAAAGCTCAAAGTTGTCCAATGGGCATGTAAGTTCCTTGTACAGCTGAGGCAAAACAATAAATTAATTAGTAGTGAGAAGTTGAAATGATTGGTGGTGGACACAGGATGCTAATAAAGAATACAGATATTATGATAGATCACTCTCAACTGCTGGCCATAAATTGTAAGAGCCCTATAGAATCAATTTTGGCTTTTACATCTTCACTCGGGAAAAAAAATCAAATATTGTTCAATTCCACTATATCTTAATGGGAACTAATCATACAACAGAATCCATGACAAACAAAATCCTTTGAGAATTAGAAGTTCCAATGGTTCAATTCCACTAAATGCACTCTGCTGTCTTAAGGAACTGTTTGTTTACAATTTGAAAATGCATTTTGGTTGAGAATTCTATATCTGTGCAAAATTATGTATTGCCAATATAATTTTATATATATATATACAACACATTATCCACTCTATAGCAGAAACACAATTTGTTTGAGAAACGGCGCCGAGGTTACTCCAAAAAATTCATAGAATGAATTTTCAGTTTCCATTCTTGAAACATTTACAGTACATTTTGTTACATATTTTTCCTTTGACTCATTGATTAAGGCTTTTACCAAACAATATTTAACTACACAATACATTATTTAGTCAAATAATAAATTTTATGATATCTTTATAAAAAAGAAAAAAAATTGAAAGTAAAATAAAATAAAAAAACGAGAAAAAAAAAAAATTGTATCATTCATATTCGCTAAGAATATTAATTTTTTTTTATAAAGAAGTATACGGTTATATAATTTATTGGACTGCAAAATAAATTACAGTCATGTAGATGAATGGGTTCTGATATTAAGGGAAACAGTATTGAACTTTCATCAGGAACAAACTTTAGAATAAAAATGAAAAAACAAGGAAATAAAAATAAAAAATAAAAAAATACTATTAAATTAGAATAAAAATGTTCATGTGTCCACCATGCATGCAGGAAAACAGAAGTGTATAATCCATTATGACACAAGAAAATAGTAAAAAGTCTCCATTTATTGCACTGAAAGACAAATGCACATGGCCATAAAAAAATTACCGATGAGTAATTCTCATTTCAAAATGTGACAAAACCATGTTAAACATTCAATTGGCAATAACGTCCGGCGTTTTTCAAAAGCACCAATTAATTATCCAAATATATGATATTACCTTAATGGTGCCTCTTTGAGGAAGATTATAAACCTCCTCACATGTACCACAGTACAGGCGCGATGGTTGGCTGGAAATGTACTTCATATACCGCAAGCATTTGCCACATTTACTAAGAGCACGTCCTGAGTCAGAAAGTGGGGAAAATTGTGCTTCAAACAGTGCATCCATGTTATCAATCTGCACAAAATACAAAGCAAACTGATATGTAACAAGGGTATGGGGGGACACAAAGCAGAGTTTCAAACAGTTAACGTATTTAATCAAATCAAATTTGAGAAAATGTATGAAAGGTGTGATGTGATTGAAAATGTTGAAATGCTGAAAACACATGGAAAACATTGATAAATCGCAGTCATGATAAATCAAAGAGGGTCATTCAAGCTAAAGGGGCATATCATATATTCATATGGACCACACAAAAGAGAGATCAGAGTATATGTTTTCATTTATAAATAATATAATCTTATATATATGGGTGAGTGGTGAACATGCAAAATGTTAATCCTTAAGCATTCGGTTATGATGAGCAGCACCAACTAAAAGCTCCTTTTTTATTTCTTTTTTTTTATGCATAAATATATATAGAGAGAGAGAGCTAATTTTTTGCATACAACAATTCATACCCGTACAAATCTACTGAAAGACAATTTCAGTGAATTTTTACCGGCAAAAATTGTCGTTCACACAAAAAAAAATCATGCAGAAGACTGCACCTTAGAAATTATACAATATTATATCTCTCACACACAATTTCAATGAATTTTTACCGGAAAAAAATGTTGTTCACGCGAAAAAACTGGGAAATTTTTACCGCCAAAATTGTCGTTCACACGATAAAAATCATGCAGAAGACTGCACCTAAGAAATTATATGATATTATATCACACACACCGGAATCCCTTATTTTAACATAAAGTAAGAACCTTCATGAAATCCATCGATTTGAATGAATTTTGATCTGAATTTTTTTATGGATGATAAGTTCAATGAAATCTATTTGTAAACAAAATTTGAAATTTTTTCAAGTAATATAACAATTTTTTTTCATTTTTCCTATTCCCCCCCCCCCCCCCCCTAATGTTTCATATTTAACAAAATCGGGAAAAAATAGTTGTAGTGTTTAAAAAATTTTCAAATTTGGTTTACAAGCAGATTTCATTAAACCTATCATCCATAAAAAAATTCATTCAAATCAATGGATTTCATGAAGATCATTCCTTTATATTAAAATAAGGGATCCCTCGTGAAAAACTCACTATATATATATATATAAATGTTCAAATTAGTGCGCACGGATATAACTTTATCCGTGCGTTGGATGTGAACCATTAGATTTACATACTTTGACTCAAAGTGTTTGCACTTGTCAAAGCTTCTCCATAATCAGTGGTCCACATGCATTGGCAACTACATCAGTGCGCACTGATGTGAACGGGACCGTATATATATATACAATTTTTCTATTATGATATAAAATATATCAAGACGAAGAATGTGGACCATTAGATTTACATACTTTGACTCAAAGTGTATGCACTTATCAGGACGAACTGACAATAGAAAGACTATATATATATATATATAAGAAACAAAAGATTATATTAATGTTTGAATGTGATTTTTGTTTCTGTTTATGAATACTTGTTAAATAATACAATTAATATTATTTTTGAATAAAAAATGATATTAGAAAAAATATATATACTTGTATTGATGTTTTTTTTTTGTAAAATAATAATATTTTTTTATAAAACATTAATATTTTTATTAAATAAATTATTATTCATGTAACCAATTTCAAGAATAATTAATACTTTGTTTATATTTTAATTAATTTAACTAATTTTTAGATTTATACTATTAGAATAATGTTATAACTTTATTTTTATTTAATCACATCTATATAATATTTATTTTTATTAGCGTTTTATGTATTTAATTTATTTGTAAATTCAATATTAAAATAATTTTAATATTAATATTAATGTTATTATTATAATTATTGATGTTAATGTTATTCTTATTCTTATTCTTATTCCTCCCCTCCTTTGTATTAGCCAGGACAACTCTCTTTTTTGTATTAGATAATGCAGCATCCGGTGTATTAGATCAATTAAAATGTATTATCTAATACAATGCAAAAGTAAGCCAAACATTGCATTGTACTATTTAACACATTTTAAACACCTAATACAATACAATGTATGCTACCAAACAAGGCCTTTAGGACTTGCAACCCAAATGGGATAAACTAAAAGCTTCTGTGACCTGACCTGCTTAACAAAATAGCTGAACTTCTGCTTGAATTGATGAAGCACATGCTGCACTACGCGAGAATGATTTGCCTGACCCTTAGCAACATGATTAATCTGTTGCTCGATAAAACTTCGGATGTCTGGCAAACATAAATCTGGATCAATACACTGATAGCCTCTTACAAGTGTGATACCCAATGTAGTCGGAACCAACTTTCTTCCAGCCTGAACCTGAAAATTGAAAGAAAAATGGATTCCAAATCACAGGAAACAAATGCAGCTACATATTTTTCTGCATGAATGACATAAATATCCTACAGGAGGGTACACTGTTAACTAATAACAAGTTGTAAACCTGGACATAATTGCGCTCGCATATGTTGTTAATATGAACCGATATTGATGCATCTGTGCCTATTCCATTCTTCTCCATTAGCGAAATCAGTTCACTCTCAGTAAGATAATCAGGTGGTACAGTATTTCCCTGTATATTTTAAGTAGTGAATCATCAACAGACAAATTGAATACAAAAAAGATATATTATTAAAATATCTGATTATGCTTTCCCTATTTTCCAACACTTTGTAGAGGAACAACCCTTTTTTCTAGACCACTAAGTCGGTAAGGAGGAAAAAATTAAAACCAAATAGATTGCAGCATGGATATCTTAATTTTTAGATAATTAAAATCAACTGAAACCCGAACATATGAAAACTGTGGCCAAAATTGAAGCCTAAAAGTTGAAACACTACCTCATTTAGCTCCACTAATGATACTTATATTCTCTCTTCTTTAGTCAATTTTTAGATAATTAATATTAACTGAAAAGCCAATCATATGAAAATTGTGGCCAAAATTGAGGTCAGAAAGTTGAAACACTACCTCATTTAGCTCCACTTTTGAAACTTCTATTCTCTCTCCTTTAGTAAACTGAGGAAGATTTTTCACATTTATTGCCAACCATGGCATAATAGATGTAAATCCTTGGACTGTAACACTATGCCCTATACAATGAAAGAATTCTCCACCCATTGAAAAATTTACCTTTGTCCTGGAATAGACATCAGCTAGAGAATATTATAAAGCAAATTATAGTGAACAGAGAAAATTACTGTATAGTTAAAAATGTAATATGGTTTAATACCAAATATATTCAGTATTCCAAAAGGTATTTCATTATATAATAATGGAGAAAAATAATTAGATGATTCAAGCATTAGTAATATGCTTTGTCATGGCTGTCACAATCAGAGGCTTTGTAATCTAATTTGAGTTGCAGCTAGCTCTTATTTTCCTATTATCTCAAAATCCACTATTATCATCCCTTTCCAGGCATGAAACATGAATCTCAGATATTTTGATGTTGATTCCTATTAGACATAATTGTCCATTGAATGTGAATCATGAAGCTTTTCTTATTCAAGTTTTACTGAACATAATTGAAGGAATTTATGTTGTACAGAAAGAATAATACTACCTACTTCCTCAGCAAGCATCTGGATCTATCAACACTTATGTGACCCAGGAAAGAATAGGTTCTAGATTACTTCACAAACATTCTAACAAAGAGGAGTTCAACAACATGTATAAGCTTCATAATAATATCATGATACCTGGGACTTCAGAAATAGACCAAAAGGACTCATGTGACAGTATTTTAGTCATACATCAGAATCTAAGTATCTAACAACTGAAACTAATCCTATTAAATTAAAAAGTTAAGCAGCATATGATGACAAGATTAGCCTGCTGAATCCAACGAATCATTTAACATCTTACATTAATTATTTGTTAGAATAATTATCTTTTTAGTTGCCATCTAGAACCAAAAAGCTGCTCTTATTGAATATCTTAATATCATCAATGACCAGATCATGCATTGATAGGATGATGAGCACAAAAGCTTAAAAACTGTAAGGGCCTGCAGTATTTATAATTATCCTGCACAGAGAATATCAGGCAACAAAAAGCTATGTTAAAATTCTCCCAATAGTCGATATCTGTTGTTTTTTTTAATAGAAATTAATCTTCGTATAAAGATGAAAGATTTACCAAGGGAAACATAAGAAAGGACCAGAAATCCTTAAAGGAAACAAAAAGTAAATCCCGAGAACTGGGACAGGGCAACTCAAAATGTTATGGTTGGAGTGTCTAAAACGCCAAAATAAAGAAGGAAGCTCTCAGCTGAAACTAGGAAATGGAACTGTTAGAGTGCTTAGGGCCTCTTCATAATGTTTTATGTTTTTGTTTTCTGTTTTATCAATTTTCATTTGATGAAAACAAGAAATTGATTTTCATATTTCCAGAATCTGAAAATATGTGCAGCAACAATAACTGAAAACAATTTTATTATAAGAGTAAAATGTATTGTTAAATTAATTTAAATTGATTTCATTAATTAAAAATATAAGAAAATATATATATATATATTAATTAATAAAATCGATTTAAATAATTGATGTCTTTTCATTTTTTTTTAAATGATAAAATATATATTTTATTAATCTTAAGAAAAATATATTTTTCCAAAATATATTTTTTACTAATCTTAAGAAAAATATATTTATTATTAATAATAAATAATAAATTGAATTTATATAATGGCTTTCATATATCACTTACCCAACAAGAAAAATAGAAAACAAAAGTTGAAAACAGTGAAAACATCAAAATGTTGTTTCCGGTTTTTGTTCAATAAAAGATAAAAGCTTGTTTTCTGTTTTTCTCACTTTCTTTCAAGAACATTGATGATGAACACGTTTTCAAATAACAAAACACATTTGTAAAATGTTAACGAACAAGTCCTTAAATGTTATTGTTGGCCCTTTCCTATTAGCTTAAGTTTTGAGTAGACTACTCCATTGATTAAGCAAACAGTGTTAGACCGTTGGCTTTAAAAAAAAAAAAAACAATATAACGGAAGAAAAGACAAAATTGCAAGATTTTGAGGCTGTATTTTATTTCCTCTTCTTCAAGGATTTAACAGAGAGAATGATAGTCATGAAAAGAGAGATGAAATTGTTTATATTGAGTTGCATGGGTGTTTTAGTGTTTCAACACAGGAGGAGGTTGTGAAGGAGATGGCTTACGAATGGGATTAGGTGATTGATTGATAATGTATTCCTCTTGAGGAATGAGCTTACCTCAGATTGGAGTAAAGTGATTTCTAAGTAAGCTGGTATCGAGTAAAATCAACAACATGCAAACATTTATACAAAACAGGCTAAAATTTTACTTCAGTCAGGAACAGCAGCCTTTACCTTACAAACTTGCAGTCAGGGGACACAGTACCTAGAAAATGTTGACAGACATACTGGTATAGTCTCCAAGCATCATTTTCTAACATATCTTCTGTTGCTGAACGCATTGGAGTAATAGGAGGATGGTCACCTGCATCTGTTCCTGACCGTGGTTTATGATAACCTTCAGAGACCAGTCTCCCTACATAATCACACCATAGTGGACATTTCACTAGTTCACCAAGGGTGCCTCTAAAGTCAAATGAAGAAGGGTACGCCGTACTCTCTGTACGTGGATAGCTGAACAGCAGCAAATTTTTTTTACCAGTGATTATAATATTCCACAAAGCCAAAAGAAAAGTGACAATTAAAAACAAAAAATCAAGGATCAAAACAGGCGCTAACATACATGGTCTTCAATGTTATGGCTCTTCAATGCTTAATGAAAAAAAAAAGTTAAAACAGAAAGAAAAAAAAATAAACCTTGGAAAGGATAAGTGGATAACTATGCATACAGATATTAGGTTAACACTAGTTTAACCTTGGAAAGGATCACTATGCATAAGTTTGGTGAGACAAACTACAGACAAATCGTAAACCAGAATATATAAATTTCTTGCCCTCCAATGATAATTTTTGATTCCTGTTCCTCAAAGAGAACATGTAGAAGGCAGAGAAGCATACTAAATGATCTTACCACTTATAAGTAATGAACCACACATAGAACAAAACTTTCATTCACCAAACACACTAGAACTTGATGAAATCGAACAAATTTTAACCTTCAGAATAGACGTATAGAATCTATGCTTAATTTTCACAACTCATACTAATGCAATTACCAAAACCATATAAAAAAAAGTAACAAATACATTAAAGCAAATGACCAAACAGATTAATCAAAGTGCGAAAATAAATTATAGTAGGAAAAAAAAAAAAAAAACCTGATAAAACCTTGAGTATACAAGCGTTCAGCTAATTGCATAGTCATTTGAGGTCCAAATCCTAGTGCACTTGAAGCAACCTGAAAGAAATTAGAAAACACACTCAAATTTAACACAAGATACAATATTTACATATAAAAATTTGTACCTTTAATACCGACATCGAGATTAATATTAACAACTATATGAGACTTTAGAATATATATAGATGTATATATATATATATATATATTAAATGACAAGATAGGTTTCTTTAAGTATGAGTGAATAATATGAGCTTTAACCATCATGAACCATTATTGTTGACTGCAGTATTTTAACACTAATTAATCATGTAATTAATTAGTCAAAATTTTAACACCCACATTAGGAGACATCCATAACATCAAAATATCAGTTTCTATAATGGCAGTCTGAGTTGGCTTAGGTTCTTCGGTTCATAATGAAATGACCACATTACAAAAAAAGAGATGAAATTGAGGTTCAAGATTTTAAGTATTAAAGTGGATAAAAATAAACACTACAAATCTGAGGTGTCAATCAACTACAATTGGGGTGTCAATAGACCATAGATTGATGTAATTAGCTAGGTGATTGATTGAGTAATTATTGTAAATTGATTCTACTACCTTTCCTCTTCTAGGCCTAGCAATCTAAATTCATATACCTTGGCTGAATAATAACACTACTCAATTCTCTCCCCTGTCTTATATCTGTTAAGATATATAAAAAAAAGTCCAAGATTTCACTTCCTTTCTCCGATTTAGATGGTCACAATTCCTCGTACTCCTCATGCGCCTTCAAAAGTCATCGGTGCGTCTACTACTTTTAAAAAATAAAAAAACTGTCAAGCCGTTTCATCGGCCATTATGTCAATCCGTTTCATCTGCCACTCTATCAGGTTGTATCTTCAACCACTCTGTCATGTCGTTTCCTCGGCCACTCTGTCAAGTTGTTCCCTCAGCCACTTTGTCAAGCCGTTTCGTCTCGTTTCATCAGCACTTTATCAAGTCATTTGGTTGGCACCTCTATCAAGTCAGTTCGTCAACCTTTTAAAAAGACTCACTACCATGTCATCAGAACTCTGCAAACTCAAACTACTTCATCTCCCCATCTTGAGTTTGAGGGAGGATGTTAAATAATCTCAAAAGAAATTACTATAAGTTTTCATGTTTATTTTATTATGTAATTTATGTTTTATTGCCATTTAAGTTTTTTTTTTATCTATGTTCCAAGCTAGGCATTGGAAATGTCTATGCTTCAGTTTGAAGGAGGAATGTTAAATCTAGCTGTCAATCAGCAACAATTGGGGTGTTAATCAGCTATAGACTGATGTAATTAGCTAGGTGATTGATTGACTATTTATTGTAAATTGATTCGGTTTCTTTTTCTCTTCGATGCCTAGCACTATAAATTCATGTACCTTGGCTGAATAATAACACAAAACTCAATTCTCTCTTCCCCTTAAGAATCTGTTAACAAATACATCTTAGGCCTAGAAAGAAAATAATAATTTTGGAGACTATTTTATGACTTAAAATGTCATGCAAAATGATGAATTACAGGGATGAGAGTGTCTACAATTCAGTCTCTCCCACAACTGTTTTTCCTATAATCTTTTGTCTTCAAAGTTCTTTCTTCTGCATCCATGAACTTGATCATAACAACTTTGAATAACTTAATAAAGAGGGCATAACATCCTGCTCTGTAAGGACTAAATCTCATCCAGCCCTGATTTTATCAGAAATTTATAGACACCAGAGTGCCTCAATAACCAAAAGACGATCTGCAAACTTAAATATGAAGGTGATATTGGCAATATAAATGATTTTTTAATCTTGAAAAGATTTAATTACCACTAAGAGCATTAGGGACGTCTTAATTCTTATTATGGCTCTGTGAGGTTTGGTTCCTCATCTATAAACTTTTAGTTAGCCACATTTGATTTTTGGGGAACAGAAACAGAAAAGACGTGAACCAACAGTACTCTTTTTGAAGATTTGAGAAAGAGAGAAATTCTATGTATTTCATATTAAAATAATATAGCACTAGGTTCCTTTTATATATTACAAAAGCTAACTTGTAGGAGTAGGACTAATTAAACTACCTAATCTCTAATTTAGGAAAGTACAATAAAGCATAATATGTACAGAATAAAAACATGATTTATTTCCTAAACCGCATTGACCAAATCAGTAAAGATCACAACTGATTTGGTCATAATTTAGTTTTCCTTCCCAACACTCCCCCTCAAGCTGGTCTGAAAATGTCCTCCATACCCAGCTTGCACACCAATTTGTCAAATTGTCCTCTTTGTAGTCCTTGGTGAACAGATCAGCTACTTGTTCAGATGTAGGTAGATAGGACATACAAACCAGTCCACTATCCACCTTTTCCTTAATAAAAAACTTGTCTATCTCAACATGTTTAGTTCTATCATGTAGAACTGGGTTATGAGCTATTGCAATTGCAAATTTGTTGTCGCAATAGAGTTTCAAAGGTAATGTAACTTGGATTTTTAGATCTTCAAGAATTCTCTTAATCCAAATCACTTCACAAATCCCAAGAGCAGTTGCTCTAAATTCTACTTCAGCACTGCTTCTTGCAACTACACTTTGTTTTTTACTTCGCCAAGTCACAAGATTCCCTCCAACAAATGTACAATAGCCAAAAGTCGATCTTCGATCTGTTACACTTCCAGCCCAATCTGCATCTGTATATACTTCAACTTGCAAATGACCCTTGTTAGAGAATAACAGCCCCTTTCCAGGAGTTCCCTTTAAGTACCTCAAGATTCTCATAACTGCATCAAAATGCTCTTGTCATGGTGAGTGCATAAACTGGCTCACCATGCTTACTGCAAAAGAAATATCAGGCCAGGTGTGTGCCAAGTAAATTAACTTGCCCACCAATTTTTGGTATTGTTCTCGGTCCAACATATTTTTAGGATCAACGGCTTCAAGTTTCAGATTTAACTCCATTGGAGTCTCGGCTGCTCTACAACCCAACATCCCGGTCGCTCCCAACAAATCCAACACATATTTCCTTTGCGACACAAAAATGCCTTTCTTGGATCTAGCAAACTCCAGGCCTAGGAAATATTTCAATTCCCCTAGGCCCTTAATCTCGAATTCACTAGCCAACAACTCTTTCAATCTCTTGAGTTCTTTTTCATCATCTCCTGTCAAAATAATATCATCTACATAGACGATTAAAATAGCCTTCTTCCCTTCACTAGAGTGTTTAAAGAACAAAGTATGGTCCCCTTGGCTTTGACAATACCCAAATTTCTTCACAACCTTACCAAACCTCTCAAACCATGCCCTAGGAGATTGTTTAAGTCCATGGCCTGTGTCAAATCTGGCTATCCTTTATTACCATGAGGTTTTCTTCTTGAATACACCTTAATCTCAGATGTGGGATATTTCTCCAGATTAGGATCTTTATCCTATAATGTTTCTTCCCTGAAATTAGAAGCAGATAGATTTGGCATTTTATTAGGCTCTAATTCTGCATTATTTTCAATCTCCTTCTCTTGTGACACATTAGTTTCTTTGGCCTCTAAAGAGTCGGTAGCATAATTAGGGGAGAAAAATTTGGAACCAGCAACTTCATTTGGGACAAACACATTTGGTAAAACACAATTGTTAGTTTCCCAAAAAATATCAAGCTAATCTTCTTTTTTATGCTCCCCCTGAAGAGGAGTTTTAGTAAAAAAAAGAGTTTGTTCCACAAAAAACACATCCATACTAATATGGATTTTCTTTGTAACAGGATTAAAACACTTATATCCCCTTGTGTTGGTGCATAGCCAATGAAAACACATTTTTCAGCTCTAGCATCTAACTTTGACTGAGATATATTAGGAATATAAACAAACACAGTACAACCAAACACTTTTGTAAGCAAATTTGAAGTAAGCCGATTCTTAGGAAACCAATTTTTAAAAAAATTCAAAGGTTTTTGCTGATTAAAAACACGAGATGGAACTCTATTTATCAAATATGCTGCCGTTAAAACTGCCTCTCCCCATAAATACTTGGGCACATTCATAGAAAGCATAAGAGCTCTACTAACTTATAAAAGATGGCCATTTTTCCTTTCAAAAACACCGTTTTGTTGTGGTGTATAAGGACATGTAGATTGATGTTGGATTCCTTTTTCAATCAAAACATTTCCAAGACATTGGTTAAAAAATTCTTTACCATTATCGGTACGTAGAATACTGATTTTGGTTTGAAATTGATTTTCAATCAAAGTATAGAAATCCTTAAATAATTTTGCAACATCAGATTTTTTATTCATGAAGTAAATCCAACATAATCTAGTGTGATCATCTATAAATGTCACAAACCATCTTTTATTAGTTAGAGTAGGCATTTTACAAGGTCCCCAAACATCACTATGAATCAAATAGAAGGGTTTTGAGGACCGGTAAGTTTTTGAATGATATGGACTACGATGACTCTTTGAAAAACAGCACACATCACATTGGAAATTCTCATGAGATAATTTATTAAATAGATTAGGAAATAAATGTTTTAAATAAGCAAAACTAAGGTGTCCTAATTGATAATGCCAAATCATAATCTGTTCTCTGACAGAAAGAGAACTAACATTACATTTTAACCCCAAAGCAGGTGTATTGACGGAAGAAGAGTCCTCCAAATAGTAAAGTCCATCCTTCATTTAGCACTACCAATCATCGTTCCCAAAGTCCTGTCCTGAAATTCACAGGATGTAGGAGAAAAAATTACAGAACAATTAGAGTCTTGGGATAGTTTACTGACTGATAAGAGATTACAAGATAGGTGGGGAACATGTAAAACGGACTTCAAAACAATATTTGATGAAATTTGAATGGAACCTTTTCCAGTAATTGGGGGACAAACTGCCATCTGCTATTCTTACTTTCTCATTACCAGGACATGGATAATAGGTTTTGAACAATGAAGAGTTGCTTGTCATACGATCAAATGCACCGGAATCAATGATCCATGGTGCAGGGACAAGTTTGCTCGATAAACCAGTAGAAAATATACCTGATTGAGCAAGAGATCCACTGGGTATAAGGCTGCTGGTTCCTGGACCAGATTTGATGAGTTTCAAAAATTGATCCAGTTGCTCCTTGCTGAAATAATTCTGCTCGGCTACATTGGCAGTAGGGGATGTTGTCTGTCTTTTGTCTTTGGGCTTCCAATTAGCCGGCTTCCCATGACTTCTCCAGCAGGTTTCTTGGTGAGGTCGGTTACAATGGTCACATCAGAGTTTCGGTTTGTTCTCATATTTGGGGAAAGAAACCTTATTGGCTGAGGCATCCTGTGTAGTCAAAGCTAATGTTTCTACTAGAGACCCGACTGCCTTTTTTCCCAGCATCACCATCCACCTGCTTTCTTCCCTTCGTACCTCTGCAAACACTTCATTAATGGAGGGAAAAGGCTGCCAACCAATTATTCTCCTCCTAACTTCATCAAACTCGACATTCAACCTTGCAAGAAACCGGAAAACTCGGTTATTGTCAAGTAACTTTTGATAGTGAGCACCATCCTCTGGATCTTTCCACTTGTACTAATTAAACATGTCAAGATCCTGCCATAATAGTTTCAAAGAGGCAAAGTATTTGGTAACGTTGTCCATACCTTGTTTAATCTCTCCGAGTTGAGTTGTAATTCATAGACTTGAGACTGGTTACCTAGATCAGAGTACATCTGATTTAAATTGACCCACATGTCCTTGGCATTTGAATAACTAAGATAATTCGCACTAATATCCTCCTCCATAGCATTGACAAGCCAGGCCATAACCATGGAATTTTCCGCATCCCAAGTTGCATGCGCGCTGTCCTTTGCATCTGGTTCAGCCTTCTCGCTTGTCAAGTACCCTATTTTGCACGCCCACGTATATACATCTTAACGGAAAGTGACCAGCGGATAAAGTTGTCGCCATTCAGCTTTATATTAGTAATTCGTACTGAACGCTGATCGGATGGGGGTTGTAAGGGTGGTTGGTTGTTTGTGGACACTGGCATGGGGTTCGAAGTAGAAGAATCTTCGGACATAATGTACGGAAAAAAAGAAATTGAGAAATAAGTTCAAGATTTCTAAACGTATAGGATAACCTAGTTCTCAGAGTTGGAACCAGGCTCTGATACCATCAAGATTTGAGAATAAGAGAAATTTTATGTATTTCATAGCACTAGGTTCCCTTGATATATTACAAAAGCTAACTTGTAGGAGTAGGACTAATTAAACTACCTAATCTCTAATTTAGGAAAGTACAATAAAGCATAATATGTACAGAATAAAAACATGATTTATTTCCTAAAAAACCTCTTGACCAAATCAGTAAAGATCACAACTGATTTGGTCATAATTTAGTTTTCCTTTCCAACACTTTCTTTTTTTTTTTTTTTTTGATAAATCAGACTAACCCGGAGGAAAAAACATCACATACATCATATGCTGAAAAACCCCCCAAACAGAACCATATATGGATAAATAAAAAAGAAACAAAAGAAAAAACAAAGAGAGGAAAAGAAAAGGCACGCAGGCCCTAAAAAATGAACCAGCAGTACTCTAAAAGGACCCTGCCACCCAAAAGTAGGAAGCCCAATAACAGCCTCCTACCACCCAAATAAAGTATAAAAGTCGCATAGCGATTTTGACATGAATACTTCATTAAAAAGAAATTATACATGCAATGGCACATCATATCATGAGTTTACTAGACAACTTCCAGTGAGCTCTTCGTTAAACATATTTGTTAGTTGTACCCAACCTTAGGCATGCCAAGCACTAATTTTATAACCACACTCTTGTCATGTCATGTCAAACAAATGAACTTAAGATACTTGAAGTGTCCAAGTAACATGGATTTCAAGTGAAATGGGTACCAAAACATGAATGGCAATAGCAATCTAGAGTTTTGCTGACCTTTAGAAGATTCACTGTATTTAGTCCAGAAGGACGAACTTTGCTTTCCTGTTTTTCTGATATATCAGTTACTTGTAAGATTCCATCCTGCATAACCAACTTCTGAAACACCGTAGCAGCCTGTAACAAAGAAGTATAAAATGTAGTGACTTGTAAGCGTAAGCAAATAATAAGAAGGTAATGAAAGTATAAAAAGAAAGCCTCACATCCAAGTCAAACAACTTGCGACGTTCCCATTCTAGCTGAAGTTCATAGCCATTCTGAATTATATAAGGCCGCAAGGTCCAAAACTTTTCTGGCTTAAAAGAAGTAATTTGCAAATAACGCTGTACACAAAACCCAAGGGTGGGAGTTTGACATGGTCCATAACTGAAACAAGAAGTTTATAAGCTTGATCAAATGGTTGTGACACAAAAAAGCAAAGCAATCACACACATTACAATAATCTATGGATCTCTATTGAAAATATCAAATTAAAACTTAACAAAGTTGACAATACATATCCTTGAACCAAAATTAACAATTCGAAAAGCAATTTCTAATTAGAAGAGCAAGAAAAAAAAAGTAATTGGTCAATATATCAACCGCAAAGAGAAGTAAAAAGCCAAAACCCCAAGAATAAAGATTGTTAAACAAAATAAGTTGAGTACCATATACTCACGTGCCAACACAAATGATCTCTAAAAGCAATAATTACAGTGCAAATAGAAATACTTAAATCTCTAACTAAAGCAATTAATTTCCACCTCAATTTGGTGGTTTGGAAAAATCAACAACTTGAAGTTCATAAATTTTTTTACTTCTTTTTTTGAGATAAAAAGGTTGCCAGCTTTGGATTGAAAGTGATTCTTCTTCAACTGTTTCTTGTCTTTTAAATTTTTAAACCTCCTCAGTGTGCACGAAATGGATGGCTTAATTGCATATTAAAGCTTCAAATTATGAGATCCCATTGCTCTGACATTTTTCGTGAAGGCTATTTTGTTGTTGACAAGTTAGCTAACTTAGGTTTTTCATTGGATTCTGTTTGTTGGCAGTCCTCTCCACCTCAGTAACCTACGAAGCTACTATGTGAAGACTTTTGGGGTTTGCCTCATTTTCAGTTTGCATAGTTGAGGCATTTTATTAGCTTATGCTATTCTTGTATTCCCTTTCATTTGCTTTGTATTTTTTTCTTTTTTGGAATAAATAACTCTTTTGGTGCTCCTGCATCTGAAGATACATTATTATAAGGAAAAGAAAAGGAAAAAAGGGTTTTCCTTAGAGATAGCAACAGCCGACAGGAATTGACTGTTAGTAAACAGTTGGAACAGAAGAATGGATTCTTCTCCACTAAAATCACAATCTTTTTTACAGGAGACACACAAGAATGTATAAACAATTCACTTAACAAGATACTGACAAGAATCCATGGAAATATTTAAAATCCTCTCAACAAATCATTATAACACCAGGAGGCATAACATAACCTTGATACTTATAGTATGCAAGTGATATGAAAGATTTCAGGGATAAGCCAAAAAGAAAAAGAATAGGAAGTACACCAAAAAGAAAAAACGAAAGAACTCCAACAAAAATACTGAGAAAATCTCCTATAGAGTCGATCAATCAAAATTTATAAAAATGAAGTCCATCAAGGCTGACATATCTATAAATTAATTGCGGGCTAATTCCAGATATCAGTTCAAAGTGAATTGTTTGTAACCTCAGCATATGCACATGTGCATCAAAAACCTCCCTACTAGTACTATATCAAATGGAAGGGCTTTTGAAACTACATTTTAAACCCATGTGGCCAGGTCAGGCACTGACTCATTTAAAGTAGCCAGTTCAGTCTGGCGGTTCAATCACTGGGTCACCCAGTTTAAACTGATGTTATGCTAATATTATTATTATTGATATATTAATTCAACTACAATTTGAGGAATGATAAAGCATAGAAATAAGATCTTCAAGTACTGCATATCCATATCTGCATAAGTAGCCAAAAGAAATATTGAACATCTTTATTTTAGTTTTTCCTATATGAAGTTGCCACAGCAAAGTAATCCAAACTCATCACTGGATTTGACTTAAATATAACAGAATGCTTTGACACAGAAAACCCTTAGCCCTAAATTCAATGTGTCAAATTGAAACACAAAAGAAGCTAAATGCTCACCTCTGGAAGGACTAAAATTGATGCAGTATCTTTTAGCATAAACAATCCAAAGATCACCCTGTTTGAATGACTAATATTGAACTAAATAATGTGGACGCAAAATGGTTAAGAGGGCTATTTCAAAATTCAAATTGAAAAGCCAGTTGACAATCAAGATGGCTAGGTCTTATCATCTGACATCAATCAAATATCCGAACTTTTTTCCCTTTCTTTGACTCATCTAGAAGGCACAGGGTTGATGTTGTTCACATAGACACTTAATCTGAAGCATAAATAGAATATTTTGCCATCAATCCATGTCTCCCCAATGATCTTGGGTTTTGCTGTTATTTACTAATCCTCCAATGCATATTATAAGAGAAACTTAAGTATACAATTTTATTTAATCTTATACAGCTTCCCATTCCAGATCGTGTCAAAACTCCTAGTTAAATCTAAAACTTGCATGGGCAACTGATATTGCATCTAGAAAATCTGAATTAGAAACATAGAATCTGTAACAAATCTGCAGATCGCTAAAGAACACATAAAAAGCACAATTAAGCATTAAAAATGTAAACATTGCATATAAGAGAGAGGAGAGAACCGACGAGATAACTCTAGAGTCAAGATTCCCATATCTTCCCTGGAAATATCTAGTTTGAAATCGTGTAAATGCAACGCCAACTTTTAAGTCTATCTCCTGCCGAGCGTCTACAGCCAATGCCTCATCTCTGTTAGGTTCAACAAGGTTGTCCATAGCCTTCAAGATGTCTTTCTCAGTAACAGATGAAAACCGTGCACGGTGAACTCTCCTTCTAGCCTCATTTAATTGAAATCCAGTACACTCAATGACTGTAAAAGTGATTAACATAGATATTGAAGCAATAGAGGCAGTTAAAACTGTTCAAAAACTAAAAACTAAATCTAACCAAGAAATGTTAAGCTTAGTCAAACATGAGAGCAAATGGCTTAAACCACAATTTCCATGTAGAAAAAAAGCACATGAATCATTCTGATTCTTACGGGTATCAAGAATATTGTAATTTAATCAGCATGTAACTCAGCTTCCTGACAAAACAATACTTCCAGAAGTTTCATACTGATACAAGTATACAACTCCTACCTTCTCTCTCTCATACACAGACAGAGAGAGAAACATGAAATTAATGTAGTCTAAATCGCAAACATTTAATAATTTAACTATAGTGAAAGTGTGAAACCGGGCTCAATTTCATGTAACCACATTCCTTTTCATCCTCAACAAGTGGGAAGAAATTGTGGTCTAAAGGCAGAGAATTAGACTTTGGTTTCCATTTCTAAGAAATCATAGATCTGATTTAAGTATTGATACTTGATCTACAGTGTTCTATAGCAAGAAAGTAAATATCAGTATCAATACAATATCGAGCTTCAAAATAAAATATCGAGGATAAAATCAACATCGGTCGGATATCAAGAAATGTTTTTTAAAACAATGGATATTTGCTTTTAAAGTTAATTTTCACTAAAAATTTAGGATGAACTAAAACTAGCAATGCATCATATGAATTACTTTTTTACAATAAATTAGCATACTTATGAGTTATGACAAATCATTTATAGATAGAGTGCAAATAACATGCAACAATGGTAGATGTAAATTTAAAAAATTTAATATTTAATAGAATAATATTCTATTTTACAACATAAAGAAAATTAAATATGTAATGAATAGCTCAATCATACATTTCTACTGTCTTAAAATTTAATACCAAACTCATTTTCTTTGATGGTTTAGGAGTTTTAATGGATTTGACAACTAATTTACTTGAACAGATATTGAGCTCCAAGAAACTTTTATGTAGTTCTTCATAATGGCAGACTTCATTTTACTACCAAAATCTTTTTAAAAGGTTTATTTTATGGTCAAAACATAATTGCCAACTTAATTATGAAATGAATTGAAATAGATTAGTAGATTGATATATCATATATGTAAATTCCTATTTCTCTTTTCTTCCTATATATTATTAAATCTTTGCAATTGAATTAAATCTGGAAAACAATTATAATGGCACCAAAATCTTGCCAGAGTAAGACTTTAATATTCTCATAATACATATCTATACATGCATAAATACGTATCTACATCCCTCTATGTTCAATTTTTCTATAAAGCTTATAACACATAATTTCCACCACCCCCTCCCGATATAATACAAACCCATGCCTATTTTACTTCATAAATACCTTTAATAAATTATTATTTTTTACTTGAATAGAAAACTAATGATATGAAATTAAAGTAATTAATTAATAAAAATAAATGAATAATGTCTCAAACCAATACCATAACAGGTTCTAAGTTGTCTTTGAGCTATAATTCTCCTATGTGAAAAATAATTAAATTATTTTAGATTGAATAAAAAAAGATTATTTAAATATTTTTCAGAATATCCAGATACATCCCAAAATATCCAGAATATTTTTGAAATATCAAGATATATCCTAGATATTTTGGGATATATTTAGAAGATATTTATTTCCTCCCTATTTTGATTTTTTGTAGAATCCAGTGTCTTTGTTTGGTTGGTGAATGGTGACCCAGCTTTTGCTTCTTAGGTTCTGGCAGTTGCTATATGTCTCAAGCCTTGTACTTAGTTTCTCTTTTTCAGATAAATTTCTTTGTTTTTTATTCAAAAAAAAAAAAAAAACAGCAAAATCTTCTGGTCACAGAGCACTGGCACTCTTAACATGGTATGAAATATGGAATTGTTCTGATTACAACAAAAGATTGTAATGCATCAAGTAAGAATTACAAGCATTGCAAATTACTATAGATCAAAACTAAACTGAGCTTACCTTCAAAACATATATTTTCTCCTTCACGATCACAATCCAACCATAATACCAAATGACCACAACCCCGAGCTTCTTGATGTAAATGCCTAGAAATATGAATCTTCATCATACCAACACAAATCATCAGATTATTTATGAAAAAAAAAAAAAAATTAAAATTAAAAAATTATTGAATAAATCACAAGTCACAACAAATGAAGGCTTGCTCCAGAAAGAAATTTTCCTATAGATTGAGTTATAGGCAATACTTAAAGTGACCACGATATGTTATAAAGCAACCGTTGCATGCATATCAACAAGCAATTGATTACATACCAAGATGCCTTTAATAGATGCATTCAGGAATCAAGAACATCACACCCCCAAAAATAACACGATCTAGACATGATATAGATAATCACACATGCAAATACAAACCAGACAAGCAAATATGTTTTTTAAATAATGTTGAAGAAAATGCAGGTTTTAATTTCCCAAATGCCGTAACAATGTAAAACATAAACTCTTTATCACTATAAGAACTTTTAAGTTTTTTGGGAGTCAAGGACAAATCCATTCTAATAATATAACTTTAATCAGTATCCTTTTATTACATTAAATGTAAATCAAATCCCCCTGAAACCTCATGTGAGTAAGATTTAAACTCAAAACCTTTTGGACAACACAAGGGGTCTCACCAGCTAAACAAACTAGTATAAAAGCTTCAACAAAGAAAAGAGAAAAAGAGAGAGACATAAGTAGAAGAAACTATAACCTAATAGGAAACAAGAAAAGATTTATACCTTTGGGTTTGACTCTGTCTTAACAATTGGAGCTTGAAAAAGATCTAGGGGATCAGTGACAGCCCAATCTTGATATGTTGCTGGAAAATCTACACTACATTTGCGAAATGAACAAAAAATGAATAGTATTAAGACAAATGTTACTACAACTTTCTTTCAAAAAAAAAAACAACGTAACTACAACTTTACTGGGGCTAAGGCACGCAAAGCCCAAATAAGATTGCTGGATTAAATTAGTATTTAGCCTTGAACAATGGTGAATTGTCTCTAAGAGCTCGTTGGGTAGTTGGGATGGAATGGGATTGGGCTTATATTTAGTCTGTTTCCCATGTTTGGCTAGGCTGGCTAGATAGGACTAATTAATTCCATTTATCTTTTTTATCTCATTGCAATGGGATAAAATAGTGCAAACCAAAAACACGGTATTCATTTGTTTCCCATCGTCTTTCATCGACCGCTTCTCTCTTTTTTGAGCTAGGGTTCCTGTCTTGTCTCTCAAATCTCTTTCTTTGATCTACATATTGGAGATTTGATAGTAGCCAAACAAATGAGTAAGATAGAAAAGCATGTAGGCATATATGAACTAAAGAAGAGGAAGAAGCTCTACTAAGTATCATTGATGAAATTGTTGAAAATGGTGGCCGTGCAGACTATGGTTGTTTGGAGCTAGAACATTAAAGATTATGGAATCACGCTTAGCAAATATTCTACCAAATTGTGGCGTGAAAGCTTAGCCCTCATATTGAATCAAAGGTGAAGACTTGGAAAAATATTATGGAGTGATATATGGCATGATAAATACTAGTGGGGTTGGTTGGAACATAGTGAGTCTGTTGAAGTTGACAGCAATGAAGCATGACATTCATATGTATAGGCGATGTTAGATCAAAGAAAGAGATTTGCGAGAAAAGGCAGGAACCCTAGCTCAAAAGTGAGAGAAGCAGTCGATGAAAGACGATGGGAAACAAATGAATCCCGTGTGTTTTTTGTCTGCACTATTTTATCCCATTACAATGGGATAAAAAAAAAAAAGTAAATGGGATTAATTAGTCCTATCCAGCCAGCCCAGTCAAACATGAGAAATGGACTACATATAAGCCCAATCTCATCCCATCCCAACTAACAAACCGGCCCTAAGAGGTTAAGCATGAACTACAGATTCAGCCAATGATTGTTGTTAGTAACCAATAGACCCAAAAGCTTAAGTTATTAGGAAATGGCTCGATAATAGTATTTAAGCACTCTAAAACACCCCCTCACGTGCAAGACAAAGTAGTTTTCCACGTGGCTTGAGCCCAAACACAAACACACAATAAATTCATATAACAAATAACAAATTCAAATATAATCACGTGGGGAGACTCAAACCCAAAAACCGATAGAAAATGGATCAACAATAGTATTTAAACACTAGCAATTGTATATGATAAATAAAAAAGCTAGTCAAAGACATTGACCTTATTTTTTGAGATAATAACATGCAGTCCCTTATCCCACACAAATTGAGAAATTACCAAGATAAATACCTAGGACTAGATCCTAGACTCCTAGGTATAAGTCGCGTAAGTTAATATTATCAAGAGAGATTGCATTGGCCAAAAACAAATTGTGTGTGTATTAAGTGGAGGAGAATGTCAAAGCGGTGTTGTAAAAATTGGCCTAGATGGCCGCCGGCCATCCCGATTATGGCCAAATCGGCGAGCTAGGCGGCCAGGCGGTGTTGACAGTCTAGGGTTGGAGGCCGGAGAAGAAGAAGAAGAAGAAGAAGAAGAAGAAGAAGAAGAAAAAGGGTTTTTTTTTTTAAATCAACCCTAAAACATCGTTTTGGGTATGGTTTTTTGAACCCAAAACAATGTCGTTTTGGAGTTTATTTAAAAACATACCCAAAACGACGTCGTTTTGGGAATTGGTTTATCAAACCCTAAACTACTTTTTCTTCTTCTCTTCTTCTCCGGCCTCCGCCTAGGCACTAGGCCACCGCTAGACTAGCACCTAGTGCCTTTTACAACACTACGTAAAAGTAGGCCATTTTTACTGTGCCAGTAATGGCAAACAATAACCCATTTTGGAGCAGCTATCTATTCCGACCTCATTATGCAACTTAGATGTGACCGATATTCACTAATGCTCTATCAAACATGTATCTTACTTAGTCTCAGGTACATGTGAAGCCAAATCATATGGCATTCCATCCATGTTAAGCAAAGAAATGTAAGCACACACATCACATGCATAGCCACCTCAAGCTCTATATTTGACCAATGTGACACTCATATGCTGGCCAAATTAACAACCTAACATAAATGGATGCTCCACAAGGATCAAAAACAAACCATGTAGGGTTAAAACCATACAGAAGTGTAACAATAATTGAACCGGGTGCCAAGATAGACAAAAGCCATCAAAATTTTAAACTAGTAGGTAAAGGGCTCAATCATAAGTATCCATATCAACATCTTCAAAGTATTTCTTTGATGGCTCAACAACAACTGCATGGTGTTTTATTCCCCAAAGCCCCACCAAATATGCCTTCAGAGACAAATAGCAACATGTTATATTGTTGAACTTATCCATCATTACAACATGTTATCCATGAAAACTAGCTCAAGACATGTTATCTACGAAAACTAGCACAAGTACTAGGTAGCATTGTAGTTTGAGCCCAAAAATTGAAGAAAACTACTTACAAGGAAAAAAGCTCCTACTTATGGATGGCAATTCCACTGCGAATGCCCACTCGCGTGGGTGTGGATTTTGCTAATCGGGTTCTTGGGCAGGTGTGGATACTGAAATGCAAACCCGATGCGGGTTTGGGTGTAGATTTGAAAAATAAAATCCACACCCGAACCCCTAACCAACTTAACTTAAAAAAATAAAAAATAAAAAAAATAAAAAATAAAAAAAAAAGATAATATGTATTTTTCTTAAAAAAGATACACTCAAAGTTCAAAACGTAAGATTTCTAAAAGTAAAAACCTAAATTCATAATCTTGTTGAATTGAATTTAATATTGTAGGAATCAACTATCTTGTTGTGAAAAACTTGAGTGATGAAAGTGAGGAGGAGATGAAGGATAGGTGATCAATGATACATTTGTTGTGGTCATGCATTTGTGTTATGTGTAAATTTGGAAGTTTATTGGATTAAATATGGCATGCTTTGGATTTTTAATTTGTGAAGTGTGTGGAAGTACATTTAAATTTTATTTTATTATTATATTAGAACTTGAAGGTTTCTTTGTATTTTATTTTGATATTATGGGCTTAAGGTAGAAATTGAAGATTATTTAATTTTTGCTTCAATTTGTATTGGCTTATATGATGATACTAATAATTTAATGGGGTATTATTTTATTATTAATATTTTTAGTATTTTTTTTTATAATTTCGCAGTAAGCACCTGCTCGTGAATCTGCCTAATTTCGTGGGTTCACAGGCGAGTGTGGATGTAGGCAAAATTCATGGGTGCAAACCTGCCAGCAACCCCGAACCGGGCCCGCTGCCATTCCTACTCCTAGTATCAACACAGTAGCCAATGTAAATACACACAAGTAAAAAATTGTAAACCAAACAAAAAATAAGAGACTAAAAACAAAAGACAGTTTAATTTTATTCCACAACAATGTTTAACACTTATACAAATCGTAAAAATGGCGGATATCAAAGGCATCAGATTAACATCTCCACCTCTTTATTGTTTCAGCAAGCACAGTTATATATATCATGATATCATTGCTAATTTGAAGATAATAGATAACCACATCATCAATTCACTAACGAAGCATGCACAGGGTTGAGAACTTGAGATACTTTATAAAATTTAAATAACATATCACTAATACATCATGAAAATTCATTATATAGTTACAACTAAATATCCATTGCATAGTTGTTAGTTTTTATAAATGAAAGAATCTAATCTTTTAGAGAAAATAAGAAAAAGAAAACCTCTTGCATTTTTTTTTTACACAGCTCCCCAAGAGAAATATGACTAAAATGTGCATAATTGTTCAGGTCCTAACAAATGTCACCGCATAGGCAAAATACTGTCAATTACCTCTACATACTAGTACCTTTTCTTCAAGCATAGATAGTATGTTGGTTTGGGATGCCATAGCACCTCTTTATGCCATTATGTTACTTTAAGTTGAATGTCAATATTTTAGGCTTCTCTGTATTGTGCTTGGTTATGACTATCACTTTTGTAAATATATAGTGGCATAGGCTTCTCTATGTGATATTCCTTTCTCTTCAACAGCATGATATTGATTATGTTTGCTACTCAGTAGCACATACTATCAGTATCCATCAGATCTACTATACATACATTTAATTTATAGTGCTAAGAGGTTAAAAATGGTATTGATCAAATAATTCTAAACTTGCATCTAATATTTTATACATTTACTCTATTTCACTTTATGATGTCAACCTCCATCTCTTTTGTTTGACAAATAACAATATAAGATATTATTTCTGACAAAAAAATTATATAAACAATTTAGTTAGCTAGGTATTATGGTATACATTATGGAAATCCGATTGTAAACCAGATTTATTTGCCAAATACTCACAAAACGATTGATATTGAAGAACCCAAAAGCTCGATCGTGTATCTGTAATTTAAATAGCTAAACTAAACTTTAGGAATGTCAAAAGGAGACCCTTTTTTTTTTTTGAAAGGAAAGAAGACCCTTATTACATGCAAAACTAGCAATTGAATAATAGTGACTAGTGAGATATCGAGTTTGAGGCTTTATGACTGACAATTTCTTGATTATGAAGGACAGTATCCCAATCTTCAAGTGGGATTAAAATGAACTTCATTCCAAGTACACAATATGGAGAAACGATTTCTTGAAGATCACACATGGAAGTAAATGGTCAAGTGGCATTAAAAATTATAACAAGGAGGGAAATTTGGAGAATATGAAAGAAATTTCTCATCATCTTTCTTTAATAAACAAAATGAGAAGAACAATGACCTGAAAACGTGCCCAGTGACAGAAGTGACTTTATAATTCACATGAGATCCAAGAAACTTCCCATCAAACTCATGAACTTCCGTACTACCTCTCCTCGTAGACATCTGTAACAAGGAATTCTAACCTTGTGAGGTGTAAGTGACATGGCATTCGAGAAAGTAAGAGAGCATAAATTGAATCCATTGTTGTAATTTGCAAAGAAAAGAATCCCACTGCTAATATTTGTATGATTTTTTTATTTTTTTATTTTTTTATAAAAGACAACTAATATCAAAGAATCCCATTCAAGTAAAACGCTAGATAGTGGGTTTATACTTTACAGAACTACAAATGATGTATTAACAATGAAAGTTTGAGTAATTTATATTTCTATCGAACCACAGATTAAAGATTGAGAGGGAGAGGGAGTACTTGGCCACCGCAGAGCACAGTAGCAATTGAGAGAGCTATGCTAGGCTTCTCTGCAACCTGTAAAATAATTGGACAGAGAGAAACAATCAGACAAAGAAAAATAGAAATTAAAAATAAAAATAAAAAAGAATGAAAAAAAGGATTACCATGAGAACTTTCTGAGAAACCATAGCTAGAATGGTTTCTCTGACTCTGATTATCAAACTCTGACGTCCTACTTTGTTACCGGAATGGTCTTAGCTAAGGGTTTTAAGTTTTGAATCCAGCTTGCTTTTGATCCTCTCTCTCTCTCTCTCTCTCTCTCTAAGGTGTGTTCCAAGGCTAAATTATGGATAATATTTAGAGAAATTAAGGGTGCATTTGCTATGGCATTTCAATAATTTTTCTCTCGTAAGCACATATTTTAAGTATACCTTGATATTAATATACATAACCATATTTTTATTATGTTTATTACTATAATCGAAATTATGTTGCTGACTTAATAAATGTGTATTAATATACTCAAAATATATTTAAAGTTATGTTTTTATAAAAGAAAATTTGGGTTTTTCGGACAAAGTTTTTAAAGTATATCTTATACTAAATAGATCTGTAAAAAAAAAAAAAAAATTGGGCTTTTTCGATGAGAGAAAAATTGAGCTTATTGAATAGAGTTGTTAACAAATTGAGCTTATTGAATAGAGTTGTTAACAAAAAAAAAAAAAATTGTACTTTATTTGCTATTCTATTTAAAAAGCGTTATTATTATTTTTTTTTTAATACTATCTATCTATATATCTATTTATCTATCTATCTGGATTGGGTATTTTTTTAAAGTTTTTTACTATTGATATGATTTAAGTCATTAACTTGGGAGTTATTTATCCAAGCCTCAAGCTCGTCCATCTACCAGTTGAGCTATACTCATGGAGGCAAAAGCGCTTTAATTTAACCTCATTGAGATTTGCACTTTGACAACAAACAATAACTTTATCATTGATCAAATAACCTTTCATGCCTTTAGTCAAAGTTGGTCAAATTTAACCGTTGACCAAGTTTGATTATCAAATATACCAAAATGCCCCAGAAATTATTAATTAAAAAAAATTCTGAAATTAAAATTTTTAAAAATATATAATAAATAAATAAATGGATCTTCACCATCCATAGATGATCTTCGGCGCGGAAGAGGCTTTTGAGTGACTAAAAGTGGCAATGACCCAAGCACTATGTAGATGTTCCTAATTTTTCTCAAACTTTCATAATTGAATGTTACATCTCTCTGGGCTTTGGTGTGGGAGCAATTTTATTGCAAAAGAGACCTATTGCTTATTTTAGGGTCTGTTTGGAAGAGCTTTTTGGAGTATATCTTTTAAGTGTAGATCTTTTAGGAATAGAGTTTATGATCTTTTAAAGGAAAATCGTTGGTCGTTTGATTGTCAATTAAAAAAGTTCTTTTAAATGATAAGATTACCAAAACACTAAAATATATATATATATATATATATATTTAAATGATAAAGTTATATTAAACATTTTAGTGTTATTAAAAAAACTCAAAAGATCTACTTAGATAAACCTTAAATTTGAGCTACTCTAAGTAGACCTAGAACAACTTTTTTTTTTTAATCATCCAAAAGCTCTACGGGATAATAACTAAACGATGCACAAATATTTGAAAAGAACTTCTTTTAATTTTAGCAAGTAGAAATAGCTTTTACTTTTTGGCTTTTGACGATAGAAGAAGTGAAGTAAAAGTATGAGTTTTTCAATTACCGTTTGAATGGTTTGTTTCAGGGTACGGATATTGACATCCATAAAACCTATTAGTACACTCATTTTTATAAGTACACTCATTTTTATAAGTACACCCATATCTAAAATTTAAAAAACAAATATTACTATAAGAACTCATCCTAATGCCAATAGTTCCCTCATTGAAATAAATATATTCATTTTAATATATATTATTTATAAGCACTCTTAAATTATTATCACACCCAATTTATATATAAAAAAAAAAAAATCATGTTATTTTTGGAATCATATCATCTTTTAACGATGATCCAATTTATTTTTAGAAATATCTCAAATGTAGGAGTCTTATAAAAGGGAATACGTGGAATCGTATATGGAGTCAAGGGATTTTGAATCTGGAATTCTTTTATTTATACAGCTATCTTAAAAAATATATTTTAAAAAATATCGTTAAAAAAAAAATTGTTTATCAATAGAGTTTATAACTATACATAAAAGAAAGGCAAAAACAATACGATAATCATGTGATGATGAGAAAGTTTAATACTTGAAATAAAATTAGAGTTTAATTAGGGTTTATCATATGTTATGGTTTATCATAAGTTTTTTTAAAAAAAGATAATTTGTTTTTAACAAAAATATATATATTTAAATATATGAGTGTAATTAATGATTGTATATAGTATTTGATTTATTTATAATTAAAGTAATATGTCTTTTTTGGTAAAATTCTAATGAGATATTTTTGTAACTAAAATTTTTAATAAAATATGGGTGTACTAATAAATTTTATGGGTGTCAATATCGACACCCTTTGTTTAAGTAGATCTTTTGTATTCAAAAGAGCTTTTGAGACTGTTTGATTGTAATATTTTAAAATCTCTTTTAATTATGATATGACATTTTTACCATTCAAGAAGAGCTTTTAATCTTGTTTGGCCATAATAATTTAAAATCTCTTCCAAATATAATATGAAATTTTTATCTTAATTAGAATAAATAATATATGTACATTTTTTTTAATAAATGTTGAATATGGGATAAGATAACATTTCAATTATATTTCCTTAAAAAAAAAAATACTAAAATAAATAAAGTAATAAAAATTCATTTAAAATTATAAATACATTCATGTATTATAATTTACTTGAAATTAAATACGAATTTAAAAAAAAAAAAAAAAATCTTAATGATAAAAGTAATAAATCCGATATATATAAAAGCGTCTTATTTTTTTAAAAGGGAAATTCATGGTGTGACCATTTGCCTTATTTCCCTCTATATCCCTTGTTTTGTCCAGATAAATATCTCTCTCTCCTCTGTTTCTTGTTCAACTAATTGGCTACTTCTTCAAATAAAAATTAAAAAAACACAATTGTTAAAAAAAAAATAAAAAAATAAAAAAAACAATCACAAAATCAAAACCTTCAATCACACTATCACAAAAGCAAAACCTTCTTCAGATCGACTACTTCTTCATTTGGTTTTTGTTGAGTAGAGCTGTAGAGAGCATATCCATTTCCTAAAAATAAAAATAAAAACCCACAATCATAAAAATCAAAACATGAATAATAAAAATAAAAAAATCAAAATCAAAACCCACAATCACAAATCAGATCACACCACCACTACCATTACCACCGTTAAAAACCGAAACCTCATCACCCAACATCATCAACAACAAATACGTCTAATCAATTCATGTCTGAACAAAAAAAAATCAAAATAAAAATCAAACTCCAATCAGCCATTCCCACCACCTAAACGAACCCAGCACTCCCTCCCACCACCAAAATTCAGTCCAAAAACCCCTTCCACCACCAAAAACAAACCTAGCCACAAATGGAAATCCAACCGAACAATCCACGGAAATCGAAATCGAACTACAAAACCAATCCAATTCACACCGAAATCGAATTCTAAAATATTTAATCAATGACAAAATTGAACCTAAAACCGGTCCAAAAATCGCTACCACAAAATCGAACCACACCAAGCAACGGAGAGAGACGATCGTGAGAGAAAGAGAGGCGGTGATGTGAGAGAGAGAGAGAGAGAGAGACGGTGGTGAAGAATGGTGGGAGAGAGTTAGAGGCAGTGTTGAGAGATTTTTTTTGAAGAATGAGTGAGGAGAGATCGATGGTGAAGAGAGAGAGAGAGAGAGAGAGAGAGAGAGAGAGAGGTTGTGATGTCTGATCAGATCATGGTGAGAGAGAGATTCATGGTGGGCTTTAGGTGTTGGATTTTTTTAACTTTATTTTTAATAATTCTTTTCCGATTCCAAAAAAAAAATATTGTTGTTTCTCATTTTAGTTAAAAATGTCATAATAATCATAATAATGATGATAACAATAATAGTAATAATATTATTATTGATAAATTTTAAAAATGATAATATAATAATAATAACTATAATAACAACAACAACAACAACAACAACAACAATAATAATAATAATAATAATAAATTGAAAAATAATAATAATTAGAATAATAATATTAATAAAATTTTAAAATAATAATATATGAGAAATGCTAAACTTTACGGATCCCCACCTTCAAACAAGTGTTCGGAGGTTGAAACATCAATCACAATCACACATTACGATGGTAACGAGCATGAACGTTAATAGATAACAAAAATAAAAAAATATATATATCATTTTAAGATAAAATAATATAAAATGATATTATTTTTTTTATCCAGTTCAATTATATATTTTTTGTATTATTTGTCTTATTTAATTGCATATATAATATACGTTATGCAATTATAATTGCAAAACGTCCTGACTAGAGAACCACTATATATATTATATTTAAGGTTCAATTATGCAAATTTGTTCAACTTATTAAATAGAAAATCAATTGGAACTTATTTAATTTCTTCATTGTTTTCAACTTTTCTTAGTCTCTAAATTAATAGTGAAAGTTTTTAATTGTCGTTTGTCTCATAAGTGTGATATATTCTCATTGTTTGTCTTAGATTTAGTTGAGTGTTATATTATGTTGTAAATAGCTTCAAGTTTTAGATGTAGAAATTTCAAATTGATTACATGTTCCCTTTGTTATGTTGCCTGATGGGTTATATGCACCACCTATTGTGGTTTTGTTTATGATATATTCCTTATTATTTAGAAGAAAAGATACAAATTACTAGAAATATAGTAAATGGAACTCAAATGATGACTTGTTAAATGTTGAATTATTAGGCATTATTATACATACTTTAGTTTTGGAAAAGATTTTCTATTTTTTGTTGGTTTTATACACTCTTTCAGTAAATATAAATATCCGGAGGGTGTTTCCAAACCAAAGGTGATTTTTAGGCCTACAACTTTTATTGCAACGGTAGAAATACTAACAATTTTTTATTGTAAACATGTTGTAAATAAGTTTGTATTCATATATAAAAAATGTATATACATATGTATTATATTTAAGGTTTAATACTACAAATTTACATATGCATTGCACGTGCCTCACCACTAGTAATATATCTACGCATTAGGATTAAGAAGTAAAATTAAGTCCTTGTAAATTACACACACAAATACATATAATAAAAATATCTCTAGTCATTACACGAAGAAAACTTGGTTGTTTAATGAGCAAATCAATACACATATAAATGACTGTAATTTGTCAATAAGAGCATTCATATTGTAGGAACAATTATTTACAATTAGGGTAATTTCACTAAAGACCCTATTTTTTCTCGAATTGTCAACTTTTAAAAGTTTTTGTCATATTAGCAACTCTAATCTCTTCTTTTTCCAAAATACATCACTTTAGTCCATTTGACCAAATTACTAACAATTAACTATAACTAAATGTACAAAAGGTCAATTTTGCCCCTAAAAGTTTTTTATTATTACATTTTAATTTTCTAAATTTCTTTCAAATACTTTTCATATTTTAATATTGAATAAAAATTAAATTAAGAACAAATTTTTTTTCTTAAAAGACAGTATTTTTTTATTATGAGCAGAATATTAATTTAAATATTAAAAATTAAGATTAAAAATATTAAAAAACAGTAAGAAAAAAAAAAGATTAATCTCCAATGGATTTCCAGATCTCCATAGTTTCAACAAGCAATAAGACTAATCTCCATATTCTCATCTCTTTTTTTTCTTATCTTTATCTTCTTTCTTCATTCAATCTTTTGATTCCACATCTTATTTTTCATTATTTAGGTGTTTGGTGACGATTTTGTGAAGACTATAGAAATTTGAAAAAACAAAAATGGCAGAAGAGCATAGATTTCAAGGGCCACAATTGTGCGCCAACAACTGCAGCTTTTTCGACATTCCGACCACTCAAAATCTCTGTTCTAAATGCTACCGTGATCTTCAATTGAAACAACAACAATCCTCTTCGGCAAAGCTCGCTTTCAATCAGACCTTCATTCCATCAACCTCGCTTCCGCCACCTCCGCCTCTTAATATCTCTCTTCTCGATACCATGACGGTGCCGAAGATCGACAACAAAAAGGAGGTGGAAGACAAGAGGATTGTTGTTGTTGAAACGATGGAGGGAGATTAATCTTATTGCTTGGAGATTTCCAAATCTCAATCATTTGGAGATCCATTGGATCTTTAAAAAAAAATTAAAATGTTTTTTATTTTTCTGTTTTTTAATATTTTTTAATCTCAATTTTTAATATTTAAATTAATATTCTGCTCATAATAAAAAAAAATCCTGTTTTTTTAAGAATTTTTTTTGTTCTTAATTTAAGTTTTATTTAACATTAAAATATGAAAAGTATTTGAAAGAAATTTTGGAAAATTAAAATGTAATAATTAAAAAACTTTTAGGTGCAAAGTTGACCTTTTGTACATTTGGTTATGTAATTTAGTCAAATGGACTAAAGTGATGTATTTTAGAAAGAAAAAAAAAGGGGGGGGGGGGGGGGGGGGGGGGGATTAGGGTTGCTAATATGACAAAGACGTTTAAAAAGGTGATAATTCGAAAAAACATAAGGACTTTAGTGAAATTACCCTTTTACAATTTAAAGAAATAACTGAATTCACCACTAATGCTACATTGATGGCATCCACTTTTGTTAAAAGAACTGTCAAATTCAACTTCTAAACCAACGTCAAACTTTCCCTTAAAGTTGAAAATTTGCCAACTTTTGCACTAAAAGATCCATTCGTTGATTTAAAAAGAGCACCCAATCACAAATGTCAACCCCTAAACCAATCAATTGAAGACCATCAAGATAGCCACATCATAATTCAATTTCAAAACACTAGGAGGAAGGGGGATCCACACAAAGTTAGACAGGTTATTCTATTCTGAAACAATAGTGGAGAGAGCTTTTTTAGGCTTCCTGATGTGAAAATTATGTTCTACTAAACTCACAAGTCACCCAGAAAAACTAAAGCCCAAACCACCAAGTCAACATCATGTTTAGGTTTCTTGATGTGAAAACTGTGTTCAACTAAACTCGCAAGTGCATGAATAGTATATACAAGTACATCGGCAAGTAAAGTTCGTTCCACGAGGAAAAGTGATTTATTAACTACAACTAATTCTAAGTAAAGCTAAATTAAAGTGACCAAGTTGAGAGATTGATTGTTTTGAATTAAACTACTAAATTAATCTAAGAAAGCAATTAACAAGAAATCGATTTGGGATCAAGAGAGAGAAAAACTTGGTAACCAATGATCCATGTATGCAACACTTAATGTTTATTGAATAATTTCACTAACATGATTCAATTCAAGCAAGAGATCATTCTTATCTTTATTATGATTCATCCTTGACTTAGGTACGAATCAAGTATTCTCAATTATTACTCACCCTTAGCCTAGACGTGAGCAATAACTAAGAACCCTTTAGACACAAGAATTTATGAACCAAAGCAACTTCGCATTGATTTATGTCAAAGATAGAATTTATTTGTTCAATTGAATATTAATCAAGACTACGCATTGACCTATTTCACAATCTAAACCATTAAATTATTGAAACCCTAAACTTATATCAATAAAGGACCATAAATTAACATAAGCAAATAATACCAACATAAAATGAATTGAAAAATCACACTTGAATTGATGAATAAAAATATGGAATTAATTCAAACAAAGAGTATTAGCATAGGTTCACACTGATTCCATAATTATGGAATTAGTTACACATAAGCAACGAAGAGAAAGAAGAGGAGGAATAAATAAAACCTATGAGAGCCTTCAATAAGTTTGTAAGGACCTCATTGTTTATAATTGGCTTATTTCATGACAAACCACATTGGAGATGATTTTGTAATAGGTAGCTTAGGACCTCCATGGCAAACTTCCAAGCATCTCCATGACTTCAAGAACAAGAGCAAAAGGTATATTGATCGGACGATTTATATACCTACTTGAGGTCCCCATTTTATAGCTTTTGTACTCGTTTTCAAACGTTTTTTTTTTATATAATGCGTTTTGTGAGCCTCATGTAGGTTATATGCCCTAAAATAAGGTGTTGAACATAATTGAAGAGTTTCAAAGTTTAAAGGGCTGAAATTGGAAATCTTCCTATGGAATATTCAAATTTTGAGGGCCATATCTCCCTCTTTAAATCAAATTACGTTTCGTGTAACCTATTTCTAGAAATCATCATGAGTCTAATTTCCTATGCTTTTTACAGATCGCAATTCTGAGTTCTCAAAAGGAAGTTATGACCGTTTTCGTAACAGTGCGCGAAACTGAAATAAAAAGCAACCTCAACAAGGTCACCCCAAGGTCGCTTTCCTCTCGGGTTTTCAACTTTTTTCTTCGACCTGAAAGCAACCAAGTCGTCTCTAGGTCGCCCCAAGGTCACCTTTTTGCCCAGAAAATATTTAAATTCAAGAATTTATCTTATTGCCTTTGACCTAATTCATTCACCTATATAACCCTTTGCTATTTTTAGACCTAAACCACTTCCTACCGAAGAATATTCACCAATACATCATCTTTCCGTATTCATCTTACATCACCATTCCTTCCCAAGAAAACTACCAAGATTCTACCTTTCCTTCAAAATCCACTAAATCTTACACATCCAGCACATCCATCATCATTTCTTATTTTTGGGCAATATAGAGCTGAAGATATTCGAAGGAGAAAAAGAGCTAAGAATAAGAGAAAGCTATTCACATAGTTTTCTCTACAACCTTTTCTCTTTCAATATTATTGTAGAGCTATGTATTTATTTGCTTATATATGTTGTATAGCTTTATCTTGTAACATGAGCTAAATTTCTAGTGCTAAAGCTTGATGAAAACCAACCCTTCACTGTACATATATAGACCACCGAATTTATCCATGTGTGCTTATGTTTTGTATAGATGTTTTTGAGTATTTAATGCTTTCATTAGATTGATCTCCTTTTGAATGATTTTTTGTTGTGTGTTATGCACCGATCGGAGACACACAGATACCGTGTTTGATAAAATGTCCTTTATGCATTTCTAGTAAGGTAGACCTACTCGAAGCTAGCGTATATGGCTCTTTTGAATGTGCCAAAGTTCTTAATAAATTCATACATATATTCTGAGGCAATCAAGAGATAGGCTTTAGGTATGTTTGGGTGTAATCTCTATAACTCGATCAAGAGTAGAGATTATTATCGGGTACGAGAGTTTACAATTTGCATTTGCACAAATTAGGTATTTAGGTGAGTCTAGAGCTTAATTATGAGAGGGTAAGGTGGAGTCTAGTCTTAGCATATTATCTCTTATTGTTACATCCAATTTCATTATTTGTCATTATTTTACCATCTTAGTTTCAAACTGTTTGAGCAGTATAATTTAGTTTATTTGTAGAATTTAAATATGAAAATCATCTTTTATTGATTGTTTGAATAGTGATTTGGTTAATTGATTTCAGTAATCAATAACCCAGTCTTCATAGTAATAAACTTTACTTGTTGTATTACACTCTCGACCTCGTACGATTGCGAGTGTCACTTTAGGAGTGGTTAATTTTTGGTGCCGCTGTTAGGGATTGAGCGGATGATTGATATCGATACTAGTTAGTCTATTGCTAATTTGAACCTTTTAATTTAGTTTGTGTGTTTCTCTTCATAGGTACTTTTGCTCTTGCATGTACCCACATACAGAGAGCCAAAATTTTCTTGGACTTTGATCCTGAGATTGAGAGATTAGTTTGAAAGAATAGACAATAGGCAAGGGTGAACAAAGTAGTGATGGAAGATCATAATAGAATTCAAAATCAAGAGAGATTGCCTCCTGTGGCAAATTAAGATCAATAGGGGTTGCCTTATATGGAAAACCAAGATCATAGGGGTAACGATGTTGAAGACGAATGCACTTTATGGGATTACATTATGCCTAGAGTTGAGTAGAATATGTCGTCCATTCGCCGACCGACAATTGCAGCCAATTCTTTTGAGATAAAGGCATCGGTTATTCAAATGATTACTACTATATGTCAGTTCAATGGATTATTGAATGATGATCTGAACATGCACCTTCAAAGCTTCAACGAAATATGTGACACCTTCAAATACAACGGAATTCCCGAAGATTTTATTAAGTTGAAGTTGTTCCTATTCTCTCTAAGAAACGATGAGAAGGCGTGGTTGAACTCGCTACCTCTAAACTCGATCATTACATTTGATCAGTTGGCTCATGCATTCTTAAAAAGATATTTCCCTCCTATGAACGCTGCTCGCCTTGAAATGAAATCACCTCTTTTGCACAATTTGAGAATAAGAGTCTCTACGAAGCTTGAGAGAGATTCAAGGAGCTTATCAGGAGATGTCCCCACAATGGACTTGCAAAGTGGCAGACTTTGCAAGCTTTCTACCAGGGAATCACAATGTCAACAAGGAATTTGGTGGATGCGGCTGTTGGAAGCTCTCTAATGAACAAATCAATGGATGCAGCCAATGATCTCCTAGAAGAAAAGGCACTCAACAATAGCCATTGGGGTAATAAGAAGAAGGTTCCGGGTTTGCTAGAAGTAAATGAGCTAACAAGTGTGAAGGCTCAACTGGAAGCACTTACAAAGCAAACGAACAAGATGAGTGTGGGGCCTAGCCTCATGTTAGTGGTGTTTGAGGCCACATTCTAGTATGGATTGTCAAATTGGAAACCCATTTGCTTCGGGATCATCATAATAAGTCTCATTCGTCAACTTCAACCGGAACTACCAAAACCCCATGAACCAATAAAATGCCAACCAAAACCAAAATCCCCAAAATAACCCTTTTTCAAACACTTACAATCCCAGGTGGAGAAACCAACCCAACTTTTCATGGAAGGACAACCAACCCTAACCCCAACAACAACAAAACCTTAACCAAAAACAACCTTCTGGATTCCCACAACTACAACAACAACAACAAAACGTCCCTAACCAACTCTCAAACAATCAAGGAGAAAGAAAACTGAACCTAGATGACTTCTTCTCCAAATACAAGAACACATTCGATATGAGAATGGAGACTCAAGACTTGGCCTTGAAGAAGCTTAACACGAAGATTAAATAAGTGGCCCAACATTCTCAAGCTTCCATTCAGAACTTAGAAATGCAAGTTGAGCAATTGGCAAGGGCTATCCATGAGAGGCAGCATGGGACATTACCAAACAACACAGTGGTCAACCCTAAAGAGCAATGCAATACTATTTTTTTAAGAAATGGTAAAAAGGTTGAGTTACCCGAGGGTTTCGGGAAGGAAAATGAAGTTTTCATTGAAAAAGAAAGAATAGAAGAAAAGGTTGTAAAAGAGAAGAAAAGTGAAGAAGATTTACCTACCATATCATTTGATCTACCTCATCCGCCCCAAGTCAAGGCTTATGTGCCACTCATCCCTTACCCCCAATGACTTAAAAAACACCAAGATGCTTAAGGTTTTATTAAGTTTTTGGAGACGTTCAAGAAGTTTCACATCAACATACCATTCATAGAAGCTTTGGCACAAATGCCAAAATACATGAAGTTCTTGAAGGAATTACTATTAAAAAAGAAGAGGTTAAAGGATTTGGAAACAGTGGCATTCATGGAGGAGTGTAGTACAATCCTTTAAAACAAACTCCCTCAAAATTGAAAGATCCGGAAAGGTTTACTATTCCTTGTGCTATTCAAAATATGGAAATTGAGAGAGCTTTGATATATTCGGGAGCAAGCATCAACTTGATACCGTATTCTGTATTTAAAAAGTTGGGGTTAGGAGAAGTGAAGCCTACAATAGTGACAGTGCAATCCTTTAAAACAAACTCCCTCCAAATTGAAAGATCCGGAAAGGTTTACTATTCCTTGTGCTATTCAAGATATGGAAATTGAGAGAGCTTTGATATATTCGGGAGCAAGCATCAACTTAATGCCGTATTCTGTATTTAAAAAGTTAGGGTTAGGAGAAGTGAAGCCTACAATAGTGACTTTCTAATTGGCAGATCAATCTATAAAATACTTAATTGGAGCAATGGAAGATGTTCTAATGAAGGTGGGTAAATTTTACTTCCCAGTTGACTTTGTGATTCTAGATATGGAAGAAGATATATTTATTTCATTGATTCTTGGGAGACCATTCTTGAAAACTAGTGGAGTATTGGTTGATCACAAAGAGGACAAGTTGACATTGAGGGTTAAAGATGAAAAAGAAGTGTTCGAAATGCTTAAGGCCATCGATAAGAGTCATTCACTTCCCTAAACATGTTTAAGAGTTGAGGTTGTTGATCCTCTCATAAGGGAAGTTTTCAGAAGAGACATTCCGAAATAGCCACCCAATTCTAGTTTGGTTCATGATGCTCCAAGAAAGAAGATGAAAGGTAGCCACAAATTGGGCTCTCATTGAGTTATGAACAAAACCCAAGTGACTCCCCTAGTTACAATTGAGAAGAAATTGGATAAAATGGACAAAAGAAAGAAAGCATTCATGGTGGACCAAAAAAGAATAGTGAATGGATGTTGTGTCAGGATGTTTTATGCCTCACATAAGTTGAGAAAGAAATGTGGCGATGATGTTGCACCAACCGTTGATCTAGATTAATAAGATGAGCGAAATGCGTCTAGCCGAAACATTAAACTAAGTGCTTGGTGGGAGGCAACCCACCTAGGTAACTCTTCTAATTTTAAGTTATTTATTCATTTATTTATGTAATTAATTTTGTTTTTGTTGAGTCTTTTATTTTTTGCTTAGATTAAGAGTGTGGCGCTTTGTGCCTAGATTTTAGGTTTGCGTCATCCTTGTGTAAGTTTGCATTTGGCCTCCCTCCCTCTTCTAAATTTATATTGTCCAATCCGCTTTTGTGTAAACATTAGGGACAATGTTTCGTTTAGGTTTGGGGGTACGGCCATCCAATGACCATCGTGTGTCAGTCTATTTTTTTGCATGATTGTCTTGTATTTGTTTTGTTTTTCCTTTCAATTTCTGCATGATTGTGTGTTTGTAGAGGCAAGTTTTGTCCATTCTCCAGCTTTGAGCCAAAATTTGGAGCATTATCTTGCTTAACGATATGCTTTTGGGTTGTGTCTTTAGACGCAATCTTTGCATGCGTTGTCCCCCTGAGTCTAGGCAAAGGTTGTGCTAGTTAAAGCTACACCACATTGCTTGCACGCACCTTACCAAACTCTAAGGTGTCTTAGTGATTGGGTATCACGCCTAAGATGTCTAGGTCATTAGTGGAGACTACACGTGTGAGGCCAAAGCCTATATAGCGTCTTTATGAGTGTAAATTTTTATCGTCATATCTTAAACACTCTTCTTTTAGATAATTAAGCATAAATAAAAATGACATCACTCCATACTTTGTGCATTAAAGACCACCATTTAAAGAGCATCACCATAGTCTTCGCATTTGTTTGCTTGCTGGACCCGTACCTTTAGAGATGACGTAGGCTATGTGTGTTAGTCACTACAAATGTCCCAAACACGTCCCTTTACCAAGAGTGAGTGTGTGTATGTGTATGCGCGCGCGCTTGATTATCCTATATACGTTGACCTACACACTAAACCCTATCACTATATCCTCTCATATCATACACATCACCACATTTTACCAAAACATTAGACCACCTCCTTTGCTACGATTATGGCTTAATATCACAGTGAAATGAAGCTCAAGGAAATCAAAATTGTAAAAGTAGCGTGTACTCATGCTAAATGTGTAAATTGTGCAAAGAATAAGGCTTAAAATGTATGAAAATTTTAAAAAGTGCTTAAAAAAAAAATATCACAAAAAGCTTTCTAAGCTCTAAAGTGTAAAAGTTGACCAAATGTAAAGCAACTTCATATAGCACAAAATGACTAATTGATAATTCATGCCTAGATGCTATAATTGTGAAAAGTGTGCTAAATAAAATCTTAAGTATAATCTGTAGCTAGCTCATAATACCATAACCATCTAGCCTCTCCAACATCAATTCACCATAACCTCACTTGAACTTAAAAGAAATCCTAATTGATCTGTAGAAAGGGTCTCAGCTTGTTGATTAAGGTATCAAATGGTGCTCTGCTCTTATTCTTAATGTTCAAATTCATTCTTATGGTCTAATTGCATTTAAATATTAGCAGTTTTTCAAAAATTTATCATATGCGTGTAAAATTTGAAAATTTCTTATGCATAATTTCCAACCGCATATGCTTGTTGAGGGAGCCTAGGTTCCGAGTGGTAAAATGAGAGAGATTCTGAAAGGTATATTGTCGAGGTGAAATGCAATTATAAGACTCTTGTATTCGATGCTTTTAAAGCTATGTTCATTAAGAAGTATGGAATTGCAATCTTTCTTATTATAGCATCTTAGCTTGCATTTCTCAAGCTTTCTTTTAGGGGTCTTAGCATGCATGTGCCTCCAATCCGGTTCACCCCTAATTGCATCTCTGTCTATGGTTGGCTCAGTAGGAAAGACGTTTGTGAGAGTCATTCTGTAAGCCCTCACGAGACTTCACTCACCATTTAGGGATCGCCTAGGGGTTTAAAAGGCTTGTGGCACGTGCTAAGTGTCATCGTGTCACCCACGAAAGTGATGTCCTTTTTATTGTTTGTCTAGTCTAAGTTTAAGTTTATAAATTCGTTTGTTTTTGTTTTGGTTTTGCTCGAGGACAAGCAAAAGATAGGTTTATGGGTATTTGATCGTATGATTTATATACCTATTTGAAGTCCCCATTTCCTAGCTTTTGTACTCGTTTTCAAGCGTTTTTTTTTTTGTAAATAATGCATTTTGTGAGCCTTATGTAGGTTATATGCCATAAAATAAGGTGTTGAGCATAATTGAACACTTTCGGAGGTTAAAGGGCTGAAATTGGAAATCTTCATATGGAACATTCAAATTTCAAGGGTCATATCTCCCTCCTCAAATCAAATTACGTTTCGTGTAACCTATTTCTAGAAATCATCATGAGTCTAATTTCCTATGCTTTTTACAGATCGTAATTCCGAGTTCTCAAAAGGAAGTTATTGCCGTTTTTGTAACGGTGCACGAAGCTGAAAGAAAAAACAACCTCAACAAGGTCATCCCATGGTCGCTTTCCTCTCGGGTTTGCAACTTTTTTCTTCGACCAGAAAGCAACCAAGTCGCCTCCAGGTCGCCCCAAGGTCGCCTTTTTGTCCAGAAAATATTTAAATTCAAGAATTTATCTCCTTGCCCTTAACCTAATTTATTCCCCTATATAATCTTTTGCTATTTTTAGACCTAAACCACTTCCTACCAAAGAATATTCACCAATACATCATCTTTCCGTATTCATCTTACATCATCATTTATTCCCAAGAAAACTACCAAGATTCCACCTTTTCCTAAAATCCATTAAATCTTACACATCCAACACATCCATCATCACTTCTTATTTTTGGGCAATAAGGAGATGAAGATATTTGAAGGAGAAAAAGAGCCAAGAAGAAGAGAAAGCTTTCCATATAGTTTTCTCTACAACTTTTTCTCTTTCAATATTATTGTAGAGCTATGTATTTATTTGCTTATATATGTTGTATGGCTTTATCTTGTAACATGAGCTAAATTTCTAATGATAAGGCTTGATGAAACCCAACCCTTGACTTTACATATATAGACCACTGAATTTATCCATGTGTACTTGTATTTTGTATAGATGTTTTTGAGTATTTAATACTTTCATTAGATTGATCTCCTTTTGAATGATTTTTGGTTGTGTGTTATGCACTGATCGAATACGCACACACCGTGTTTGATAAAATGTCCTCTATACATTGCTAGTAAGGTAGACCTACTCGAGGCTAGCGTATAGGGCTCCTTTGAGTGTGCTAAAGTTCTTAATAAATTCATACATATATTATGAGGCGATCGAGAGGTAGGCTTTGGGTATGTTTAAGTGTAATCTTTATAACTCGATCGAGAGTAGAGATCATTATCGGGTACGCGAGTCTACAACTTGCATTTGCATAATTTGGGTATTTAGGTGAGTCTAGAGCTTAATTAGGAAAGGGTAAGGCGGAGTCTAGTCTTAGCATATTATCTCTTATTGTTATATCTGATTTCATTGTTTGTCATTATTTTACCATCTTAGTTTCAAACTGTTTGATTAGTATAATTTAGTTTATTTGTAGAATTTAAATATGAAAATCATCTTTTATTGATTGTTTGAATAACAATTTGGTTAATCGATTTCGGTAATCAATAACTCAATCTCCGTGGGAACGAACTTTACTTGTTATTGTACTACATTCCCAACCTCGTACGATTACGAGTGTCACTTTAGGAGTGGTGTTTTTTATGATTGACTTATTTCATGACAAACCACATTGGGGATGATTTTGTAATGGGTAGCTTAGGACCTCCATGACAAGCTTCCAAACATCTTTATGACTTCAAGAACAAGAGCAAAAGATATATCACTTGACTTAATTCTTGAAGAGAGTAGTTGCACACACACACATTCATGCATTATTAATTGTTTTGTATTTGTGTCTTGTTGCTTACTTGTGTGCATTCACTCATAACCATTGTTTGGATTTAGATTTGTATTGGCTTGATTCCATTGCAAAACTCTTTTTATTTGTAATGGTTAGTCTCTTAGGTGTTTCTTTATGGAAATGAGCTTCAATGGAGAAAAGTAACTTCTCATGCAAATATCATCTTCAACAGGATAAGAACTTTCTTGGATGCTAAGGTATCAAGATACTTCTTTCTCTTGCAAGACGTAAGCGCGCACACACACACAAAATTCATACATGTGTGTCCTTGCATTGTTGAGCAAACCACATACACATACATTGCATTTATATGTGTCCCTGCTTAGTTGTGCTACATTTGGTATAACATATTCACACACTTGATAAAGTATGCACATGCATTGATCTCATATTGTCATACATTGTAGAAATGCATGTACTAGGACTATGTTTAGTAAATTGAATACATGTGTGATCTTATGTTTATTTGTTTAGGTTTTGTTGTCTTGAACTTGAATATGATCTCATATGATTCTTTATTGAGTTTTGATTGTTTCAGTTACTCACTCATTTGATTTCGAGTTTAAACGAGGAAGTTACGTTATTTTACGTTCTCTTACAATGCATTGTCTTCTTCATCGTGTATCGAGTCAATTTCATATCCAATTGTCAAACTTTCATAGTCGTCCTCGTGTGTCTTTGAGTTATGATTCATAATCCGAAAGCATATTTGAATTCAGAGTTCGGAGGCCGAATAACGCTTGAGGTTCACGAAAGGGAGCGAATGAGAAGAGAAGTGGCAAAGGGCCACCTTCCTTCATTCCCGTGGCCTTTTTCTTGTGGTGGCCACACGCCTCCACCGAAATATGGCTGAAAGGTGGCTCATTCCCATTTTGCCCGTCTTCCCTCTCCATTTGATTTTCCCTCCCTATATATTTCAGATTTCATGTAAACCTCCAAAAGATTTTTGCATTTTTGTTTTAGTCATATCTCTCTCATTTCAACTCCGAATTGAGTGATCCAAAAGCCAAAATTGTTGGTCTTGAAGATAGAAACAAGTCCCAAGAATTTTCAAGTTGAAAAGATGTCCAAATTTCTCGTGGTGATCTGATCTCAGTTCGAGTTTCATCTTTTTTATTAGTAATCATCTTCTCTACATTTGTCTTGTGATAAACTTGATAGATCTTATTTCTTGATTGATGAAAAATGTCTAGAATGATTTTTATTCTTATTTTAGACTTGTTTGAATGATTTTTGAGTTATAGCTATTTGTGATTTTGATTGAATATCTTTGAAAGCTAAACTTGATTCACATGAAAATTGATTCTAGAAATATTTTATGATGAGCTTGATTATTGATTTCTAGGTTTTGATTTTCATGATCTAAGGACTAGGATTTATGATTGCAATATTGAATATTATAATCTAGTTCTTATTGATTCACATGCTTAGAGTTATAGATAATTTTGTGATTAAGTGTTGAAAGCATATTCTAGTAATCTTTTGCATGTTCATAGAGTTTGAGTGATCATCTTTCTCTATTTGATTATATTTGCATCATTTGCATCACCTAGATCATTTGCCTTGCAAAAGGTGTGGATTCTTTTGTTGTTGAGTGATGCTTCAACATAGAGCAAGTAAAGTGTTGGTTAAGAATGTGAGGCTCTAAGTAAGTCCAAGCAAGGAAGTCTTGGCTAAGAGGTGTGATACCTCTAAGTAAGTCAGAGCAAAGTCTTGGTTAGGACATGAGGTCCGGTTAACCAAGCAAGGAAGTCTTAGTTAAGAGCAAGGGCTCGGATTAACTAAGTAAGGAAATCTTTCTAGAGATTAGAGGTTAATCTCGGTTAGAGAGTGCCTTTCTAAAGGCAAGGGATTTGTCTCAGTTAAGAAGCTTATGGCAAGGTGTATTCGTAGATAGCTTGGGGAGTATATCATGTGTTAATTGCCTTAAGTGTGTATCTTCTTTTTGACATAGTGAATTTGCTTGCCGGTGGTTGTGGTATCAACCCGTGGACGTTTCCTCTTAGGAGGTTTTACTAAGTAAAAACAATTGTGTCAAGTTTTGTTTTTACTTTTCATTATCTTCCATATCTTTCATTGATTGTATCACTTGTGATTTGTATTTTATATTGTGTTGATTAACAATTCATTTGTTAGACACACCAAGTGTTCCCCTTCTAGGTATATATTACACTATATTGCTTAAAGGGAATTTCAACCACACTTGCACTTCATGATAGTCTTAAGTGTGGTGTAATTTGTTTTTGATTGTGTGATCGGAAACGTCCGCGCTCACACGATGGTGTGCATACTTAGCACAACGTTTGACCTCTTGAGAAGGTCTCATTCTTCTTTTAGATAGGTCTTTGCTCACATGGTCTTATACCATGAATTCCGACAACTTTATTGTTCGTCTACTTGACCCGCGAAAAAGTCCCGCAAAAACATTATCAAAGTTTTTTGTGAGACAAGTTTCATCTACTTGTCCCGCAAACTTTGTGCAACGAAAAAGTCTGGTATACACCATCAATGTTTTTTGTGAGACAAGTTTCGTCTACTTGTCCTGCAAACTTTGTGCTTTGAAAAAGGCTATTTTATCAAAACAACGTAGTTTTGATTAGGGCTTTCCTATTTAAATCTCATATTTTCTCCAACAAACCTAGAGCTCCAAAAATCACATTTTAGAGAGAGTCTAGAGCTCCTTGAGAGAAAAAGTACAAAGATTCAATCTTTATCTCTCCAAAACCAAAAACCCACCCTCTTCTTGCATCATTAACTAACTTGGTAAGTTGAACAAACACTTCATCTTTATTAATTGTTCAAACTTTCCAAGATGGTGTCTTTATTGCATTTATTGTATGATTAAATGCTAGGACACTCTTTATTGCATGTATTTATAAGTTCTATTGTATGATTGAGTTTTGTTTGTGATAGCTTGTATCATTAGGTCATTTATGCCTAAATAGTTAATCCATAAATGTTCATGTATGCTTAGTTGATGATTAGGTTGGCTTTGTTCATCTAGTCAAGTTCATGAATGTTTATGTGGATGTAATTTGACAATTAGGTTGCTAGAATCATTCTACATCTAATTAAGACCTCATGTATGTGCATGTAGGCTTGTTTAATAATTATGTTGTTATATTTACATATTAACATTTAATTAAGCATATAGTGTTTAGTGTTGCACTTTATTGCATTTAGAATATTATAGGCTAGATTAAGATGTGTTAATATTATGTATGAGCATAATATTATCACATCGAATAGGGATAGTCGCGTGATGAGTTAGTGTCGATACTGTTCATGTCAAATAATTTCATACAAAAAGAATGAAAGAGAAGAAGAAAAAGAAGCTAGGGTTTTTATTGCATAATGCTGAACGCAGAATTTATATAAATAATAATAATAATAATAATGATACATAAGAAAGAGAGTTTATATAAGCAAGTAAATAAAAGACTAATAAAGTAAAATATTAATCTTCCCTATTGTTGAAATATAAATATAACTAAAAAAAAATTCTAACATCCCCCCTTAAACACGTGATGTGGATGCAAGAAGCATAGAGAGTTTGCCAACCAAAAACTAATAAACGTGGAATAGGAAGCAGCTTGACAAACAAGTCTGCAATCTAAATGGAAGAAGAAACAAAGGGCAAAGTAATAGTGCCATGTTGAAGGTGATAACGAATAAGATAACAATTGATCTTAATGTGCTTGGTCAACTAATGAAAGACTCTGTTGTGAGCAATCTGAATAGCACTATTGTTGTCACAATATATAGAAGTGAGATGAGAGAGAGAAACACTTATATCAGAAAATAACTAGCATAACCAAACTATCTCATTGGTAGTAGATGCCATAGCCCGATACTCAACTTATGTGGAAGATCTATAAATAATAAATTACATCTTGCTCTTCCAAGAAATAAGAGAATCACCTAAAAAAAAAATATATATATATATATATATATATATAAACTAGTGACAGACTTGTGGTATATGGGATCACTAGCCGAAAGAGCATTAGGGTATGCACGAAGCTCAAAAGACGAGGTCAATCATAGTAAAAGGCTCTGAAAAACAGTGCCCTAAAGATACCTTAAAATACAAAGAACATTAGCCCAATGAACAGAAGTAGGGGAAGTAACAAACTAACTAACTATGTGCACATCATATGCGGATACCTTAAAATACAATAACATTAGCCCAATGAACAAAAGTAGGGGAAACAACAAACTAACAACAATGTGCACATCATATGTTATGTCCGGACGAGTGAAGGTGAGGTACACCAAACTATGAATAATAGTGCGATATAAACTAGGATTTGACAAAGGTGTACTATCATAAGGAGAATACCAAACATTAAGTTCTAGATGAGTATCAATCATCCTAGAATTAGTAAGGTGAGCACGTTCAAGGATGCCAATTGTGTGCTTAGAGTAAGAGAGAAGATTACCTTTTGGAAAAAGGCTATTCAATACCCTGAAAGTAGTGTAGAGAACCTAGATTCTTCATTTTAAATTGACGAGCTAATTCTGACTTCAACACTACAATTCCATTAACATTATCACCAACAATAATCATGTCATCAACATATAAAGAAAGTAAAATACGACATTCACTGTTACACTTTATAAAGAGAGCATAATCATGATTACTAGAGCAAAAACCAAAAGAGGTAATCACAATAGATAACTTCTCAAATGAGGCCCGCTATGCCTGTTTGGGACCGTATAAAGCTTTTTTGAGCCTTCAAATTTCTCTGGGATTGTGAGAAACACCTAGAGTGGGGATTATTAATGTAAATTTTTTATTGAAGATCTTCATTCAAGAAACATTTTTAACATTCATCTGAGATGTATGTTACTGACGAACATATATAACTGCAATAAGGGTACGGACAATAGTCATTTTTGCAGCATGAGCAAATGTCTCCTCATAATCCATACCGTCTTATTGAGATAAACCCGCAACAATATGCTTTAGTGTTTTCTAAAATGCAGGGAGGTTCTGGTTTCCCTTGAAGCAAACCGGATTCTATTTTTGGTTCATCAAAATGTATACATAACATTTGGTATTATAACCGATTATGAAGCACTTCAGCAAGTCTCATGTTGAACTATCATCCCACTATTTGGAGCAATGAAATCAACAACTTATATGCTAGATTAAGATGTGTTAATATTATGTATGAACATAACATTATTTCATCGAATAGAGATAGTCGCGTGACAAGTCAGTGTCGATAAAGTTGATCAATGTGGACGTTGGCTCGGACGCGTGGTGAAATGTTATGATCACACTTTAAAAAATTAATAATAAAATTTAGTTTTAGTTTTAAATTTGAATTAGAATTTTTTTTATTTGTTATATGTTGTTTCTTTTAAATTATTGTATAAATAAATGCTTGTTGCTATCAATAATAATACAATAAATTTATGGGTTGCTCTATTGCCACCCAAAAAATTCTCCCTACACCCATTTTAGAAAATTTAAAAATATATTTTACTCTCCACAACCTTTAAAATATCAAACTTAACCCTAATTAAATATTATAATTACTTGTATTATTTTTCCGTACCCATTTTATTTATTTATTTTTACACCCATAAAAAAATTATAAAAAAATTATAAAAAAAAAGTTCCCATGAAAACCAAATAATCCTAACTAAAAAATAATCATTCATTACGTTTTCTTCTTCTTCTTAAAGCAAATCAAAAACACTTTTATCTATTCAAAGTTCAAACATTCAAATTTGTTGTTTGATTTCATTTGTTCTTAATATCTATGTCAAAACTTGTTAATTCAGTGGGATTGGGGAAGTGGAAAAGAAAAGGTCCTGCAAAGTGATTGAAGCTGTTTTGTTTTTAGCACCTTTGTTTCTCTTGAATTCCATGTCTTGTATTGCCAAAAGAGTAAACTAAGAGAGAAGTAGAGCTGGGTATAGGGAAATTTGTTTAAATTCTTTCATTATTATTTTTAATTAGCAGTTGTTGAACGGTCTTTGTGCATTTTATTTATAATAAAAAAATCCATGTCAAAAACATATTTAATTGCAATAAAATTGAATTTTGAAATTGAATAAAAATATTAGGGCTTGTGAAGGAGTTTCTGATCTAAATATTTAATCCCCCAAAATACAAGTATTTTTTTTTTTTCATTAACTAGTTATGTACTTTAAAGTAATTTAGTATAAGAATATTCTAGTAATAAAAAAATTCATTAAAAATATGGATGTAGGGAGAACTTTTCTTAGTCGCAACAAAGCCACCCTAAATTTATTCTCAGCAATGTGTTAGTGTTTTCTAACATTTTAAAAGGTTTTGGTTTCCCTCGGAGCAAACCAAGTTCTATTTTTGGTCTATCAAAATGTTCATGTAACATATTTCTCTCCGATTATTAGTAATGTTCAAAAAATAACAATTTGATGCTAAAGTAAGAGAATAAAAACATTATACTTGATTCACGAGTTAAAAATAATTTTCAACTTCTATTTTGAATTAATTTTTCACATTTTAATTTTTCTATTGTTCAAAATTCTCGAATCACTTTGAGTCCACTTGGAATCATTATAAAAAGCAAGGAAACACCAAATTAATTGAAGGAAATGAAAAGGAAAATAATAATATGGTGGCAACCGAAAGGAAAATCTCTTCCCTTTATTTTGTGTGAAGTCTATAGTCTATAAAAACCAGTACAAGTAGTGAATCTCAAAAACTATAAAAACTTCTATGTAACAATAATCCTCCAATGACGTTTTCATCCTAATTCATGTGTAGCTTTTTTCATGTTATTATGAAACTTGTCAAGGCACTCACCACTGTTTAATCAAATTACATGACAGTAACTTGGAATTAACTTTGTTAAACAATAATAACAAAAAATAATAATAATAAAAAACCACTTTCCACTAGAGAACAAAATAATCCTTCACAAGAATACTTATAAACCATATTGTAAAATTATCACATATAAATCCAATCCCACAAGACTTGAGAATATGACAAGATCACAAGAGCAATGATGAATATATGTACGTCCAACAAGAAGTCTACTACTTAAACTACAAAATTACAGCTAATACCACACACATAGGCAAGCTTTCCAGGTTTACCAGCTTCTCTACAAGTCTTGCTGTGTAAGCTCACCAAAATTTTCCATATCTCTACATACTAGTTTACATATGAGCTTCTCACTACTATTTCACAGATGAGCAGCACATCAATTGTGCCCAGATAGGTCTCCCCTTGACTTTTCTCTTCTCTCTCTTAATATCTACTGGATACCTTGCCGGTGAATTCCCTTCTTTCCCCATCTCTCTCTTGGTGTCTTCAGGACCCAGAATTGAGCTCACTGTTGTTACCGCAGCACCATTATCCTTTGATACTGTTTCATCTTCCCAAATTACATGAGCTTGATTCTCCTTTGGGTTTGGCGACTTTGGTCTCGCATCATGCTTAGCCTCACCCAAAAGATTCTTCAAAGGAGTGTGTTTCCCAGTACTCCAGTTTGTTACCTTGGCAATAACCTCTTCGTTCTTCTTTCTCCCTTCAGACTCATTCACAACATGAGTTAGAGAAGGGAACCAACCAGCTTGTGAAGATGCAGCATTTTGCTGCTCTGAGTTCTGTATTGTCTGGGTTTGAGGAGCAGCAGCTTTATGGTTAACCTCACCTCCTGGTTCAACCAATGTCATGAAAGATGGAGCCTCAAAAACATCTGAGTTACTAGATTGTTGTCCCTCTGTTGCACCTTTTGCTTTCACCTTGGATTTCTCCGTCTCTGCTGAAGCTACGTAATCAGTTGATGATAAAGTTTCAGCATCAACAACTGGTGTATCTGATTGGGTTGAAAGCACTGTTCCATTCATGAAAATAACCAATAAGACTGAATCTCAGGAAGCATGGTAGTCTAATTTTAAGTATCACATTAAAATTTCAGGCATAACGAATAGCAGCCGAACAATGCAGGAATGAATTCTTAAACATGTGAACTAGACATTTCCAAATGTTAAGCAATCTACCATTGATACATTACGGAGTTCACCAATCATAAATAAATAAAAAGAGACAGGAACAGAAAAGCAGACAAATTATAAAATGATTTAAGGAGTTCGGACCCTACATGTCAGTATACATTTATCATATCAACTTATAGCAAGTAAAGCATGATTTTTCATGTTGTGTACCAATTGATCTTTTCCAAGCCAGACATGGAAAGTACGAGCAATTTGGAGGTCAACAAAATCAGACTAAAAGAAAATTTGTTACCCAACCAAGTGCTGAGTAACATAACATTTACTATTTACAGATTTTCATCAAGAAAGGCATAAATGTACCTGAAACGGAACCCCAATTGCCTTCCAAACTATCAGTTTGGCTCAATGAGTCAACTGAAACATCAACCCGTGATGAACCAAGCTGATGTTTAACAAAGTTATTGTCAATGTTTTCTCCTTGTAGTGACAAATTAGTGACAGAATCTCCCCTACCAAACTCCTCAGTATGGTTATCATCAACAGCAACAGAACTTTGTATGGAAGATTCAGTACCAAAAGGAGAAGCTAGAGGAACTTTCGTTGCTTGGTCCTCTGAGGTTCTCTCTGATAACTCAACACCTCTGTCAATTTCAGCAACCAACTTTTCATGTGCTTTGTCATTTCCACTGATCTCGAGTTGCTCTGTGCCATCTTGAGTGTCTGAAACTGTATCCAAATTTCTGAACTTAGTTTCTGATAACTTCATTACAGTCGTATCCAGTACATCATCAGCAACAACTTCAACTTTATGAAGACTGGTAGCATATTCAGAAGCTGGTTTTGTCTTCAGCAAAAGTTTTTCTTCTGCAGATTCCTCCCCCCTTTCAATTCCCACTACAGCAGAGTTTTCAATTTTACCCTTTTCATGATCACCAGCATCATCACTTACATGTACATTAGTTGTTGGATTGACTAGGATTTCAGGGCGATAAGTAGCTGATTCAGAAATCATTGTTCTGTTATTGTCATTATTTTCCTCTGCCACTCTTTTGTTCTCATCATTTCCAGCTCCATCATTTGTTTCACTTGTAGCTTTCTTGTGATTACCAGCATCATTAAGGCCAACGGCATTAGCATCCTCAGGAGCAGTCGTAGGATTCACATCATTGAAGACATTCAAAGCAGTTTCAGTAAAATCCTTATGCATTGAATCATCAAACACATAGGAAGGTGGTGATTTTCCCACAGAGCTGACTGGAAGGCTTTCTTCCGTCGCAATTATTACAGAAGCCACAGGGGTTCCTAATTCATCTGACTTTTCATTGCAGGTCAGATTGATCTGAGTCTCGTCACTTTCCCCTTCAGTAGATTGCTTTTCAATCGTAGGCATGCTTTCAGAAACATTCAAATCTGATGCAGAGACCTTGGGAACAGGATATTCACCATCATCTTTCTTATCTTCAATTATTTCCAATGAATCTGTGTCTATAGAGTTGTTTAATTTCACTCCCTTATGATCCTTAAAATCTTCAAGCTTGTTCTCAGCATGATCTACCACAGGAATATCAGCAGACACAGAAAGCTCATGCACATTGTCATTCCCTTCTCCCTTTCCACAGTAACCCTCGATTGAGTTGACAGAACTAGCAAAGTCTATTTCTTGTTTAGCATTCACATTCATCAGAACGGTATCTATAACATTCATATGTTCAATAGATTCAATCCCAGGGGTAAGATCCACTGAGGACATCTTAGCAGCCATTGCATCACCGTTATCTTCCTTTGATAAAACAACTCCATCAGCTGAAAATGGATGTGAAGTCATGTCATGTATCTCTTGAGACTTGGAATCGGTCTCAGATGGCTGGTCTGCATATTCATTGGGTAAGATTATATCTGTAACCCTATCTGAATTAACTTTACCATTTCCATTTGCATCAGTCACTTGCTCAACATATGCCATCGAGCCTTCTGCCACATCAGCACTAGCAATGATCATTATATTCCCTTGTGACTCACTAATTGATGTTGCAGGTTTGATTGTGTGTGCCAACTCATTTCTGTCATCACTAAAAGTGGTAGCAGGTTCTTCAGTGGAGCTTGAGACATGAACTTGAGTCTCCAGATTACTCCCTGAAAAATTTGTCGTATTTTCATGTACTTCAGGATTTAGCATTGGGCTGCTATCAGTTGAAAATGAATTACTAGGCGGTTCAATAATACCTGCACAGTTGTATAAAATATATATAATCACTCTAAAATATCACATTAAGGAAGAAAAATGAAGTTGAACTTGTTAAAAATAAACTCACAAATTTTAATAGAAGTCATCAAACGTAGAAAATGATATTCTGTATCACACGTGGCAGTTTGCAGTTTCTTAAAGTAATTTGATACACTTCACATAAGAAGAGTAATACTTTTTCATTCATTGAAAAAGACATGGCCAGCATCAAATTTAATAGTTATCGATACAAAATTGAGTAAAAGGGGGGATCTATTTCATGTTATGTCATTTTCTCATTTGAAGTGTTTTGATCTCTTACTTTATATGACAAGAATTTCCTATTCAATATTCCATATGCCAAATAACTTATAACGGAAAAAGAAAGTTAAATCCTAATTCCTAGCCTTAGGGGCAATCACTGTTGAAAGAGTAACCGGAGGTCCAATCCTCTTGAAAACATGGAATCAACTCTTAGCAAAAGAAAAATGAGTAACTCAGCAAGATGAACAAAAGAAGCAAGAACTAAAAAACTTTCTAACAACTTGCCAACAAATTTATGGTGGCATCAATGAAATTCAATATCAACACCATGAAGAAAAGAAATCAAAATACAGAACATCATTGATAAGACCGGTGAACATAAGGTTGGTTCTTTGCAATCTGTAGTGAGGTGACATGGAATGACTTGACAGAATACTCACATAACATATTGGAAATTTACTGGAACTGGAGATGCAGAAAAATAAATAATGATGTCAAAATGATAGGCATTGCACCCTGTGTTAGGAAGTTGACAACAGATTTGTTGGACTCCTGCATGGTTACATCTTCCGGTAACAAGATTAAAGGTGTACATATGCCTACCACTGCAATTGTTTATCAAGAACGGTTTCTTAGGTCCAATCACTCAGGGGCTAATCAACTTGATTAGGTCAAGAAATTACACAGGTATATAGAATAATATAAAAATTAAGAAGAAAAAAAAATACTATCTTACCTTCTTGAAAGGTATGAAATTTCTATCCAAAAAAGAAGATTGGTGAATTTACCTGTCAAATTATGCAAGATCACTTAAAACAACATTTATTTTCTCTTGTTTACCAAATAGAATGTTCTTTATTTCTTCCTTTGTTTAATTTGCAATTCCTATTTTATTAGGGTTTAGTTCAGTTGTTATGTCTGAAGGACAATCACCCTGGAAGTGATTAATTGTACAGCCTACCCCCTTTGAAGCAGTTAATTTATTTATCTTCTCTTCAATTTGTTGATATTACAGTATTGTGTCCAAATTCGATGACTAAACCAGAAACTCGTTCTCCCACAAATGCAACTTCAAATTACAAAAGCTATCAAGAACAAATGCAGACGAATTGACTTCATAGAAAACATGTAGTTAAAAAATATCTGCAGAAGGCTCATTTCAATGTCTTCATAAGGTTAAGTATTCTCTCAACAGGATGGATACATGAAACTGATGACTATATTATCTACTGTAGTAACTAGATCCCATATAAAACAGTTAATGCAAAAACATACAAATCCTGTCTTTATGAAAGTTACATTTGTCTGAATATTACAGGGCTGTATACTATCTTTTTCCATTGACCAAACAGCCAAGAAATAAAAATATAAATAATATCAGTATTTGCTTTAAATCAAAGAGCATATTCTATCAAAGTTAATTCTAAAATCTTGATTGGTAATGAGAAATTAACAGCCCAATATACGTGAAATGTGGTTGTAGATTTTATCTATTAATATAGTTTTATCCCATTTATTGTACAGCTGGGCTCTTATTCCTTTGTTCTCCATTCCACTCTACATTATAGCCACATTTCAGTTAATGGAATTCTCAACTTTTCTACGGTTAATTTTATCCATGTCCTTTAGAGTCTTTGGCTCCTCCTTCGGATGCCTGTACAGGCAATGGGGTGCTTGTCACCAGAGGACTAATCTCTAAGCCACTATAAAAAATTTCTTCAATTCACAAGATGTAATAGTATTTATATATTTTTTCTTATGTCAAAACTAACTTTTTCCCAGTCTAGTGTATCCTCTATAATGAACTTTTTTATGATTTGTTTCCTCTAGAAGTCTCCACTCGTCAAGTTAGACATCTGCACATCATGTAATCAAAATTTTCCCAATCCCATCTGTGTGCACAAGGAATTTGTTCATCTTGAAAAATCACCAGACTCACTTATGATGCAAGAATGTGATACCCCTCACCCACCTCGAAAGCAAACAAATATATAGAAAAAAAAATGCATTATGAGTATAGCAAACCAGGGTCTAGTAATTCTAAATCTTTGCAAATTACAATAACTTAATTACGCAATGCCAAAAGGACTCTTACTAGCACATCCACAAATGGCAATTACACTTTCTTAAAGAGAAACAAAAAAAATCTTCTTTGATCTTCTTCATACTTGAGAAAATTTTGCATAGTAAATGAATGGCAGAGAAAACCAATTACAAAGCATAAACTTTAAGTACATAATGCAAACATATAGCTGCATTTAAGTTTGTAACGCATAAACCAAAAATATATTCGGAAATTCTTAGGCGACTGTTATAGGGGCTTATGACCTATTTTCTCCTACATAACATGATAAATAGTAAGATCATCAAGACCTCCCAGTGTTAACGCTACTATTAATGGTATCAATGTATCCTATTAAATTTGCACTGCGTCACGGTTTAATCAAATTAAGGTCAGCCAACTCATCGCTTATCCTCTAACAAAATCAATTATAGCTGATTATAAGAATTACAAAGTTTTGCTACATTAACTATAAAATTCCAGTTAATATTAAAAATGGCCTAACGAATCAAGTAAATTCAATAAAATATTAACTTAAAGACATAACATAGAGCTAATATCAATAAATTATCTAGTCCCTTCAAAATCTTACCAGCAACTGCATTGTCCTTAAAGGAATAGAACATAGTGAGATGCCTCGCTGTGATTTTTTCAACTTTACTGTCTTCTGGTGTAGCATCTTCCAAACGTGCTTCCTTCGCTGGAATGAATCCACTAGTATCAGTAAATTCAGTCACGGCATCTGAAAACAATTCGTCTTCCGATTTATTTGATCTTTCACCGCTTTTGCCATCACCAAGCTTCTCACTAACAAATTTCTCTGCAGGTTTCGGACCTTTCACAGCCGAATTCACCAACAGAAAGACGGTATAATAACATTAATTCACTTATAAACGACTAGCATAACAGTACAAAATTCTACATACATTTTTTCCCTATAATATTTTTTCTTCTAAACAATTAAGTATAGAACAAAGTAACTAAAATTAAACAAGAAATAATTTTATGGTGGAAAAATAAGAGAGCTGACTTGGGGTTTTGAGATCTTCATCAGAAAGGTGATCTTCATCAGAATTAGCGGCAGTGTCCTCCTGAGAGGCAAGCAGCTTGTAACCCTCAACGGTCCCACAGATCTTCTTGTGTGCGCGTCTGAGTCTTGCACTTGGATGTGGGTTTGGAAAGGGCCATCCACATTTTTTACACAAATGAACTCCATGACTCTCGTGACCTGCAAAAAAATCTCAAATTTCAGACTTTGAAAATATACATCACATAAAAACCCATTAAACAAAGAAACAAACCGACCTGAAGAAGAATGCATATTTTTGTGATGTTGGTGGGTGGGTGGGTCGGTTATTGAGAGGAGATAAAGAGTTTTGAAACTTAAAAACAAGGGTTTTGTTGCAGAGACTTGAAAAGAGTTTTGATTTTATTGGTTCGTTTACAGACTATAGACTGACTGAGAGAAGACTACAGTATTATGATTTATCATTTTTATGTGGGGGAATTACAGCTAGGTCCTTATGTTTTAATCAAACATTGTTTTTTTACTCACTTATGTGCAGTCTTGCAAAAGTCGTTCGTCGCTAGTTGGGCGGTGACCCACCGTCTAGCGTCTAGGGGAACTAATCGGGGACTAGTCCGGGACTAGGTAGATGGCCGAAAGTAGGTTGCCGACCGGCCGGCAGCTAACTGGAAATATTTATATATATATTATTGTTTATATTTTTTCATATTAAACACAAAACAATGATAATGTATTAATGATATATTATAAATTAATTAAATTTATATTTTATATTTTATAATTAAATAATTAATAAGTAAATCAATAAATCCCAACTAAGTTTAAAAGAAATTAAATTAATTTATTCTATATAATAAGACATAATTGTAAATGATAAATAAAAACACAATTATTTAATATACTAGAAATTAAGAAAAAAAAATTATATTTGACACATGGTAGATGTTTTTAAATTTAATTGTTATATGTAATTAATAACTATAAATTAGAATGCTTCAAAAAAGTGAAAAACTACAAATTAGAAAATTAAAATTAAAATGGTTATTTATTGGGTTTTAAGTATAAAGCCCATCAGTTACAACTTACAACAAAACAAACAAACAAATTCTAGGGTTTTTTCCTCTTTTGTTATTTGTTTCATTTGTTGCTGCCGCCGGTCTCCTCTCAAATCCCAACAAAGAGGTTTGTCTCTTTCTTATTCCTCTTCCTGTTCATCTTCTTCTTCCTTTATATATATATATATATATTTAAGGGCTCGATGGTCAAAGTCAACTAGAGCCGAAGTGAAGGACAAGGACGATCGGCAACAGGCAACGATGATCGGCGACAAGCTGCGAATGAGTGAAGCACAGTGGTCACTGGTCAGCGAAGGAAAAAGAGAGTGGTGACTAGGTTCGATTTGGTCCGACTAGGTCTGATTAGGTCCGATTTTGACCGACTTTGACTAAAAACGCCTAATACTCCGACTACCTTCGAATCGCGGCGGCAGAGCACCGCCAAGCGACTAGTCGGCCGTAGTCGCCAACTTCTGCAACACTGCTTATGTGTATTAAGGTCTTTGGTCCTCATCTTTTTGGAAATACATCAAAAAAGTCCTTCCGTCATTTAATAGTTAGTCAAAGTTAACGGGTCTAAGGGTAAAAAGGTACTTTCTTCATGTTTTAATAAGTTGAGCCATGTGGCAAATTTCTTTAATTTTTATGAAATTAAAAAACAAAAAACCAACTAACTTCAAATTGAAAAAAAAAAAAAAATTATTTCAATAAATTGCAGTAGAGTGTGGACAGGGCATTGAAGATGATGAAGAAACGGACGCCTCTCAAGTGAGAGCTTCGAGAGCTCAGCCTCCTCCTCCACCCTTTGCAGTAGCGTCTTGACCTGACCCCTTAGTAATTTCTCTCTAAACCCATGTGTGCCTCTAAAACTCTTCTGTTTGGCTAAGCCAGACAACGACGTCTTCAAGCTCCTCGTCACAAGCCCCACGATTGACAAATCATTTGTTTTGTCGATCAAAACTTACCAATCCTATTGCTTTACGGTGGTCGTGGTCCTCTTTCTTGATTTCGAAAGACCCTTATCAAAATCATCAATCTTCCTTGGAAAAACAAAAACCAAAACCCATTAACAAAAATTACAGAGATTTAGAGATATTGAATCGTCTCTTAAAAAAACATTATCTAATAAATAATTGGTCACTCACTTGAGATAGGAATGTTGTTGTTGTTTAGAGAAGCTAGAGTTTAAAGAAGCTAGAGTTAGAGAAATCATCTCTTAAATAAATGTTTTTTTAAGAAAACATTTTTTAAAAATTTTATTTTATCTCCACCATCCAATCTCAAAAGATGGAGGGTGGAGGTTCCTTTCCTATTAATTTGTTTTAAAAATAATTTTATTCAATTTTTTTGTTTGTACAATTATTTTAAACGGAGGGTAAAAAAGTATTTTCATGAAATCTGTTATGTTTGACCCTTTTTTTTTTCTTTTCAAGAGACCAATTTGATGGATTTCTAAAAAGATAAAGGACCAAAGACCTAATACACCTAAATTGGGTAAAAAACAATGTTTCCTTAAAAATAGGGATGAAACTGTAATTCCTTCTTTTTATGTGGGTTGGGAAGTTGTACGGTCTTTTAAGTCGTAATGAATAATGATAACGGCTTATCCAGTACCCCGTGTGCGCAGGTTACAATAGTCCCCCCATGCTTTCTTTCTTCTAATATTTGTACGCTTTTTTATTTATACAATTGTATTGCAAATCCACACCCCCTTCTTTTTTTGTCCTTTTTCCCTTTTCTATATCCTTACTATATATAAAAGAGTGAGGATGACAGCTGGAATTATAGCCCCCAAATTTGTTTGAATTTTTTTTTTTTAATTTCTTTAAAAGTACAATTATAAATACAACCCTTAAAATTTTTATAATTACTTAATAGATAGGTTTTAGTAAGATTTTAATTATAGTATCCCTTAGATTTTCTTTGAAAATCAAATGACAAATACTATTCTTCAAATTTGTAGAATTATTTAATAAACATATCTTAGTAATACTAGCACAACAAGGACTGTATAGTAATTTTTAAGATTTATCTTAATTTAAAATTCTAAATTGGTTAAATTATTGTTAAATAGTTTACCTCAATTATTATGAATTTAGATGGAATTTATTTGAGTTTGTTGAATTACTTTATAGAAATGCCTTAGTAATAGTGACATATAATGATATAGACTGGACCCAAATTAACAGATATTTGAATTGATAATTATTTTATATTGTAAAGTGAGATAGGGGATGAAAATATAATTTTCTATTCATTTAATGACTTGAAAAGGAATAAGAAATATTATAGGGATATAAATTTAATTTATCATGCAACTTGATAACTTAAGTATAAATATATATACATGGGAAGTTTATAAGTGAAAGAACGAAAAAATATAAATAATAAAAAAAAAAGATTTGACTGTAAGCGGTGGATTCATCTGATAAGGAAGATATATATATCGGTTATTAAAGATTTAAATAATGATTTTATCACAATTTATGCAATTTAGTTGAAAAGTACTTTTGGATGTAAAAAAAATAAAAATTTTGTGTTGAATTTAAATTGTTGAGATGTTCAATAAAAGTTGCAAACAATTGTATATGGATTACCATTGTTAAATCATCGTGAGAAAAATCTCTTTTGAGGCAAGTGTAAAAGAGTTTCTTGTCAAGCCCATGAATTTAAGACTTCCTCATGATGTTATATCAATGTAATAATATTTACATAAATTAAAACTATGCCGTGTTATATTAACATCTCTTATTTTTTAAGAATATATATATTTACAAATACGAAACCCAAATACTAATTTAAGCACATGCCTTGCATATGCCCCAATACCTAGTAATATACTAAATGCGCTTGCAAGGCTGCAGATTTTTTTAAAAAATAAGGGTAAATATTTGGACGAGATAAGGTTGGTCGGTGGTAAACTCTTCACACATAAATCATGAGATTACGGGTTCGATTTCTTCCCCTCTTAAAAAAACCCTAAATTTTTATAATAACATAATACTTAAATAAAATAAAGTAGATTCAGATTTTTTATAATAAAGATAAAAATAAGTAGAAGATAAAGCTTTGAATAATAGAAATTGAGAGTTAACAAATGAGAGGATTACAATTTTTTTATATATTTTTTATCTAAAATTGGACATATCTAAAGGGTATAAAATCATACTCATATGGGGGTTGAGATTGAAATTTCTATTTTCGGAAATCCAGAGGTCTTTTTTTTTCTACAATAAATTATTATTCTTTCTTTAAATATATCGATATATAATTAGAATTCATTTTTTTAAACCTATAACTATAGTTTTTTTTTTATTTTTTTATTTATTTATTTTTTTTTTAGAAGAAACCTATAAAAATATTAAAAATAGAAAAGTAGTACTTTATTATATAATATTCTTCTTTTTCTATATATATGAGATACAACAGTGATACGTTTTCCACGTGTAGAAATCTCCGTCTAATTTTTGGATTGATGTCGTTTTATTCATCCAATACGATTAGAGGTGGCCGCGGCTCGGTTTCGGTTCGGTTTCGGTTTGAAACCGGCGCTTTCGGTTTGGAGATCCACTAAAACCGAAACCGAAACCGTGGCTCACGGTTTGGAGGCGGTTTGTAACCGTCGGTTTTTCGGTTTCGGTTTTGGTTTCGGTTTTGGATGGTTTCGGTTTCGGTTTTGGACGGTTTCGGTTTCGGTTCGTTTTTATTTTTATTTTTTATTTTTTTTATTTTTCAACTTTTTTTCCAAGTGAGATAAATCATAAAAATTGGTTGTAAATATAAAATCTTGCCAAAAAATAATTACAATTGAACAAAGTTTAAAATAAAAAAAAATAATTACAAACATTTTCATTGAAGTATTTAAGTATTTAACAATGTTTAAAAGAAAAGAAATTCACTTTTATTAATAAATACAACTTTACAATTTCACAAAAAAAAATAAAAAATAAATAAGAGATTGGCCTTGAAGGCTCAATTCAAAGAAACAATATTACAAAGTAACAAAGTTAAAATTTAAAAAAACAAAAAACAAAAAAAAAAAAAAAACCGGCCTTGCACTTAATTTTTACCACAATTAAGTTGCCTACGTATCCTCCACCAATGTAGAGGAATCAAAGGCCACGTAGTTCTTTTACCTTTAATAAGTTGCTCAGTGTTGGAGTTTGGAAGTTTGAACGGAATCTAGTCGCTTCCTTCCGTACCGGTGGTTTGGTCATCTTCAAAGAAGTCGTTCACTATCTCCGGCTGAAGTTCTTGTTGTCTGTATTTTGCCTTTGTCCAATCATCAACACACGCCTGCATTTCAAGTGATTGTGGAGACATAACCGACCGTCTTGGTTCCAAAATATTTCCACCTGCACTAAATTCTTGTTCCACAGCAACGGTAGAAACCGGTGTTCCAAGAATTTGTTTGGCAATAATAGCCAAAATTGGATAATCTTGTTGATGAGTCTTCCACCAAACCTGGAGACTAAATTTTTCTTCTAAAAATTCATGAGTGTCTTCTAAATACCGGTCAAGCTCAGAGACAGATGAGGATGAAGATGTTCTTAATTTTTTGGCTCTTTGGGAAAACAGTCGATCCCCTAAACCCTTTAATTGGAATTTTGCGGAAGTACTAGTACCACCAGATATGGGTGGGGGTTGTGAAACCGGCAAGTTCAAAGACGGACCATACATTGTAAAATATTCATCGTATAATTCATAAAGAAAAGTCTTAACGGAATCACAATAATGAAGAACATCAATTTCTAATCCTAAACATTTGTAATAATGAGTCAAATAATCCTGTAAACTTTCTAATTTAAAACGTGGATCAAAACACGGTGCAAGCAAATAAATATTTGGAATCTCCCCATAATAATTTAGCCATTTTGTTTTCATAGCTGCAACACATGGACTCAATTGAATATCGAATTCACAGTCACTAAATGCACCAGCAATATTAACACTTTGAATAAGAAATAAATGAGTAGTGGGATAGTAAACACCAGATAAAGCATTGGTAGCATCATTAAAAACACGTAGCAATTCAAGAATTTTTATACATGCATTCCAATGGTTCAATTGAAGAGAAATTGAAGGAACGTTATAAGTAATAAAAGAAACTAATAATTCCTTATATTCAACACTTTCATTAAGCAGCTTATAAGTAGAATTCTAACGAGTGGTAATATCTCTAGAAAATTTTTTGGGACGCATATTATTCTGAAAGCAATATTTTAACTATTGTTTTTGGATTTTGTTATGCCTCCAAATATAATTAATACTATCTCTAATTGGTCTAATAAAAGCAGAAAGCTCTGTTAATCCAGCTTGAACACACAAATTTAAAACATGACATGCACATCTTTGATGAAATAATTTACCCCCAAAATAGGGATTGCACAAATCTTGTAACATAGGAATAGATGCGGTATTACTTGCAGCATTATCAAAGCCAATAGCAAAAATTTTGTTTAGGATATTATACTCTTGAAAAATAATTTTAAGGAGTTGAAAAATATTTTGAGCTGAATGTGAGTCATCGAAAACACGAAATGCAAGAATTCTTTTTTGCATGTCCCAGTCATTGTCCATATAATGACATGTGACACCCAAATATGAATGACTACCATAATTGTCGCTCCATATGTCGGCACATATGGAAACGCGACCTTGAAATTGATAAAAAAAAGATTTCAATATGTTTTTTTCTTTTTTGAAAATGGCATTTAGTGTACGTGTGAGAGTGGATCTAGGAACACGTTGCATTGCAGGATTTAATGCATTTTGACAATAATTAACAAAACCTACTTTCTCACCAAAACCAAAAGGTAAGTGTTCTACTGCAACCATTAATGCTAATTCTTCCCTATTTTTTTCAGACGTATAATGAAATAATTTATTACCAGAGGTTGCGTACCTGGCAATTTGGGCTTGGTTATTGGATTTCTCAAATTCGGACGGGTGACTTCTTTTGATATGAGCCCAGTACGTGCCTTATCCAAAGGATTTGGCAGTCTTGTATGATTTGGAGCAGTAATTGCACTGTATATGGAAAAATCCACCATCTAACTCCGTTTTCTTCATATGCACCCTGAAGAGGATGGACTTCATCTGCTTTTCTTCACCTTCACCTGCAAAAAATCATTTGAAGGGGGTGGGGGGTTAGATAGATTTTCATTAGTATTTGTGGTATTGGGATCGTGGTTGAGTCCGTCGAATTCGGGAATTATTAGTGGAGGATTAGGACTAGAAGGGTGATCGGATCCAAATTGGTCTTGAAGGAACTCGTGGTATGATCGGTCGTAATTAACATCACCGCCAACGTGTTCCAACAAGTTGTGCATTGGACCCTTTTCTTTGTTCAAATTTCTTGAACTATTTCCCCCACTAGCCATTGAAAAATTAATAATACAAAAAATATTGATATATGTAAAGAAAATATTGTTGAAATAATAGTGGTAAACAAGTAAAAAAAAAATAGAAGATTGTAAAAAAAATATATTGTTGGAATAATAGTGGTAACAATGTAACACTTTCAAAAAAAAAATAGATGTTTGAAAAAAAATATTGTTGAAATAATAGTGGTAAACAAGTAAAAAAAAATAGAAGATTGTAAAAAAAAAATATTGTTGGAATAATAGTGGTAACAATGTAACACTTTCAAAAAAAAAATAGATGTTTGAAAAAAAATATTGTTGAAATAATAGTGGTAAACAAGTAAAAAAAAAATAGAAGATTGTAAAAAAAAAATATTGTTGGAATAATAGTGGTAACAATGTAACACTTTCAAAAAAAAAATAGATGTTTGAAAAAAAATATTGTTGAAATAATAGTGATGAAAACAAATATTTTAATAGTAAAAAATAAAAGAAATAAATATTGTTAATCAATTTGATGATTGAAAAAATAGATAATAGTAAAAACTAAAAAATACAAGAAAGAATTTATATGTGAAATGAAAATTAAATAAAATTGTAGATTGTAAAGAGAATTGAGAATTTGAGATTGAGAGAGATTGAGAGAAGTTGAGAGATTGAGAGTGGTGTGAAGAATAATGAAGTGTGGGGGGTATTTATAGGATTATAGAGAGGGGTATGTTTGCAATTAGGAAAAGTTTAGGGGTTAAAAATTAAATAAAAAGTGGCCGTTGGCCAACGGTCACCAAGCTGCACGCCTGCAGCTGCCAGGTGCCGTTGGCCAACGGCACCTTATTTTTTTTTCAAAATTTCTGCCACGTGTCACACGTTCATTGGGCAAAATTTTTTTTTTTTTTTTTAAAACCGGCGGTTTAACCGTTTCGGTTTGGTTCAACGGTAATTTTTTCAAACGGTATGCCACGTGTCATCTTCTGATTCGTCCATAATTAATTATTTTTTTTTTAAACCGGCGGTTTAACCATGGTTAAAACCGCCGGTTTGAACCGGTTTTTTACCGCCTCAAACCGAAACCGTAACCTGTTCGACCGGTTTTGGAACCTCCGGTTCCGGTTCCGGTTTTGTTACGGTTTTTGGCTGTCCGGTTTCGGTTAAACCGCGGACAAAACCGTCGGTTTAACCGAACCGCGGCCACCTCTAAATACGACACAAATTGAAATTGTGAAAAGCAAGACAAAAATGAAAAATGATCCTCTAGAGTAAGAATATACAGAATTATCATACATCCCAAAAATAATTTCAATTTGGGATATTATCATTTTGGGTACCTATGTTTTTTTGAATTATCTATTTTTTACTCGCTTATTCATTTTTCATTTAATTAGTCTCTATATTTTCAAAAACCACTCAATTTCGTCCTTTTGAGTCAACCGTTAGTCAAATTAAAACGGTTCTAAGGGTATTTTTTGTTTTTAAACAATAGTATGCCACATGTCAACACACAAATAAATAGAAAATTTTTTTTAATTTAAATATATTAAATTTAAATAAGAAAAATTAAATTTAGATGCAAAGATCCAGAGATCCAGAGATCCATATTGGATCTCCATCGTCCATCTTATTTAAATGGATGGATGGATCTCCCCCTAATAAAAAAAATTAAAAAGAAAAAAACAATTAAATTTAAAGAATTTTTTTTTATTCGGTGGAGAATTTGGATCTCCACCGTCCATCTCATGTGATGGACGATTGAGATCTAATTTGGATCTGCACCTAATGAAAAATAAATAAATAAATAAAAGAACAAAATTCATCTTCTGTTGATCTCCAAAAAAAAATTCATTAAAACTCAAACACTAAACTCACTTATGATTTCCAACAAAAATCAAACCCAACCACCAACAAAACCTAAACCAATCAACACCAGATTGGGTTGGTTGACGATCGAGTTTCATTGACGGATTATGGCGGTGGCGGTTTGGATGGTAGTGGGTTTGAGTGGCTAGGGTTTGGTAATGTTGATATGGGAGATGAATGTTGTTGATTTGATTTGATTTTTTTTTAATTAAGATTTGGTGAAAATGAAAGTTGGCTAGGGTTTGGTAATATTGATGTGGGAGATGAAAGTTGGCTACAGTTTTTAAAAAAAATTAATATTAATATATAATTTTAAATAAGGAAATTATCATTTTCCTCTGTGAAAAAATTCTTTTAGAAATATTAGGACATGGTTTCAACACATTAGCCGGTCTCCCCTAAATTGGAAATATTAATAAATAAAAAAAAACCCTTCTGTTAGCTTTTTGGACATAATAGTGCATATTGACGCGTTAAAAGACCATATTACCCTTATATCAATTAAATGACAGATAATATTCATTTAAAAAACAGAAAATAAAAAATAATAAAAAAAAAAGATGGATCTCTACCGTCCATCTAAAAAATGGACGGTAGAGATATATCTCTTTTATATTTTTTATTTAAATTTAATAATAATAATAATAATAATAATAATAATAATAATAAATTAAAAAATATATTTAAGAATCGCCTCTCTCATCATGATCATTATCTAGCCACCACCACCATCATTTTTTCTAGAAAACACCATTTCCACCACCATCATTTTTCCCAGAAATCATCATTTTTTTTTCAGAGCCCAAAAGAAAATCTCAAAATTAAAAATAAAATTTAAGATCAATATCTACATGATTCAATAAAAAAAATTTTAAATCATCATCACCAAACCAAAATAAAAAAATAAAAAAATAAACCCAATTCCAACACCAAATCACCATCATCAACATCATCACCAAACCACAACCATCAAGCCAAGAAACACCACACCAATACCAAAACCTGACCCAAATTCGATGCAGAAACCTAAGAAACAAACCCCCAAAACAAACAGAAACAAACCTGTTCTCAGCCACCATATCAAGAATCACCTCATCACCAAACCCTAGCCGCCCTTCATCACCACCACCAAACCAAACCACCCATACTCATTGTCAATCACCAACATTAACCCAGAAACAAATTCGTGCCACCACCACCTTCAAACTACCACCAAATCCATATCGTCACCACCACCACCGCCAAACTGCCATAAAAGGCCTTCAAACTGCCACCACCCTGAACGACTCCATCGCACCAGATCCTTCAACAGCAGGAAAGGTGAGGAACTCGTAAATATCGGCGGTGACTCTTCTCTTCATTCTCTTCCAAGGACTTTCGTTAACAACGATGTCGTATGTGGTGATGGTGGTTTAGGCGGCGCGTGGATTAGATTGGCGAAAGAGAAAGAATAGGGAAAATAGGGAAGGAAGATGCGTCGGCCGGAAGGAGAAGATGTGTCGGCTGGAAGGAGAAGATGCGTCGGCCAAAAGGAGATCGATTGTCGATTTCCTCGATTGGAAAGGGATCGGCAATCGTAGGGGCGGCGACTAGGGTTTGGTCTGAGTGGTGGTGGCGGCGGTGACTAGGGTTTAGTCTTTGAGGTGTGGTGGTGGCTAGGGTTTGATGTTTAGGTTGTGAAGGATTAGGTTAGGGTTTGGTGTGTCGGAGATGGTGGCTATCTGGTGGAGAAGATGGTGATGATTGTTTTCCTTTTTGTTTTATTTTATTTTTTTCTTTTTGATTTATTTTATTTGTTGTTATGTGAATATTATTATTATTAAATGGTGGTGGATTTAGGACCACACATTCCTTTTGATAGATTTAATTTTTTTTTTTAATTTGTTAATTATTGCCATTTACCATTTTGCCCTCTCAATTTTTACAGTCAACCTAATTTTTGGACGGAATCGTCATAGAAGGGTTTTAGTGTCTATTATTTCCAAATTAGGGGGATTAAAGGTTAATATTCTGAAACCGTGTCCTAATAGTTCTAAAAGAATTTTTTAGGAGGGGAATGATAATTTTCCTTTTAAATAAAATTAAAAAAAAAAATAAAAGTTTTCTTTTTATTTTATTTTGATTTTAAATTTAGGGGTAAAAATGTCATTTTGCATTTTTTATGGCTGTAGACCGTCAAAATTCTGATCAGAAGGATCAAATTGAGTGATTTTAAAAAATATATGGACTAACCAAGTGAAAACCGAATAAATAAGTAAATAACAGATAATTAAAAAAAAAGGGACTCAAATGAAAATTTCCTTTTGATTTTTGCTTTTTGACATGTAAAGTAAATACCATTCGAGTTATAGCTTTTTGTGATTTTGATTGAACATATTTCAAAGCTTAACTTGATTTACATGAAATTGATTATAGAAATATTTTGTGATGAACTTGATTGTTGACTTCTAGGTTTTGACTTAATAATCTAAGAACTATGATTTGTGATTGCAATATTGTATATTCTAATTTTGTTTTTATTGATTCACATGCTTGGATTTCTAGATAGCTTTGTGATTGAGTGTTGAAAGCATATTTTAGTTATCTCTTACATGTTCATAGAGTTTGTGTGATCAACTTTCTCTATTTGATTGTGTTTACATCATTTGCATCACCTAGATCATTTTTCTTGCAAAAGGTATGAAGTCACTTGTTGTTGAATAATTCTTCAACATAGCGCAAGTAAAGTCTTGGTTAAGAATGTGAGGCTCTAAGTAAGTCCTAGCAAGGGAAATCTTAGCTAAGAGGTTTGAGGTCTCTAAGTAAGTTCGAGCGAAGTCTTGGTTAGGACGTGAGGTCCGGTTAACCAAGCAAGGAAGTCTTAGTCAGAGCAAGGGGCTCGGATTAACTAAGCAAGGAAATCTTCTTAGAGACTTGAGGATAGTCTCAGTTAGGGAATGACTTTCTAGAGGAAAACGATTTGTCTCGGTTAGAAAGCATGTGGCAAGGTGTTTTCACTTGGTCCTTGGGTAGATTAGGAGTTGATAGCTTGAGGAGTATATTATGTTTGATTGCTTTGAGTGTGTATCTCCTTTTTTGACATAGTGAATTTGCTTGCCAGCGGTTGTGGTATCAACCCATGGACGTTTCCTCTTATGAGGTTTTACCACATAAAAACAATTATGTCAAATTTTGCTTTTACTTTTCATTATCTTCCATATATTTAAGTGATTGTATCACTTGTGAATTGTATTATATATTGTGTTGATTAGCAATCCATTTATTAGACACACTAAGCGTGCACATTATTGTTTCGCGAAAAAGAAGTCTGGAAAAATTTGGGCATATACCTATTCACCCTCCCCACCCCCCCAACCCAATATTGTGTTGATTAACAATTCATTTATTAGACACACTAAGCGTGCACATTATTGTTTCACGAAAAAGAAGTTTGGAAGAATTTGAACATATAATTATTCACCCCCCCCCCCCCCCTCCCCTCTCTCTCTAGGTATATATTACACCATAAGTGGTTTAGGGAACTTCACCACCATCCATCTATCTTGATGGACGATGGAGATCGGATCTCCACCTCTCACCTTATTTTTTTTGTTTGTTTTTTTTTTTTTTTTGGTTTCATTTTTTGCCTTTTTTAATATAAAATCTATTTAATCTCCACCACCCATCTTCCATTTTAAAAAGGATTTTTTTTTCTTCAGTTTTTTTTTTAAATTTTTCTTAAATTTTTTTTTTTTAAAAAAAATTGCTTTGTTTTTAAATTTTAGATTTTTATTTTTATTTTTATTTGTTCTCCACCATCCATGTTTGAGATGGAATGTGGCGATCCATTTAAAAAAAAATGTTTTTTTTTTGTTTTTTAAAATTTAATTTAGGAATTAGGAATAGTTTAGTCTTTGGACGGTCAAACTTGCTTAATTGTTAAGTTTGACTGAGTTTGACTAATGTGAGGAGATATAAATGTCAATTTATTATAAAGTTGTTTGTGTGTGTAAAAGGGCAAACCTCAAGAAGGTTTAGTACAATTTGCACTTTTTAATATTATATTTAAGGGTAAATTGCAACAACAATCCCTCACGTTTTTCAATACCACTATTAAATCAAACTTTTGCCTTAATTACAGAAAGATACCATTGACTGGTTTGACACAATTTAAGTTAACTTTAAGATTAACTTTGAGATTGAAATGTCCAAATTTCCATTGCTTGAATATCTTATTTAAAAATATATCAAAAAATCAATAAAAGGTAGAAATAACATTACCAAAAGAAATTATTAATTATTTCGATAGCGAAGTTTATTAATTTTTTATACTAGCCCAAGTCAGGACCAAGACTTTTTATTAATTTAAAGTGGATATTAATTTATAGTAGATTAATTTACTATGGTTCTACTGTATAATAGTTTTTAACGGGCTAAGTCAGGTTACCCATTAATTTAACAAATGGTTTCGGGTTTGTATATTTCAACCCATTAAGCTAACAAGTTGGGTACGGGTGGAGCAATTTTAACACGACCTAAACATGAAACGACAAGAATTCGCAATAACATGACCCATTGTCAGGTCTACTTTGAATAAAAGAAATTGAGAGTTAAAAGATGAGGGTTATTACAAATATTTTTAGTTATCTAAGATTATGCAGACCTAAAGGGTATAAAATCATACTCATAGGCCTCGTTTAGCAACTGAGATAGGATGGGAAAGCGACTATTGTTAGTTCCTTTCCCATATTTGGCTCAGCAGTGGGATGAGATAAATTATTCCCGTTTGACTTTTTTATCCCATTGACGTGGGATAAATTAGTCCCAAGCAAAACCATGGGATTCAATTTAGTCCCACGTCTTTAACTCTTTTTATTTTTTATTTTTTTAATCAAATGGTCAGATGATAAATTAAACCTCTTTCAGATCAAGGGATTCATCAATGTTTTCACAAAGCAAAAATTGGTTCGATCTCCTCCCCCTATAGCAGAAGAAAGCAACCCAGAAAGACATCAAAAACAAAATCAAACAAGAATAAATTAACCCATCTAGAACGATATGATGGTTTCTGGATTTCGATTCGATAAATCAACATAAGAGCAACAAAATTAAAAAAGCAACCCAGAAAGACATCTAAAACAAAATCAAACAAGAACAAATTAACCCATCTAGATCTAGATCAAGAGAGAAAGAGGTGGGAGAAGAGAGAAGAGAGTAGAGAGTAGAGAGGACTCAATTTTCTTTTTCCACCATTGTGATAGTAAATAGAGCAACAACAAAGGAGAGAAAGAGATAAGAGAGGAAGAGTAGTCAAAGAGATGCTTTGAAACTAGACGAGGATAAATTTTGGCTGAGGCCTGTGTAATTTTTCTTGTCTGTTGTTTTATGTCAAGAAAAAAAAGAGATTGATTTAGAGTGGTGCTATTGGCACACCCTCTACCAATCTATATATGCCTCACTTTTAAAAATTTTGACTTAATAAAATAAAATTAAATGTTTTATTAATTGTTTTGATTTATTTCCAAAATTACCCAATTTACTTATTTTTCAAACTTAATCCACCCCATCTTTAATCTCTGAATACATCTTTCTCTCACCTCTATTAAATGATTTATTTTTTCTTCTTATTATTTTATTTTATTTTGAGTTTTTTTTCTTCTTATTTTATGGTGGAAGAAAAATAAAAAATAACAGGGTTGCATCAACACAACGATAGCTTTATATCATTCTAAAGAACGATTCTTCCATATGATTGATATCTTTCAAAGACTATTTCATAATATTTTTGTATGTGTGTAAGAAGCAAAATTTAGGGTTTAAGAGTTAAGAAATTAAAAAGTTTAAAAAAACATGTCTTTTTTTTTTTTTTTTTTTTGGAAAATGAATGTGGGGTTTTAATAGGTTTACTTTGTAGAAGATTTTTTTTTCCTTAAATTATATGTCCTTTTAAGTAATTTTGATAAAGGAAAAAAAAAATACTGCATAATTAAAAAAATGGGGCATAAATAAACCGGTAGGGGGTGTACCAATAACACCACTCTTGATTTATTGTTTTAACTTTTAATTTTGACCTTTTAATATTACACTTTTTTATCTTATCCCATTACATACCAAACAAAGGTTTGAACTATTTTTAGTCTTATCCAATGTTACAATAAACACGGGAAACACTATAATTAATCCAATCATATCTTATCCAATATAATCTTATTATATCCTATCTTATGAAAATAATCATATCCTATCCCTCTCACCAAACGAGACCATAAGGTGTTAAAGATTGAAATTTCTATGTTCAGAAATCCAGGGGTCCTTTTTTTTTTTTTCTTTCTATAATAAATTATTATTCTTTCCTTAAATATATCAATATATAATTATAATTCATTTTTTTTTAAACCTATAATTATAGTTAAATATTAAAAATAGAAAAGTAATATTTTATTATATAATATTCTTCTTTTTCTATATATATATATATATATATGATATGACAGATGTACGTTTTTCATGTGTAGATCTCCGTCTCATTTTTTAATTGATGTCGTTTTATTGATCCTAACTTATCCAATATGACACAAATTGAAACTGTGAAGAGCAAGACAAAAATGGAAAATGATCTCTAGAGTAAGGATATATAGACTTATCATACATCTCGATTTTTTATTTTTTATTTTTGCTGTTTTTGACATGTAAACTGTAAAGTAAATAACATTCACTTTATTTTTGCTCAACAATCATTTGCCTCTTCAAACCATTTTACAATCATTAGATTCTGATATCCATTTCGGATTTTTTTGTTGTTGGAAGAATTCCTTTTTGGAAGTTGAAACTTGGTACTTGGAACAATATCTTCTCCATAGTGACATATAATTTCTATTTTTTTTCTTAATAATTTTTATTGATTTTTTTTTTCTGACAATTTTTTTGTCTAATTTTACATAATTTATACATATTTATAACATACTAATACACGTCATCACACTTTTATCACATGTATTATTAATAATTGAAGTTATGTTGCTTACTTGGTAAAAGTGTGGTGATATGTATTACAGTATTAGCAGGGGCGTACCCAGGATTTTGTTTTAGGGTGGGCTAAAACAAAATTATACATATATATAAAATGAACTTCGACAATACTAGAAAATTTTATTAATTGAAAAACAAAAATTCACCTAGATAAAGGGACATAATGAGTCTTATCCTTAAAAGTACATAAACATAAAAAATAAAAAAAAAAGGCAAATATAAATAAGCACTATTTCAACTTTGTCTTACAAGGTTTTATATCATCAAACTCATCTATTATGGAATCTAAATCAATGGTATCAGCAATCTCTCTCTCAATATATATGACCATATAGTCAGTAAGAAAATCACCATCCATCTTATTGCGAAGTGGTGTTTTAACAAGTTTCATTACTGAAAACGCTCGTTCTGTTGTTACTGTAGATACAGGAAGAGTTAAGACCAAACGAATCAATTTATCAATCAAAGTGTAGTGCTCTGACCTTTTTGTTTCAGCTAAACATTGACATAATTCCAAAAGAGAAGCCAAATTCTGAAATTCCAGAAAACCAAGAACATCAAACCTGTAATAGCTCAATTGTTTTCTCAAATCTTTAATGTCATTCTTACTGTAATCTTCAGAGTAGAACTTATAGCTAGAGTGCAAACATCATCAACATTAAATGATTTAAACATGTCAACAGGGCTCAAAGCCATGCTAAGAGTAAGAAGTTCTATTGTTTGCTCTGGAAATCTATTATTCAACTCCATCAATTGATAATCTATCACAATATTAAATATACTAAAGTGATAGTAATGCTCAACTGTGACATTATCTTTCTGTTGACAAGAACGTTTTGTTCCTTCCATATGACATGCATTCAAATTAGGTATATCAATTTCATACCTTTCACAAAATGACACTACACTTTCAAGAAAAGTATCCCATTCACTCTCCCTTAACTTTTGAAGAAGTATATTTGTAGTTGACACTAAATTCATAGCATTTAAGATATCTTGAGATTTCAATTGCAAAGCTTGACAAAGTATATCAGAGATTCCTAAAACTTTGTGCAATAACAACAAGATAAACACAAATTCAAAGGATCTCAAATCTTTATACGCACCTTTAACTTCTCCACGTATATTACTGTTTAGTCTTTTGTCAATCAAATTTTCAAGAAGAGTAGAAGTTGAACTAAACATATTAATCAATCTACCAATAGAAGTAAAATAAGAACTCCAACGGGTAGCTCCAGGTTGTTGCAAAGTACGAATTTGATTAGCCCCTGTACCAGTTTCAAGTTCACCTAAAGCGGTCAACTCCTGAATTTCACTTTCTCGAATAGATTTCAACTCCGAGTGACGCTTAGAAGAAGCATTCACAAAGTTGACAATAGAGTTCAATTTTGAAAAAAATAGCCAAATATCATGCACTTCCTTAGCTACTGCAACTAAAGCAAGTTGAAGTCTATATGCAAAGCAATGTATGTAATAGGCATATGGACAATCTTTGATAAATAATGCTTGTAAACCATTCCACTCATCCCTCATGTTGCTTGCACCATCGTATCCTTGACCTCGTAAGTTTTCAATTGATAGATCATATCGAGCAAAGACATTACATATCTCTTTTTTAAGAGTTAAGGCGTTTGTATTATTAACACTTACAACTTGAAAAAAATGTTCTTTAACAAATCCTTTATAATCAACAAACCTCAAAATAATTGCCATTTCCTCTTTGTTGGATTCATCAATTGCTTTATCAACAAAAATGCAAAATTTGGCATCCCCGACTTCCTCACGGATTTTAGCTCGCACTCTATTAGCAAGAATATTTAACAACTCTTTTTGAATTCTGGGTGATATATACTTGGCATTTTGAGGAGAATTTTCTAGAACAATCCCAGCAATTTCTTGATTTACTTTTGCTTGTAACTTTATCATCTCAATGAAGTTCTCGCGATTGGTAGAATTGATGGATTCATCATGTCCCCGAAAAACACATCCTTGCATTGCTAGCCAGTTCACCGTCTCTAGTGAGGTCTTGAGTCGTAACCGATTTTGCAAAGTTTCTTGTACAGAGAGTGTATTCATGACTTTGTCGATATGTTGAGCCGAAACTTTTAAGTTATTCCATCTTTGCATGGCAAAACTATGTTGTGAATTATGTTCCCCTTCATGGTGCACAAATGGACATTTTTTTTCTTACAATTGATTTTTTTCCAACTTTGAAAACCATCAATCGTAAATGTGCGGTGCTTTGACAGAAGACTATCAAAAAGATAGTATAGAAAACAAAATGCTCTATTCTTCACTATTGAATATTCAAGCCACAAAAATCGTTGGAATCAAGAATGTTGAAATCTTTAAGTTTGTTTACCATCTGGAATGGGTGGATATTTATCCAACATAGGTTGACATGGACCCATTTTGATATAAGCTTTTCGAACATCATCATGCTTGTCAGCAGGATAAACTTCTATTGGGAAGTGTAATCCAGGATCACGTTCATAATATGGAGTATTAATATCCGATGAAGTTTCAATATTTTCACTTTCAATCCTTTGGGATGAAGAAGACAAACTTGAACCCCCATCCCCAACATTACATGGAGAACTTGATCCAATCTCACCCGATATATAATTATCTTTTTTTCTCCCAAAGTATGAAAGCATAGTTTTTCTTGGCTTTGATGTATGGTTGTTTGACATTGTAACCTAAAATTATCAAAAACTTTGGTTAAAGTGATACTTTATAAATTATAATATAACCCTAGAAAAAATAAATTGCAATCGGAAAATAAATTTATTAAAAAAATAACAACACACTTACTTAAAATTACGAATAACAAACTAAAAATAAATAGAAACTAAAAAAATTACCTGAATTGAAGAACAAATATGAATCTTTTGTAATTGAAAATTTCAAGGGATGGAGATAATTATTAATTGGGAAGAGAGAATTGGGATTTGGGATGTGAGATAGAGAAGTGGGATTCGTGAGAGAGAGAGAGAGGTTTCGTACCTAGTAGTGTGTGTGATAGAGGATTGTTGATCAATGTAATAATTAATGAATAAATAATAATAATTTACTGATGTCACTACTAACTATTAGTACTCACTATGTCAGTTTGCAGGTGTCCTACAAGGAAAAGAATTAATGTTGCATGTGGGAGAAAGAAAGCTACTCTTAATAATAAGAATAAAATATTAAATAATTTTTTTTTTAAAGGCTGACCCGGCTTTAGCTCGTGTCAGCCTCCTTAACCGTACGTCACTGAGTATTAGTGTGCTATAAATATACCTAAATTGTATATCTATAAAAGAAAAATTGGTTTTTTGTTGTTGTTGTTGTTTTTATGATGGTAAAGAAGAAGAAAACGACATGAAGGACATAGTTTTTTTTTTTAAAAAAATGTTATTTTGGTTTGAGTGGTCAAAAAGAAGATGGAGGATTTTTTTAATTTTTAATAAAGCAAATTGCACTAAACTTCTATGAGGTTTATCCTCTTGCACTAAGAAACAACTTTATCATATATTGATACTCACACCCTCTACCGTTAGTCAAACTTAATTGTTGACTAAGTTTAACAATTAAAGATAAGGGTATTTAAAACCTTTTGAACATTTAAAAGTATTAAAAATTAAACAAAAATGTTACAAATACAACTTAATTGAAAAAATAAATAACAAAAAAAAAAATATTAAAAAACAAAAAACAAAAATGATCTCCACCATACATATATTTATACAAAGAAAACAAAAAGGATCAGAATTAAAAGATTTAACTTTTTTCAATAAAAAGAATTTAAAAAATGGATTGATCTACATGTGGAGATCAACTTATTAAAAACAATTAAAAAAATGAATTATTTTAATAGATGGAGATCCTAAGTAGTCCACAAAAAAATCACAAATCAATCCCAAAAACAAAATCCACAAATCTCATCCAACAATTCATGTCTTCTTCTTTAATCAATTCCAAAAAAGAACAAAATAATCCGGCTAAAAAAAAAGATCCAAACACCTTCATCAAGCAAAATTCTCTTCAATCTGTCTACAAAAAAAATTATATTTGGAGATGTTGTAGAGATAAACGATATCGAAGAAGTGACGGACAAAAAAATTTGTATCAAGTTCGGTTGGACAAAAAGCAATGTGATTGGTGAAGAAGATGCATCCTCCACTACCATACCCATTTTTGCAATTTCTTCTTTCGAAGTGTGGACTTTTACAAAATAAAAAATAAAAAATTAAAAAATTGATAATCAATTGACTAAGAGATGGAGACCTCTATCGCAATGGAATCCATTCGCATAAGCAAACCTCTATTTGCGATGGAGATCCATCTAAAATGGAGACCCATCGCACTCCATATGCGATGAAGTTCCATCGCAGATTGAGACCTCATTCGTCTTCGTCGCCATCGTCGCCCAACACAAATGAGAGGTTTCTGTCGTCCTCTTTCATTTTCATCTCCGTTGTCTCCCTAACGTAAACTCGGGGAGGTGAGACCTCCTCTCAGTGCATCCCCATTTGCGGCGGATGAAGATGGAGATTTGCATGGATCCCTGTGGAGATCCAATCCATCCATCTAACTTGATAGACAGTGGATTGGATCTCCACCTCTCACCTTTTTGTTTTTGTTTTTTTGTTTTGTTTTGCCTTTTTTGATATAAAATATATTTTATCTCCACCATCCATCTTTGAGATGGATGATGGAGATCCATTTTAAAAAGGATGTATTTTTTTCTTTAGTTTTTTTAGTGTTTTTATAAAGTTTTTTTTTTTTTTTATTTTATTTTTAAATTGCTTTGTTTTTATATTTTAGATTTTTTTAATTCAATTTTTAAAAAATTTTATTTGTTCTCCACCATCCATGTTTGAGATGGATGGTGGAGATCCAATTAAAAAAATATGTTTTTTTTTTTAGGTTTTAGACTGTCAAACTTGGTCAACTGTTAAGTTTGACAGAGTTTGACTAATAGAAGGGGGGGGGGGGGGGGGGGTCAATTTATGATAAAGTTATTTATGTGTGTGTAAGAGGGCAAACCTTAAGAAGGTTTAGTGCAATTTGCACTTTTTAATATTATATTTAATGGTAAATTGCAATAACAATCCTTCACGTTTTTCAATACCATTATTAAATCAAACTTTTGACTTAATTGCGGAAAGATACCGTTGACTGGTTTGACACAATTTAAATTAACTTTGAGATTGAAATGTCCAAATTGCCCTAGCTTGAATATCTTATTTAAAAATATATCAAAAAATCAAATAAAAGGTAGAAATAACAAACGAAAAAACTAGGTCCTCAAATTTTCTATTCTTTCGTCGCAAATGACAACCATTTATTTACAAGAGCTACTATTTCAGATTGCCAAACTATAAAATGGATCCTTCATTCCTATGTGAAGGCTTCGAGTCAATTAATCAATTTTTCAAAGTCATATGTGTTTCAATAAAACTGTGCAACGTGCAATTAGTGATTATGGTTTGTACTCTTGGTGTGAGACATGTGCGGCTTTATGAACAATATCTTGTAGTTGATCAAATCTATAATTAATGTCGAGTTAGGCACCAGCTACCTAGAAAATCAAAAGAGAGAGATCGACGTGATGTATAGGCGACCAGAGTGGTGTTAGCCAAACACTCTCAGACACTTATATACTATAATTAACGTCGAGCTAGGCACCAGCTACCTAGAAAATCAAAAGAGAGAGATCGATGTGATGTATAGGCGACCAAAGTGGTGTCAGCCAAACACTCACAGACACTTATATACTATAATTAATGTCGAGCTAGGCACCATCTACCTAGAAAATCAAAAGAGAGAGATCGACGTGATGTATAAGCGACTAGCGTGGTGTCTATATATTGCTTGAAATAAGCCAGGAAAAAGAATAAATGAGAGAAATAATGATCAAACCGTAAGTTTGACGTGGTGAGTTGAGTAGGTTGAATAGTGTGTTGATGTCGATGATAAGCGTCGATGGACCTCTAAAACGAGTGTTGGCTAACAACTTGTTGCAAAGTCAAGGAGGCTAATGTCCACCCCTAAACTTGGGTTGTCTTGGTTGACATTGGGTGTATAACAACAATCAACGTCGAAGAGAATGTTAGGAAGTATGCCCTAAAATAAGGGTTTTTCTGTAACAAATCATTTGATATCAATAAAAGTCTTTTGTTTACAAATAAATTATGTAACATGTATAAATCGTTTATTATATATGTCAAAAGAAAAATATTCTAAGGATCCAAGACTAAAAGAAGCATAAATATTTATTCACATAAAGAAGTTTAGATGTGGTAGACGTAATTCTTTATTTAGTCTAAAAATCTTCACAACTTAAGATACATGTTTGACACCTCATCTTGATTAAAGTTGTGGGTCTTTTGTTTTCAATTGGGAAGTGATGAGTCTATAATCACCGGGTGAAAGACTTTGAATAGAAGACCTAGTACATATGATGCATTGAACGGATCAAGTAAATAGTATATTTCGATTTTACCGTTAATAGTATAATTCATTCACAATAGAGCAATTGAAATATCTATTTTAATCCTGAGATAAATAATGTACCATATGTGTTATGAGTTGTAACGTTGAGATATCAATGGGTACGATCACAGAATAACGGTTTTGAAAACATATAGAGTGTGTCTAAATTAACCTAGGGGGAGGGGGTGAATATGTTTTAATCAAGTTAATTACCAATTTTTCTTGATTAGTCAATATTAAAAAATAACCAAAAATAACAACCAATCAATTGACAATATAAATTGCGGAAAACAATAAATGACATGTCAATTGATTTACGTGAGAAACCCTCAAACTGGGCAAAACTCACGAGCTATTATGCTAGCCACACAGGGTCCTTAAATCCACTATTTGAATGAAAGTTTACAACCTAGGTTGACCTCAAAATCAAACTATTCTTGGTCACTAATCCTTCCATTATACCCGACGGGCCTTTAATAGTGATTTTAAACTAAAAGCTTGTGCACTAATCCACTTAGTCACAAGGCTTAACACTCAAAGAAGAGATAACAACCTATGTGAATATCAAGAGTGTTCTATATGTATAAATGCTAGGTCAACACATTTAAGCTTATCTAATAATGGATGAACATATCAAACAATCCTAGATATCATGTTGTTATATGTCATACATATAACTTAGTTATATAAAATAAATGCAAACCTAGATATAATAGCTATCACAATACAAAAACCCAACAATCAACACAAAAATCTCAACTTGTAGATAAAAACTTAATCTATATGCAAACAAGTCATAAAAAGGATTTCTTATTAAGTAATGGATGAAGATGTTGTTCTACTTACCAAGTCATGTATGCTGAAGAAGACCCATGCTAGAACACAACCTAGATGAAGTTAGATAATGCTAGATGCACATGGAAATGAGTTTGGATGAGCAAAGATGAGTTCTTGTGAGTCTCTCTTTTTAGAGTATTGCTTTCTCTATCTTAAATCTGAATTTTGGCTCACCAAGATGAGCTAGGAAAAAGAGAGAATATATATAATAGGGCAAAATAAAGCTACTTCGTTTTGGAAAAAAAAAGGCCCAATAACCGTGTTATGCACTGGTGCTGCATTAGTCGAGTGGCGCACGACCAACACAGTTCATTTGCTCAACTTGTGCGGGTGTTGTGCTAGTCGAGTAGCGCACGACCAACGTAGATCCTCTGCTCAAATTTTCTATTAGGGTACGTATATTGACACCTATAAATATGATAAGTACATCCATACCTAAAATTTAAAATTTAAAATTAAAACATTACTATAAATACCCATCTTAATGCCAATAATATCCTTATTTTTGTTGACCATTTTTAGAGAGTTTAACATCAACTGTGAACTTCAGTTGCTTGGGCCTGAATATGAAAGTCTGCAGGGTTCTCTTCGCTCCCACCAGTTGTTGCAGAAGAATTATTCGGTTGTAAGCTATCGGACAAAGAAGCCTGCTCCCAAGGCTCAGCATACACGCGGCAACACTAGACAAAACCAATATTATAATGGATAATCTATTAAGCCCAGCTCATACCTTGCTTCAAATAAAATGTGTCGATCAAAAAAGCCTGATTTATGACATTCTGTGAACTTCGAAGGACTTGAATATTCAGGTACTTGGTCTCGACGTATCTTGATACTCAACTCTTGCACTTACCCAGATATTCTAAGGCTTGAGTCTAGCCATCATAAAATGGATTTAATTGTAGATAGTTGCAATGTGCCCACTGTGTTTTGCTTGCATATCATTTGATTTGATTCTTCTATTGACAATTATGCTGATTTTTCTTAATAGTTTACGGTGGACCTATTACATACGTATTCATTACTTGTTTTCTTTTGATGTGCCTTTGTGCCGATTTATGTTTAGATATATTAGTAGCTGGTGCTTTCAGTTATTAGTTTACCAATATATGGCTGTTGTTGTTTCTCATTTAGATCGCTTATGGTAAACTCTCTGCAAGTGTGAAAGGTTACCCAAAATTCAGTTTTCAAGTAAAAATAATTTAAGTCTATTTTCACTTCTACAAATACTAAAATTTTGATACTTGAAATAGAATAAGGGTTTAGTTTTTTATTTTATTTTAATAAAGTGATACAATTGAAGATATGAGTGTAATTAATGGGTATACATAGTATTTGGTTTATTTTTAATTAAATTAATTTATCCTTATTGATAAATTCCTATTGAGATATTTTTGTAATTAAATTTTTTATTAAAATATAGGTGTGCTTATCATATTTATGGGTGTTAATATCGGCACCCTTTTTATTTATATATTTTTGAGTTAGAGGAAAAGTTGTAATAAAGTTTGTCTGGTAATGTCGACTTAAATGAGAATAAATGAGGTAAAACAAAATGAAGGGTGATTTGGTAAGTTCATGTTTTTAAGGGCTAAAAAAACAATTTTTTGCTTTTTAAAACATGATAATGCCCATTTTTGCAATCCCCCCTATAATATTTAGTGGAAATTAAAGGAAATAACAATTTCTAACTTTCAAAGAGCAAAAATGTCCACTTTTTAAAAAACTTACAACAATGTCCATTATTAATGTTTCATTTTCCTAAAATGTCCACTTGAGGACCAAAATACCATTTTCACTTAAATGGAGCAAAATGACTCAACAACCCTTTACATGTGATATTTGACCAAACTACCCTCTCTTAATTTTGGGCACCAATCTCTCAATCTGTCTATTTCTTTCTTCTCATTTGAAACATATTATTCATGCCATTTCCCTTCATCGCGCTTTCTTTTTCTTCCTCACCCCCTTCATCTTCATTACCTACCTATCCCGATCATTGAGCTTCGTCCTGTGGGTGTCCGACTTCTCTCTTCGGTATTGGGATTTCCAGCGAGAAATCACACACCCAACCCATCCCGATTCCTCTTTGAAGCTTGGGAAATCGATCACCTAATCTCGATTCCTCTTTAAAGCCCGGGAATTCGAGATTGTACTTATTAAGCGTCGTCGTCCTGTGGGTTTTTGACTCCTCTCTTCGAACACTGAGCTTTGTCGTCCTGTGGGTGTTCGACTCCTCTTTTCGACATTGGGATTTCCAGTGAGAAATAGGAGGCAAAAGTGATTACTCAATCAACTATCAACTGTGACAATCTCAATAATTGATTATTCATTTTTATTTTTTACTAAATATTTTGATCCTAACTTATGCCCATTGATGCCCATTGAATCCTTTAAGATGACCTTTTGTTATTTTGTTCTAACTTGTAATAATATATTGAATTTAATGTGTTTCTACCATTGTTTGAAACGTTTTTAGCATGTAATTAATGTTTGAAAGTCTTAAAATGTGAGAGACATGGGGCAAATGTTGAATTTTGGTGTGGTGAATTTACACAACCACATACACTATTCTTCAGTCAATGTTTGACACGTTTAGTGTGCAAGTTTGGGTTAGTTACATTAGAAATTTAGTTGAAACCAGAGTTGTTGTGAAATTTTGTGATGTTTTTTCTTCTCTTATGATGTGTTACCAGTTCAAAAAGACCGTTTGTAAACTAGCTGCCTAGTCATGAAGAGACATGAAATTATGTTTTTCACCATTTATATTTCTTGTAGTACTTTTGACAATGGTATTTGGAAATGACTTACTAGATGGATCTTTGTAATTCTAGAAATGAAAAAAACGTACATACTTTTGATTCTTAATGTATTTGATGGTTGTGATTGTATCTATTCCTTTCTAGTTTCTATACACAAAATGTTTTTGTATTCTTGTGTACAAAAAGCTATAGAAAATTGATTGAGAAAATGTTTTTGAAATGATTATTTTTGTTATGTATTTCTTTCTCTTTTGTTCTCCATGCATCTAGGTTTTTGTATACTTGTATATGCTGGATTGTAATTCACCTGTCTATTCTATGATGAGATTTGAATTTCAACTTTTGTAAAATTGTCTTTAAAATTGGATGGTTAAAAGACACACATAACACAAGGCTAAATGTGTTATATATATACAAAGAGAGAGTGAGTGAGTGAGGGAGAGTAGTAGTAGTACCCCACAAAACAAACACACACACGTATTAACTCTGATGCCATCTCTTTCAACAAATGTGTATGGTAATAGAGATGTATTGCTTCATTATTTGAATGACTGTAATATTGTTGTCAAGTCCTACGGATTAAATGATTGCGTTCTTAGTCCGTTGCGGTGGTTATTTGAAAGGTTAAGAGTTTATTGGTCCAACGACTTTTGCATGTTGTGTTTCCAAGAGTGTAAAGGGAATATACTTTGAAATGGTGGAAAAGTTGTACAGTCGGATTGGGTATGTAGGGACAGATTTGAGCTGAAGATTTCATCACAGCTTACAGGAATTTCATTACTTATTAAAGCTGACGATGAGGTAAATTTTATCCTTATGCACATCAAATCTGGTTTGCACGAAATTGATGTTGAAGTGGTCGACAAATCTGGGGGTGTACATGAAACTCCAAGAAAGGCAAGAAATACAACAATAAACTTAGAATGTACAGGGTCGCCTTTTACACCCACCACTAATTTATACTCCCCAGCTCGTACTCCACAATACAAATCAGTGAGTGGTAGTAACTATCTGCATGCGTCTGTTCCTTCACCTAACAATACATCACCATGGGTTAATTAGGGGACTCCAACATCAACAAACATGCAAGCAGAGGTGGATGACACAGATAGTTCTGAAACATCTGATACGGAGGATGAGAGTCGTACTAACGATGATACTAGTAATGATCCAAATGATGTTTCAAAAGTTCTCCAGTCTGATGGGCAAGTGGTAACTGGTGATAGAGAAACCCCAATAGATGGTGAAGAAGAACAAGGAGGGGGTAGTGGAGCACCTTATAGTTATGCACCTTCTATGACCTCACGGTGGACAATACCAGGGTTAGAACTGTACTCAATTCAACCCATTCGGTCGAAGGACTTGTTTAAAGTCCAAGATGACCAAGGTCTAATATACAAATGACAGATCTTCAAGGACAAAGAAACCTTGAAATGGACTGTAGGGATGTATGCATTTAAAGAGAGGTTTGGGTTTAATGTTAGACGATTGAACCATACACGATTCGTCACAACATGTACAAAAGGAGGCTGTGAATGGGTTATTAGAGCAGCGAAGTTGAAAAATGTGACCTATTTGCATGTTAAGTCCTTTGTTAAGAAGCACACATATGGTTATTCGGGCAACTACAATGTTGATTTTACTCGAGTAAGTGCCAATGTAATTGGTGAACTATATGCTAGAAAATATGTCGATCCTGGACGCATAATCCGTCCTAAAGATATAATTTCTGATTTTAGGGATGAACACGGTATGAACCTCTCGTACAATAAAGCCTATTGATCTAAAACATGCACTTTGCATAAGGCATTTGGCGATCCGTGTGAGTCATTTAAGATGTTACCGGCATGCTTTTACATGTTGGAACAATCCAACCCTGAGACTGTAACTAAGATTGAAATCGACTAAGAAAACCGGTTCACCTATGAATTCATGGCACTTAAGGCTTGTATAGAGGGATTCAATTTAGTTAGTAGGCAAGTTATCACCATCGATGCTACACACTTGAAGGCCAAGACTAGGGGTGTCTTGTTAGTTGCAGTGTGCAAGGACGGTAACGAGATGATATATCCTTTGTCATTTAGGTTTTGGAGTGCATAGAGTCGTGGACATGATTCTTGAAGCAACTTCGGAATGTGATCTAGTATCCTGAACGGGTGATATTAGTTTCGGACCGGCACGCGGGTATCTTTGCAGGCATGGAAGCAATTTTCCCTGATGCAGCTAATGGGGTATGTTCATACCACTTGTCACAAAATCTTAATTTTTTTTGCAAGTAATGGGATGATGTGATCAAGCTTTACTTTCGTGCAACGTATATGTACCGTGTTGAGGAATTCAACCGTGAAATGGCAGAGTTGAAAGCCACCCACCGTAAGGTTTATGATGAGCAGAGGTTGGGGTAGAGAAGTTTTCATGTGTACATAGTCCTAGAAAGAGGTACCATATGATGACCACCAACATTGCCGAGTCAATTAATTTTTGTCTACTTGCAATTCGGAAAGTTGCCTATCACATATATTGCATAATTTATTAGAGATTTGTTGCAAATGTGGTTCTACAATCGTCGGAGCAATAAACCTGAAATGCTTACATTCTTGACTGATGATGCAAATGAACACATCAAACAGAGGATAATATCATCGTAACGATGTATGGTTCATCCCATTGACTTCCACAGATTCAAGGTAGACGACAAATGGAAATGAGCGATTGTCGACTTAGAAAAACGTTCATACTCATGCCGTGAATGGGATCTAGATGAGTTACCATGTATTCATTCCATGGCAATTGCTAGGTATGCTTACAAAATTTACGTTATCTCTTTGAAACTTAGGAATGACTATTTCCTTTAATTTCCACTACATTTAATGCTACAAACCTGTCACTATTTAATTATATATATATATAAAAAAAAATTCTTCGTGTCTTTTGTACTAAGATTAAAGGTACACCTATAAGCACATTATGTTCTGATTTTTTCACAACGGGATAACTGAAACATGCTTATGCCATGGCTATGAACCCTGTTCTAAATCCTGAAACATGGGACATTCCTGATGCAATTCGTGATCGCATTGTATTGCTATGGTTGAAAAGGAAGTAGCTAGGAAGACCAAAGAAGTCAAGAACACCTTCTGCTGGGGAGAAACGAAACAAACAAACATGTTCGAATTGTGGAGAAAATGGACACAATAAAAAAAGATGCTCGAACCCCTCAAGTTTTCCCAGCACAAGCAAACCAGCAAAAAAAGCACGTACTTGTAGCATTTGCAAGAAAGGTGGACATAATAGACTGAAGTATCTAGATGAGCCATCAGAGCCTATTTTGAATGACACAGACGAAGAAGCAGTCTTTCATGCTTTTGAGGAACCAATTTTGGAAGGTTAGAATATGTATCACTTTTTTTAGGTCGAATCAGAAAGAAAAGAAATTTATAATTCGTTGGATGTACGTAACTTTTAATCGTGAACCTATCTTAGAAGGTTAAAAACATGAATAAATGTAATGTTGAATTATTGTTGTGGTGATAGGTGGTGTGTGTATCATACTATTTGTTTTCAGTTATGTATTTGTAGGGTATCCCCTGGCTATGTTTTTTAACTAGGTATTAATGTTTTTAAGCTAGGCTTAGGATAGTTATTGAAGGGGTTATGAGATTATTTCCAAAGCTCTACATATGTTTTCTCGGGCTTTAATATATGACTTCCTTGGCTCTATATATGTATTCCCGAGCTTGATATTTGAAACAACTATCACATAAGACTAATACAAATGGTGATTCCCACTCGATCCTTAAGTGACTTCTAATGTGACTTCCATAAAGTCGCTTCTAAAGTCTCATACTTCTTGGTTTTTATTGTTTCCTCTTTATAATATCACAGGCTTCAGGTATTACATTTCTCAGGCTCTATATATATTCCCGGGTTTATTATTTCAAACAACTATCACATAAGACTAACACAAATGGAGATTCCCACCCGATTCATAAATGGCTTCTATTGTGACTTTCGTAAAGTCGCTTCTAAATTCGCATACTTTTAGGTTTTTACTGTTTCATCTTTTAAATATCACGGGCCCTAGGTATTACATATCCTAGGCCCAATGATGGTTTTCTTAGGCTCGATAAATATATTCCTAGGCTCATTTCTTCTTTCAAACAACTATCAATCAATTATACAAGACTAACACAAAAGGTAATTCAAATGTACCAAAAGACCAAAACATTCAAGGTCGAGGCACAGAATATATACAGGTAAACAAAATACATGTTTTTTAGTCATGAAACTAACAAAACAGTTGGTTTTAAACCAACTAAAGCCTAAATTGAAAAAGAACACCCCTAGGTGGCCAAAATCTATGTATCCGAGTGTGGGGAGGTTGTCTCATGATCTGCCTGATGCGGGGTGTTCTCTAAGCCATTGGTCTGACGATGCACATGGGGAATCTGGAGGTCCGAATCAACTAAAACCTTCTGAAAAGCATCCATCCCATGATTAAGATTCACAAACTCTGTCATGTTGGCATGTTGGTTGGCATCCATCTGTAAACCCAGATCCTGAAGCATCTATAAAATCTTATTCAACGTCGGCCCTTGATCACGTCCCTCTGCATCTGGATCATCTCCAAGGTTCTGGTCATTATAGTCCACATCCTCTGAGTTGTCCTCCTCGAAAAAGTCATTTTTGTCATCCTCATTCACACCTCTAAGAATTACAAATTGAGGTAGTCCTATACTCCTAGCAATGCCATTGTAACCCCTTTTGCACACGTTTCCTGTTGAATGAATCATGGTCCATCCCCCTCATTGCATATCAATACTGGCCTCCTCACAAAAATGTGTAATCAAACAAGGGAAAGGTAGTGGGCCAACAGTAGATTTCCCAGCTTCGAACATTCATTTCATGATAATCTGCCCTACGTCTATGAGGATGAGATTCTTTGCACAGAAAAGATAACGGGCATTCTCACTACTCACCTGGGTGCGATGCGTGGTGGGCACCAAGGAGAAACTAAAGAACAAGTACTAAAAGGTAGCCTCTATCTTGATTTCGTAATACAAAAGGGGAAAACGATATTCATTCCATATAGGATCACCGTTTATCCTCAAATCAACAGCTAAATGGCCATTAAAGGGCTCAAAGAACTTATGCATTGGAAGGTCTTCAACCAGTTGATCGATCTCATTTATCATGTTAAACCACTGGTTGATCTCAATGGCTGTAATAAGGACTTCCTTCCCTTGGACCATCACTGGCATCCCTTGGTAAAACTGAACCGTTGTCATTGCAAAATAAAACTCAAAGACCAATTCTAGTGCTGCCTTATTTGGGGTACTCACAAAACCCTTTCAATCCATAGTATTTACCGTCTCTGATATCCAACTACTACCAAAACTGTCCAAGTTGATACCCCTTTCCGGCCACTCTACTACCAAAATTAGCCCATATTTCTAGAAAATATAGGGTTATGGGCTCCGTAGAGGTGCTGCCATTACATAATAGGAAGTTGTTTTCTCTCTTTTTCGATGGCCTAGCACCATCCTTAGCAATTTGCTTCCCTTTTCTACCCCATCTTCTACTATTTCCCATCTCCAATTGAACACAAAAAATATAACCACACACAACAAAACCCACAAGAATCTTGGCCAACACCACAACAACTTCTTGTATTCTTCAAAATTCACACACCAAACAAACATAACGACCTCGTAAAAAATCTACTCGAATATAATTAATAACTACCCCAATGTGGAGAAAATAAGAACTTATATGCTTCAATCTATCACTTCAAGAGAGGATTGGGCCTTCAAAATACCTTATGTTGAAGACTCACTGTTGTCTTTCTTTTTAGGAGCAATTTGATGTGAACATTTTGGTGAACAAAGTTTTGAAAACTGCTCTCGTCTAGTGGAAAGGCTGATATGGGGAAATTGGATTTCAAAATGTGAGTTTCATGAAATCGCTTTGAAAGCCCCAAGTAACTTATAACATCCCAAACAGTGTCGTTGCATTTTGTGACTATATGGAAAAGGCAAGTGACTTGGATAATGTCACTTTTAAAGTCGCTTTCTTCTCAGGCTAAAGATATAATTCCCTAGCCTAACATAAGTATTCTCGGGCTTAAAGTTAACGCCTATCACACAAGACAAAAAAAAGTGTAATTCTTAAGCATTACGAAATAATTCTAGGGCTTAATGAAAGAATTCTCGGGCTTAATAAATGGAACAACTGTCATATGATTGATAATACAAACACAAAGGGTAATTCCTGGGCGTTACGATATAATCCCCCGGGCCTTACATATTGAAATAACTGTCATTTGTGACTTTTCAGTTTTTAATGAAAATGAATGCTCATTTCCACTCCATTTTATTTAGTTACAATGGTTCATTTGTGACTTTTCAGTTTTCAAAGAAAATGAATGTTAATTTCCACTTCATTTTATTAAGTTACAATGGTTCACTTGTGACTTATCAGTTTTCAATGAAAATTAATGTTCATTTTAAGTTACAATGGTTAATTTATGTATTTTGCAATTTTCAATGAAAAATTTCTTGTTAAATGAAAATGTGACTTTTCACTCCTGGGCTTAGTAATCAGGGTAAGTAATCTTGTCCCACTATAAATATCCCGTATATGGGGGCATATTTAATTCATTTCAATTATCAATCTTTTTTTTTTTTTTTTTTTTCCAGTTTTAAATGTAGAAATGGAAGGAAAGGATAAAAGTATTGTAGACCACGAGCGAAATGCCATTTTCGAATGTATGTAGGAACGGATTGCAATTACTAAGGCCACTGTCATCAAGGAGCGTGAAAATACAAAACGGCTAAGTGTTGATTATAGTGTTTTGATGGGAAAATTTCAAAATTTGGAAGTAGAGATTATCAATTTAAATTTTCGCAAGGGACAAATAGCTTAATAGACTGTACCAACTTGTTGAGAAAATGCATAAGCAGCTGATGGACTTTAATATTCCACCACCAACCTGAAGAAAAACACACCATCCATCTTCCGTCTAATGTTTTTTAATCACATGTTATATCGTTACATCAAATATAAAATAAAAGTTATGTTTTCTTTGCGACTTTTCTGTCATTATATTTCATCATTTTGGACATACGGCCAGAACAGAACAAGGGGGTATACTACATACACATGTTAAACAACAGAACATAACATGTTTAATATTATTAAACAACAACATAACTTAACACATAAACAAAACATCTTTCAAAAAATCTTGCCTACTATCACTGCAGAAATAAAAACAACATGACTCTAGTGCTTTGACTCTTCTTAGATACATTCTCTTCAACATTCAGACCTATAATGGCTTGAATGTACGGAACGACTACTTATTGCTTTATATACTTCATCAGTTGAGTTAAACTTCTTGTAAGAAACTCCTAGAAAGCCATCTACTTGTTCATGACATTTAGGCCAAGAATTAAACATACCGGTTTTCTTTCATTTGAAAACAGCATAAACAGAATTCTTCCCTATGGTAAACAACACACTTTATATCTGTACATCGAAAAAAATTATAATTTAACAATGGATGTTTGAGTATACCTTGCTTATATTGCCAACAACACAAAACCGGTATGTTTTAAACAAAAAAAAAAAACAAAAAACTTTGTAGTATACCATGGACATTTTTCACAAACAAATTAATTTGGTTTCACAATTATTTAAACCAAAAAAAAAAGATAACAATGAATTTAGGTTTAGGTTACCAGGGATATATTTTGCAAACAACACCACAAAACCTTCAAAGTGATTTTTTTTTTTTAAATAACGGAAGAGAAAAAAATGAATAATATAGGCTGAATATTTTAGATCTGAGAACTTGTATACAAAGCAAAATAGTGTTTTAGACCCGAGAATGAAGAAGAAGAGGTGTGACAAGGATATGTATAAATGATGAATATCGTTTACCTATAGATGTGGACGTAAGGAAGAGTTTATGGGAGAAGCCAAAAATGAGATGCAAATAAGTTTGCTTTGAACTAGTATACAAAGTAAATAAAGAAGAACAAGAATTAGTGGTTTGAGAACACGTGAAAAAGAAAAGGTGCTTGAGGTTTATGTTTTCGATTTCAGAACTCGTGAAGAAAAAGAAGTTTTTAGGTTTCAATGTTGGTTTGAATGAAGAAGAAGAAGAAGATTTAGTGGGATCAATCAATTAATTAAGAATAACAACAGTTACTGGGATCGAGCTGTAAGCCACTACAGCCTTATCACGTGACAACACGTGGCACAATGCTCAAATGCTCGGGACAATTGACTGGAAGCTTGAAATACATTTGAAAGCCTGAGATTGACATCCCGAGCCAAGATGTCTGTGCTTTTTATTAAATTTTATTTTTTTGACATTTTTAATTATTTTTCCGACATAAAATATTGTTTTCCACGAACATTGACCAATCATCGGGTTAGTTTTACATGATATAAAGTGTGTTCGTGCGACAAATGCATCTTTCATAGGACTAAGTCCAAAAACCCCTAAGCACTTTACTTATATAAAGAAAGTGTCCATAGACTAATTCTAGTGGAGTTGGCAGGGGGAGATGTATCTGACCGTTTGATGGTCTTGAAAAACAACGTGAAGTTGCCCGTCAAAGCCCCATCACTATTCACTGGGCCCGATCGGCGAAAATGGTATAGGACCCACACGATCAGATGCACGGTTGTTCCACTGTTAGGTCCGTGATACAACTATTAAGCTCGAGATCTCCCTTCTTAAAGCCCGGAACATGGAGCCAAATGGTTATTTTAGGTTGTTGGACAAGTGCCGAGATATTATTGGTTGAGGCAAAATAGTGTTGTTTGACTTTGAATTTCCAATATTTGCGCTCAAATTCATATTTGATTTTCCCACACATTTTTACTTCAGTTTCCCAAGTTCTAAGAGATATTCTTAGGCTAAAAACTTTTCAAAATTTTTCCATGTTTGAACCATTACAGCCCTATCATGTGACAACACGTGGCATAATGCTCAAATGCCCAAGACAATTGATTGGAGGCTCGAAATACATTTGAAAGCCAGGGATGTGAGATGTCTGTGTTTTTATTAAATTTTAATTGTTTTGACATTTGCTAATTGTCGGGTTCGTCTTACGCGATAAACTGTGTTTGTGATACAAAAGGGATCATTCATGAGATTAAGTTTCCCTGGCTCGAAGAGATATTCTTAAGCGCAAAAAACATATTCTTTGGCTTACGAGATAATTTTTGGGCTTACGAGAAAACAAAAAATGCGATAGCCCCATATTAACACAAGGGCTTATAAAAAATAAATAAATAAAGAGTAAAAATACCATTCAAGAGGCACATAGATAATCTGTCAAAAGAGTATATAAATTTTAAAAGTTACAATAATTCAATACAATTGACCGCAATCAGCGACCATTACAGGCTTGGATGGCAAACCAAAAATGGAACCAACCTTTTAGACGGCCTTCATGACGTCAAATCCCTCAACGACAATGCCGAATTCGACATTAGTGCCATCAAGCCACTCGGTCTTTGCGGTACAGATGAGAAACTGGGAGTTGTTGGTTCCTTGGCTAGCATTGGCCATGGAAAGGATCCTAGGACCGATGTGCTTGTTTACGAAGTTTTCGTTGGCAAAACTATAGCCATAGATGAACTTGCATCCAAGTCCGTTACCTTCGTGATGTCTCCTCTATTGAACATGCTCCTATGTATCACGCTGTGGAAGGTTGTGCCCTTATAGTGGAGTGGCTTCCTGTTGTTACCGATTCCCTTCTCCCCGGTGCAGAGAGCCCAAAAGTTCTCTATTGTTATGAGGGTAGTGTTGGAAAACAGCTCGATCACAAGTCTACCCACTAGTTGGCTGTCGATGTTGAGGTCTAAGAACACTCTCGGATTCGACATTTTCTCCTGAATCAGTTAAGTTTTGAACATGTTATAACTGAATGATGAATGATAGAATTTTGAAACTTAAACCCAATGATATCATCACTCAACCCCAAAGCAACCCCAGAATTTTTTTACAAAAGAAGAAGTGAAAAACACGAAGAATATATACTAAATATAGACTAAATATTGTAGATCTGAGAACTTGTATACAAAGCAACGAGCGAGTTCAGACAAGAGAATGTAAATGAGGAAGATTTTTTACCTGCTGATTTGGACATGAGGATCAATATGTGGGTGAAGTTATGCTTTGAAATGGTATACAACGCAAAGAAGTCCCAGAAGCCCGAGGTCCACAATTTTGTAGGTTTTTGGTTTCAGAACACGTGAAGAAGAATAAGAAGTTTGGTTTTAGGTTTAGGTTTTTAGTTTCTATTATTGGTTTTGTGGGATCCAGCCAAAAAAGCCAGAAGATTAATTATTTTGTGGGATCCGGCTGTAATCAACGACCAACCTATCATGTAACATGTGTACACATTTGTTTTCTTTCATATCAAAAGCCAAGGTACACATGTGTAGGCCTGTTATATCGTAATGCCCGGGAATTACCTGTTGTGTTTGTCTTGTGGGATAGTCGTTTGATATAATAAGCCTGAGAATACATATTTAGAGCCTCAGAATAATATAGTAAAGCCCCGCAAAAAGTTTCGTTCAGCCTAGAAAAATAATATCTGAAGCCTGGGAATATTATCGTAAAGCCCGAGAATAATTTCGTTGAGTCTTTACATTTCATTATTTATGTTAATGTTGTTTTTTAATAAATAAAATCAATTTTCCTAACATGATGGAAGAAACATCCAACACACCAAGCAACATCGATATTTTTATCAACTCTCACTTTGATTCAGCAGTATATGGAAAATATGATTTGATGGTTGAGTGAAAGTGTTTTTGCTCGGAATAAATATGTACAGCCTGAGATTATTATCGTAAAGCCTAAGAATACATTTATTGCGCCTGAGAAATTAATATCTGAAGCCCGTGAGACTAAAAAGTGGAGAAAACATAAACCGAGAAGAAAGTGTCTTCTGAAGCGACTTTACCAAAGTCACATCTGTAGTCGCATATGGATCGGGTGCCTATGTGTTAGTCTTGTGTGATAGTTGTTTCTTATAATAAGCCTGAGAATTTATATGAAAAGCCTGAGAATATTATCGTAACGCCTAGGAAATTAAAATCTGCAGCCCATCAGATTAAAAAGTGGAAACCACACAAACCGAGAAGCAAGCGACTTTAACGAAGTCACATCTGAAGTCGCATATGGATCGGGTGGGAATTACCCTTTACCATTTGTGTTAGTCTTGTGTGAGATATTTCAATGATAAGCCTGGGAATACATATGTAGAGCCTTAGAAATTTGTTGTAAAGCCCAAGAATACATATGTAAAGCTTAAGCAATTACATCGTAATGCCCGAGAATTACACTTTGTGTTTCTATTGTGTGAAAGTTGTTTCATATCATAAGCCGATAATACCTTTCTATGTTCGGGAAATTAAAAAGCGGGAAAACAAAATATTGCAAGTTGCCATTGATTTCTCAAGATCCAGACAATGCATCTTAGGAACGAAATATTAATTCTCAAGATTAAACATGAAACATTAATCTAAAGGACACAAAATCAAAACAAAATAATAACTTCATTCATCATTTCATTCATGTGCTTCAGATATTCCCAGCTTTTTATAAGCCCCGATATTTCTCATCTTCCCTCAAAAACAAAAATAGCCACCTAGGCCTCGGGCTCAAAACATTAACATACATATACAAGTAGATACAATGAACTATTTTGCTCACTATCTATGACATACACAATCTGTTTTGACTTGCACAAATTTAAGGGGAATTTACAATTTGCCCATTTGTGAAAATATCAATTGCCATTACCTTACGAATTGCAGGTACATTTTTTTGGGGAAATTCATCCGTCCACAGTAATCTAACTCTGGAGAGTATTAATTCAGCATACTTCAACATGAAGATACCATAACTAGAACTACAACATGTTAAGATTAGACAAACATAAGATTCTAAAGGAGAATGAAGAAATTGTGCAAGTGAAAATGAAGGAAAGAACAATACCCATCATTTTATTGGGGAATCAAGGTGGGACTGATGTTTGTAGCACTGAATGCACTAGTGTGAGGATTGGATTTCGTTTCTGTATAGTAACCCGAGTGCTTCAATATGGATGGTAACAAGTAAAGTAGGCATCTGATGTCTTTTAACAGACCACTGTTACCGTTGCGGGGCCACAATGAATCATAAAGATTTACTTCTCCTTTCTTTAGAATTATATGACAGAACCCAATGATTTCCAGTGTTGCATGGTATCAACACCTTTTTATATAATACAAATGTTATGCCCATGTATATAATCATTTTTTACCACATTATGAATGAAAGTGAAACCATACTTATAGAATCCATTTTCCACCTAGGCTCAGTGTAAAGAAGCTCGTGACCTGAAGCATATTGTAACCAATCCGTGTCTGGCTCAAATTCTAACGGATTGAATTCAGGATACTCTTCCCAAACCTTGACCACTGGAGGTGGTGGATCATTCTTCTTGTTGCCCCTTATTGTTTTGTTGTCTTTTTTCCGCATTTATTTAACTTTTCCTTCGTTGCCTTTTCCCTGTGCATACATCTCAACTTCTTGTATCACCCTTACAGAATCCATTTCCTCCATTAGAATATCCCACCTCTTTTTTAGGTTCACCTGTGTAATGATTTGAATTACAAAGTTAGAAATACAAGCAAATAATTACAGGTTTACCTTTAAAGTCTAAATATATGGCTGTTACTTACGAAAAATGTGATGTTGACCAATGCGATATTCTGCAAGTAGTTGACATCTGGAGTTGAACACCTCCTCCACAGAACGTCAAAGTAGTTGTGTATGTGCTATGGATAAAAAACGATACACGTTAACCATTTAAATAGTGACGAAGAAATAAGAAAGATGTGTGAGGAGTTAGTTGGCTGCTGCGGAGTGAATTCATGGAAAGCTCTGTGTATTTGAAATCTAAATGAAAGACTATTTTGGTTAGCAAAATGAAATGATAAAACTGGTTTTTGGGTTTTGATATGATGCAAGGAATAACTAACCTAATAGTAGTATTATATTTTGTCATATATAGCATTGAAACAAATCCACTTAGAAAAAAGCCCAACAAACAATTGATTTGCAAATGATCAACAAGAGGGATATTTGAAAACAATTTACCATATCTAATACCAACTTTCTTGAATCCACTGGCTCTTTGAACTCATGGTGCTCCATCAATTGGAATTGCTCGGTATATAGACTGTTAATTGTCAACATTCCTTAATTTATATCGGGAAAGCAAATTCACACATTAATACATTATATTATGAATATATTAGAGAATATGAATGTACCCTTACCAGGTGGGTTGTTTGGTCTTTAAAAATGCCGTGAACTCAACATTAGTTATTTCACCTTGGGTGGAAGGTTTGTCCGAAACACTTGATTTCAATCTTTTCCTCGCCATGGGATTAATCTAGTGGCTGTTAAGATATCTTATTTGCTTTTTGGCCCGAGCCTTGTCCTGATCCTTGTATGTCACACTTGGGTCTGCCACATCATAAGCTACAACACTCGGGGAAGCGATATCATCCAAATTTATAGACTGTTGGACAAACTTTTTTGTCAAAGGTTTTGTCTTCTAAACCATATCTTCAATGCAAAGTTGAACAGAATCGTTGATCTCCTTCAACTCCTTTTCATCAAGGTTACTTTCGTTGTCCACATCTTAAATGTACAAAGATATTAAGTCACTCGAATGCAATTGATATATATATATATATACAAAATATTTATGACCATATGTACCTCAACCATTTTTGAATCGGCTAGAGCATCAGCCTGAGGATCACTCGAATGTTTATCAACATCACTCTTTGAAGCAAGACCATGAGACTTGGTTACAGCATCAGCCTCCGTAACCGTATAATTGCCTGTGGCATCAGCTTGAACATCACTTTTTTTCACTTGTTCGAATAAAAACTCACCATCGCAATCCTACATTCACAAGAATAAGTAATCCATTAAGGACTAGCGTATCATAAACAGAAAAACAATGATTAGATTAGTACCAAGTTTAGGGGATGACAATATATTACCTCTTCACAAACCTTATCATTATTTTGGTTGCTTGTTGTTGATTTCTTGCATAGTGTATCTCCTACCTTCATTTCTTCTCTTATCTTAGCAAGTTCTGCTCTAAAGCAAGATAGTTGTCGTTCCTCGTTTTCCTTAATTAATTTCGCAGCATTTGAATCGCTTTCCTTAATCAGCGAAACAATAGCTGAATAGAGGTCGGCGATGGTGGATGGCTGAGTTGAAGTATGAAATGTAGATTGCAATTACCAGAATACAAGTGTTAAAGTTTACAATATAACTAAAATAATTAGTAGGAGAATGAAACTGTTTGAGATTCACATCTAACTATCCAAGCAATACTAATTATTATCCTAAATAAATTTTCATTTTCTATTTATATATATGTTTTAATTTTGAGAGGTGGAAAGTATCTTGAAATGCTATTGGAAAAATCTATTCAAGAATTGCATTCCCCACCACAATATCAGCCATTGAAAATATATAAAGCTTACAAGTGCACCCATAATAAGAGACACTAAACAAATATATTTTGATGTTCTAAAATTTTATAGACACTAAACAATTATACTAGACTACACTTAATCTTCTTGTAAAGTAAAATCGTACCTTGTCAGTTTGGAAGTTGGTATCGTCAAACAACTTCTTCCTAGATGGAGGGTCATCTGGTGACCTCACGAAAGATGTTGTACGGTGGTTGTACATAGATTCATCTCCCCCATCCAACTTAAAATTCTGATCATGGTCCTCGTCAGAATCAATCTCTTGTTCTTTTTCAATTACACTTTGAAATTGCTTTAACAAACCTTTCCCCTTGTGTATCAGTGGGCCACACACATAGTCCGGCTTCAAGGACTTATAGTAATCCAATCCCTTCTCATATTCTTTAACCTCCCAAGAAAACAATGACATCTGCATGTGTAAAGAAAATCAATGTTACGGTCTTGCATTGTAACAATTCAGTATTATTATAAAACTGAAAAAGGAAAACTAGTTAAATACACACCGATGATATGAATCTGGATTCGATATTGGTAGCCCTTGTATTGAAATTCCATTTGGTAAATCGTGGAAACGCGGTACTAAACCGTGTCCCGACGACATTTGTCAATCGAGTAATTCTCTCTATGGCCCATACCTATTTAATTAAATATTAAACAATGTTATTCTATTATTATATACATGAATATTGTGTGTAATGTACAAAAGACCAAAAAATATAAGTCATACCTGAAATACTAGAGTAAACCCGAATATATTTAAGGTATGGTACTTGAATTTCTTCTTGTTATCCTCTACAAGCACCTAAATTTTTGGGAGTTCCTCTCCTTCTTTGTTTTCATCCACTTGTTGCCTTTCTGTTTCTGTTTCTATTTCTTTGTTCTCATCTTCATCTTTGTCTTCTTGGTTTTCCTCTACTCCATCCTCAAGTTCTCCATCTTCTCCTTTTATTTTCTCCTCTTCCTACTGCCTCTTTCTTCTTCACTTCCTCCTTAGTTGTACCTCTCAGTGTGTGAAGGTGTTTCTGAGTAAATCTCTTGAGCTGAAACAGTGTAATACCGTATATGTAATACCCCCACGGAAATTTTTTGAAAGCTTCTTCATCCTCAACTAATTCAAACATCCATCCGGGAATGGCTTTCCGTCTGCCATCTGTGCCAAAAAATTGGCTAATCATAAAGATGGATACTATCTTTAATATGTCTTCACTCTCGTCGCCCCTGAGCGTTTTCATAGTGGCATACAACAGGTCAGCAGTCGACCTTTTCTCTTTGAAATGTCTCTTTAACAATGAACCCTCTCTAACAACTTTCTTTTAATTGAAACCTTGAGGCAAGCGGGCCCATTTTTAGACCATTACAGAGACAAAATTCTTCTTTCCCAAAACGAACCTTTGAGCTCCCCAAACCTATCCAGATTTCATCATCTCTTTGTTCAAGAGTAATAATCTCCTCTTTTAAAAAGTTGTGAATAAGTATTCCATAAATCTTCAACGATTGTGGCAGATTCAAGTAATTGCCAAACGAGCCTTCCTTAAATCTTTGCACCATGCCACAACTCCTTAAGACCTCCTTAATATCTATAATTAGATTTTTCTTGTTTTGAGAGTTTACTCTTACATTAACCACCAACTCTTTGTGGTCGGGGAAACGCCATAGTTTATCGTTTGGATTTTTAGACATCTGTTTAAACACCAAACAAAAATAATACTTAGGATCATTGTAATGCAGGAAAAACAAACAAAGTTAAACAAAGATTAAACATAGCAAAATAGAACAAAAATGCATTGTAAAAAAACACAGGGAAATGCATGTAAGGCCAGAGAAATTGAAGCCAGGGAAATTCATGTAAGGCTAGAGAAATTGAAGCTAGGGAAATTAATGTAAGGTGTATTAATATGCTATGAAGCCATGGAAATTGAATTGTGAATTTGAGATGTGAAGCTTTATATTAACATTCACCAGATGCCGGGACTACACCTCTAATTCCCGGGCCTTAGAAACAACAAACATAAAGAAAAAGAGAAACCGGGGGGGAGCCCAACCATACCATAGCAATTAGCAACTGCCAAAGCCTTATAAACAACAAACATGAAAAAGAGAAACCATCGGGGAGCCTAACCATACCATAGCAATTAGCAACTACCAACAGAACATGCACCACAACTACAACGCCCGCCCGTAACCCCCCCAATACAACAAACAAGAACAAAAAGAGAAACCGCCCCAACCACAACTATCAAAATAAACCAAATGATATCAATAAAACATACAACTACAAACATAACCATGAATGAAGGGGCATGGAACAATAAAACACTCATAGACTAGTCATAAACATTAGCTAACTAACTTTGTGTACAACAACATAAACCGAATGATATTAATAAAACATACAACCCCAAACATAATCATGAATGAAGGGGCATGGAACAATAAAACACTCTTAGCCTAGTCATAAACATTAGCTAACTAACTTTGTGTACAACAACATAAACCGAATGATATTAATAAAACATACAACCCCAAACATAATCATGAATGAATGGGCATGGAACAATAAAACACTCTTAGCCTAGTCATAAACATTAGCTAACTAACTTTGTGTACAACAACATAAACTAACTTTGTGTACAACTCCAACTACATAAACCCAATAGCCTAGCCATAGGAGTTCACCCAAGTCTTCAAACATAAATGTCCTTAAAAACAAACAAACCCAGAAACATAACTATAAGCATACAAAGATAATAATAAAAACAAACCCACAAACAAAGGCAAACAAATACAACATCAAATGCAAACAAAAACAATCCAAAATCCATACCTTTGTTCTTCGTCGAGTCGCGTCGCCGCCTTCTCTTCTTCTTTGTAGAGTCGCTTCTCTTCTTCTTCTTCTTCTAGGCTTTTTTTTTTTTTTTTTCTAGGCTTCTTCTTCTTCTTCTTCTTCTTCTCCAGTAGACAAGTCTTTTTCTTTTTCTTCTTTTTCTTCTTGTTATTCTTCTTTTTCTGCTTGTTCTTCTTCTGGGCTTCTTCTTCTCAATCGAGTCGAGTCGATGACTTCTTCTTCTCAGTTGAGTCTCGTCGAGGGCTTCTTCTTCTCTGGTTTGCTTCTGATGGATGTTTCAAATTTAATTTTGGGATTGTTTTGTTTTAAAGGGAAAATGGGGAAAAATAGGGGTTAATGGGAATGAGGGTTGTTTGGTAATATGATAGAGTTGGGGGAATAAAGGAGGGTAACTTAGTCATTTTCAAATAAATGAAAGTGAGGGTAATTCGGTAAAACCAACTCAAAAAAAGATACAATTGCAATTTTTTCAAGAGTGGACATTTTTGCTCTTTGAAACTTAGGAAATGCCATTAAAACAAAGGCCCCTAATATTTATCAAAGAAAGAATTTAAATAAAATTATTGGAAAAAACAAATAAATTGGACAATTGGTTGATGTGAAATGGGTGGGCCGGGCCACATTTTGGTTCGACCCAAATGCAGGCTTAAACCTTCTCCCTACTCCCTCTGTATCAACTATCAAGGAAAAACATCTCCACTCTCATCTTCTTCGATTTTCATTTCTCCCCCCAAAAATAAATAAAAAATGAAGTCCTCCGACTCCAACCCACCTCAACCTTTCTCACCAATCAACCAAGCCCTCAACAACCTCCAAACCAACTTCTCCGGCTTCCTCCACCACCTCTCCCACCTCCCTCTCCTCAACAACAAACCCTCCATCTCCTCCCTTCAAGACCGTGCCAATCAAGCGCTTCACGCTGGGTTTTCGCGCCTCAGTTCCTGCTCTCTCCCCTCCAATGGAAACCAAGTTTGGGCTCGGATTGGCGCTACCCAGTTGGACTTACCTCGCCAACAAGGCGCCGCCATGTCCACTGATGTCATTGAAGAGAGGCTCGGAGAGATACCGGTCTACGCTTTGAGCAATCCCAATGGGGAATTCGTGTTGGTTTCAGGAAAAAAGACAGGGAAGTCTCTTGGGTTGTTGTGTTTCAAGGAGGAGGACGCTGCGGCTCTTCTCGAGGAAATGAAGACCATAAATCCTTCCATGAGGCAACGAGGCTCTAAGGTGGTCTCTCTTGATCTGAAGAAGGTATAAAATGTTTGTGACATTTTGTTTTGTATGTCTTATATTTGTATTTTCGCGGCGTTTGTTTGAATTTTAGTGCTTCATTGCAGATAATTCGGATGAAGGTTAATGGGGTGGCGTTTAGGTTCATACCGGATTCTACTCAAATTAAGAATGCGCTCCAGGTGAGCTATCATTAATATTTATGTCTTTCTATTGTTTATGGGATTTCAAAGTCTATGAAACTTCTTTTTATGTGAGAATTATAACAATAGTTTTCTTGATTGATTATGCTACTGATTACTAAATGTAGATTGGAATTCAATTCAATTGTCCTTTCTGAACTAACTTAACTACAAGATTCATGAGTCTAATTATCTGTTAGAGGCAATTAACTTAGAAGAGAGAACATACAGAACTTTGGATTGTGTCTGCGCAATCAATTTTGGAGATGGTACTCAATTGGGAAATGCCAATTTGGTGATGACTGGCACATGCTGGAGTCTACAATTTTCAGTCAGTGCAATACACTAACACTACACCCTTAGGACATTCCATTACCTAGACTGAGTTGTGGTACTACAATTAAAGGTTCTATCTAAACATGTCAACTCTTAACATTTTATGGTGTGTTTTTTAAAAACAATTTTCCATTTTTCAATTTAACAAAGAAAAAAAAAAGCTTTGAAGGCTATGCATTTTTTAAGAATGTACAAATTGTCTATAGGAAAGTTTTCTGCATGCATATTCTCTCAGGAGCAAATTTCAGTAATCACAATTTACTTGTTCAGAGGAAAATTCCTTTGTTTATTCATGAATTCTCCTACGACATTGAGAAGTATATCAGAAAACCAGAAAGGTAGCATTGGTTTCTACTGGGAACAATAGCATGAGTGGAGAATTTAAATGGTCATATGAATTGAATATGGAGTAGCAATTTGTAACTGAGTTTACTACTTTAGCATGGACATTTTTTAAAATTTTTTGTGGTTCACTTCTATTTCTTCTTCGAATAAAATTTATGTTTTCAATAATTGTTTTCTTCTAAAAAAAATTGACCATTGTGATTTTCTTACTGGTGGTGGATTGGGTGGGGTGTGATTGCAGGTGTGCCTTGTAGATGTATCATCATATTTTATATTTTAATGTTGCTTAGTGGTATTTGGTATTTCTGATGCTTTTGTTTGGGGCAATAGATGCTTTTAGTGGACAAAAAAAAGTGATTCTTGCAGAATTTCTTCCTTTTTTGAACTAAATATAATATAGGCGAGCTCACAGTTGAAAAATGTGAGTTAGTGGGAATTAGAAGCCTTCTAACTGAAAATAACAATTAAATACGATGTTATCATTGGAGATTGAAATTTTCACTTTGCTCTGTCATCCTTTTGGAAGCCAACTTTTGGCTTTTAGGGACGAAAAGCCACTCTTACAAATCCCAGGTTGGCAAATGAAAAGATCTTTTAAGATTTATAAGCTCTTCCAAGAAAAGTTAGAGTTTGTTTGGAATGACTTTTCAAGTAGAGCTTTTGGAGTATATATTTTTTGTTCGAGACCATAGATTGTAATTTTCAAGACAATTGCTACATGTTAGAGACAATAGCTTTTGGTGTACGATACACTAGGTTCTTTTGGTAAGGACTTTAACTTCTGGACTTTGACAAAGAGAGCCTTGTTATAACATTAGGGTATTGCTATTTGCATAGGCCTGATATGGCTAGGAAAAAAAGAATTAATGATCTTGGCTATTTTGAAAAAGAAACCCTATAATATGGCTATTTTTGGTAATTTCCTTTTTATATAGATTTTTTTGAAAGCTGTTGATCCTAATATCGACAAGCCACAAGTAACTCTGGCTTGTTCAAGAATTTAGGGCTCTCACTCAGCTGCACCACCGCAACACTGAGTCCGTCTGTATTGTTTGCTACTTTGCCTCCCGGCTTGTAAAGCATTGGATAACCTTTTTTTTTGGCCTTTCAGTATTCCATGTTGCTCCGAAAGGCTTGAAGCAGGCTGCTGATTATTATTTAACTGGTGTAGTTTAGCTGCAATTCTTTTTCTTGTAGCTGCATGTAAAACCTGGAATACTACATTTTTGTTACTTAATAATGAAGATTGGTCCAGGAAATCTACATCAAAACTGAAACCATCTGTAGCAGCCTACGGATACAACTTTAGTTTGTGATTTTCATGACTCCTATTTAGTTGATCTGCTTGTGAGTTAAATCTTGATTCAACGAGAAGTGAAAATAAATTAATGAACCTACCAATTGAAAGGCATCTTTGAACAGTTTATCGTATTTCTGTTGTAACTTATTACCAAAAAACGTTATTACACATGACACTTGTATTGTTGCTTACTTGAGTGAAATGTAGTCCTTTTGTGCTGATTTTGAAGAGTTTATATGACCTATTAACCACATTTATGTAGGAGAGGGAAAAAGCTGGATATCCTGATGATGGCTTCCCCGGGGTTCCAGTTTTTCAGGTTCTTTCACTGATGACTTTAAATATTTCATTTGCAAAACATATGTCAAGGTTACACTGGACATAGCTTGATTTAAAGAATAAGGAATGTCACAAGACATTTAAAAAATTACGTAAATAAAGGGATGATAAAATCTTCATAAGGATTGGATGAGTGAAGCATTTGCTACCGGATTATACTGATTACTATGACAAAACCAAAAAAATTGTATGAAATTGTAATTGACTTTGTCTATTTGTGTACTAGTTTTATGATAGCTATTACGCATGATTTTGGTGCGACAGAGAAAGGATTTTTGGTCCAACTTAAGTGTCCCACGTTAATAATTATCTGCTGCATGTTTAGTTAATGTTTTTTCTTTCCCTTAGGAATTCTGGTTGTATACATTTGCCTAATCAATGTACTATCAAATTCTGTGAGTTGTTAAGTCCTCTCATATATAATTTTTTTTTTTCCTGTTTTTCCTTATATTGCTGTTATTTGGTTGGTAATACTGTTCAGTTACTACTCTTCCTGCTATCCAACCTCTCCAAACTATCACCATTGTCTCATAATGTTGGTAGTTTTGAGGTCAGAGATGGAGTGGGAGGGAGAGTGCAACTTATTTAATATTGGAAATAGATTCCTCATGATTTTATATGTACTTCCAAGTTTTATTTTATAAACCATAAGTCCATAACAGTTTGAGATGCACAGTCATCACAATCTCATTCAACGTGTCATATGTGCTTGTACTAATAACTTCTTTCTGGACTAGGTTGACAATTAAAGGAAAAAGTAAATTTAGCATTTTTTACCCATTAGTTTATTCATGTTTAGTAGATTTCTTTTTGCGTGCGTGGAACTGATTATCCATACACCGTAATACAATGGTTGGTGGAAAAATTTGTTTTAGCTCAATATTGCATCTTCTCGTGTCAATCAAACTTAATGTTGAACAAGCTCTTGTTGTCATATTTGATGGTACTTACTGTGTCTCCTGCCATCCATGGTTAGATTATCGAGTCAATTGTTCATGATAATCATATTGACAAGATAAGATATGTCAGTATTCATTTAGTGAAATTTGAGAATATGTCATAATTAGGTTAAATTTTATTTTACTTGTGCAAATTTATCCATAAGATATAAATCTGTGTTCTACCCACTCACACGTATATATAAATACATACCAACTATATCTATCCCATTTCAATACTTTAATATTTCTCTCATTCTTTCTCTTTTTTCCTCTTTTTCAATTATAAAATAACAAAAACAATCATAATCAGAAAAAAAAAAATCAATTTAACATGAACTTCAATTTGAACTTAATGTCAAGCTTAACATACCAGTATACATAATTATATTCCAAGTTCAAATCTTACATTTCCACATGACCCATTGTAAGCCCTAATTTTAAAGAACGAGATTGGAGATTTTTATCTTTTGAGCCATGTAGGGAGTAATGCAATTTTAAATTATTTAAATTTTCTACTAGTCATCAATTTTGGTCGTTGGACATGTTCCTTGATTGAAAACTGCATGCATGCGTGGTATTTCTAAGCTAACTTCTCAAACTGTGTCAATGTTTGAATTGCAGTCAAGGAGTTTGGTACTGCAAAGCCATAACAAAAGATATCGTCCGGTTTTCTTTAGAAAGGTTAGCTAAGATGATGGTTTATTGACATGAAATACTATTTGGTTAGTTCAAGAATTATTGTAATTCTTTTGATTCTTGGATTTTCCTAGGAGGATTTGCAAAAATCACTCGCAAGAGCATCACGCCAGCAGAATAAGTTAAATCCTGCATTCAGACAGGGTGATATACAGGTGTCATTTTTGTTGTTATGTTGGTGAAGCTTCACATTCTTTAAAATCCATATTTTTTTTTATAATTTTTTTATAATTTAATTTTGTAGGTTGCTGTTTTTGAGGAAATAATTAAGGGGATGAAGGTAAGAAGCCTTATGTCAATTTTCTGCTCTTACTGTTTGGTTAGTAATTAGTTGCCTTGAAGATGAGGTACAAGATAGAAGAAGTGGGGTTTTTTAGTTCCAAATATTCTCTTCTTTCATTGGTAAACAAAAAGTAAAATTATATCTGCAGGAGGGTGCTTCAACATGGAATGACGTTGTTTTCATTCCTCCTGGCTTTGATGTCACAATGAACCCAACCCCGGAACAGTCAACTGAAAACTGAAAGGTTTAGGTAATAACATTTTAGACTAGATTGTTAATTTGTTGAATGTTTACGGTTTGTTACGATCTCATCTTTTGGCATTGGTTCTTATTATGCATAAATAGTAAAAGTCGGGCACAAAATGCTCTTGCATGCCAAATATGAGGAAGTTTACTGCAATACTTGTACCATATTGAGAATATTAGATGTTCTATTTTCATTGACGATGTAATGCAGTAAAGTTGTTTTGGAGACCTTTTTTTTTTCTCGTATGTATATTTTTCAGAATGGAGTTCTATATATAATATATTCCATGGCTTTTGGCCAATATTTTAAAAGGCGAAGGGCGAGGCGAGGCGGTAGCCTTAGAAGAAAAATGGAAAAAAAAAATGTAAATAAATTTTAAAAAAAAATTATAGTTATATATATATTTATTGTAACTTATAATCGATTAAATGTTTATAGTTCATACTTCTTTGTATATTCATAGTTATATAAATTGAAAATTGGAATAAACTCAAAATTTGTTGTTGTGAAAGTATTTAATAGCAAAACAATCAGTGTACAATCACAATGTGAAAGTGCATAGTTATGTACAAGTCAACAATGCACGACTCATTAGTCAACACTCAACGCACACTCAATAAGGGTTTAAAATTTTTTTGTCATTATTTGAGCCTAACTTTGTAAAAAAGTCATCACTTTAATAATTTAAGTTTAAAAGGCATCTGTTATGGTTAATGGACAAAAATGTCCCTCACAGTAACCTTCTTCACTATTTTGTTTTGATTTTTTTTTTTTTTGGTTATTTCAAAATCCTCCATCAATAGATGACAGTGGACCATGAACACGAGTTCGTCGCCGTCGACGACCATAACCAAACATAGTAGCAACTTTTTTTTTGTCCGAGTCTTTGTTAGTTGCATCTAAGATACAAATCCTCTTGTCATTTTTTTTTTTTTTCTCAATTTAAAACCCTCTTTTATACTTAAGCTGATTGTGTGAAAAAAAATTTATTGTTAAAAGCCTTGGAGAACAGATGAAAAGGCTCGGAGATTCAAAATTATATAAAAAAAAATGATTGTTGAAAAGGCTTGAAGAACAAAGGAAAAGACTCAGAAAAGAAAGGAAAAGGCATGGAGAAGAAAAGGAAAATGCTCGAAGAAGAAAGGAAAAGGTTCGGAGATTCAAAATTAACAAAAAAAAAAGGTTGTTGAAAAGGCTCGGAGAAGAAAGAAGAAAGCTCGAAAAACAAAGGAAAAGGCTCGGAGACTAACTGGAAAGGCTCGGGGAACAATTGAAAGTTAGTCTCCGAGCCTTTTCCTTTCTTCTCCGTGGCTTTTCCTTTCTTCTTCAAGCCTTTTCAATTAAATTCAAAATTCATACAACCAGCTTAAGGTTTACAAAAGACTCAATAATGGAAGATTCAAAACCAAAAAAATCTCCAGGGAGCTCGACCCCCAAATGCGTCTGCGTAGAGCCATAAAACTAATTATCCAACGAAGTTGCATTGATATTATGATGTTCAACCTCTATTGGAGGTCTGTTATAGAGGAAAGTGAAAGAGTAAAATATCAGGAAATTCAAAGTAAGAAAGAGAATGTATAAAGTAAGGGCACTTTTGGTAGTTCACCATAATAGGTGCCTTTTAAACTTAACTTATTAAAGCACTCACTTTCCTACCAAGTCAGTTAAAAAAGGTGAAAGTTTTCACCAATTCCACCACTCAACAATATAATAATATATATGAAATATATAAACTTAAACTCATTAACCCACAATTCACAAAACACTGAAATCAGATTCGTGTGTGAGAGAGAAGATCAGGTTCAATGACGACTGCATCGATGACGACGACGACGGTTGACGGCAGTAAGAACAGATTCGTTAGAGGCGAAGAAGAGAGAAGACCCAGATCATTTTCGATTTGGCTTTTAGGTCGATTTCAAATGTTTAGGTTTTGTTTCCTCTTCTCTATTTGGTCGAAGAAGAGAGAAGACTTCGACCCAGATCAGGTGAAGAAGAGAGAAGACCCAGATCAGATTTCTTTTGACTTCTATTTTTGAAAAAAAAATTAAAAATTAATAATACCGAATAACAGTCGCCTATCGTTAGGCTATTTGAGGCGATCGTGAGGTAGTCGTGAGGCGGACATTTTGGACAATTACACTGGTGCGGTCGCCTTGGTGCGATTTCGACATCGAGCGGACTGAGGCGGACCGCCTCGGTGTGAATTTTAAAACACTGCTTATGGCTATGATTTGAAGCTTTACTTGATTAATGATTTAGGTGAGTCGATTACCTATATTATGCTTAAGAAGGCAACGGCATAAAAAGGAGTCTAAATTCCAAAACATTGGTGTTTCTAATAGTTTGTATTGAGGAATGTAGTTTGTATTGCTAAAAGTTTTTTACAATAGTTAAAGGGCATTCATTTTACATGTTTGTATTGACTTTGTATGTTTTGTGTTCCATTTCGCATATTTTGTGTTCAACTTTATGTGTTTATATTTTGTGTTCAACTTTATGTGTTTCGCATTTAAAATTACATTTTTACATTCATTTTTGTATGTTTTGCATTCCTCCGCATATTACGCATTCAACTTTACATGTTTCACGTTAAATTTTGTGTGTTTGCATTCACATGGTATGTTTTGTGTTCAATTTCGCACGTTTGCATTCACTTTGTATGTTTTGTGTTCCACTTCGCATATTTTGCATTCAACTTTACGTGTTTCGCATTCAAAATTACATTTTTGCATTCCTTGACATATTTCATTATGTTCACATTGTATGTTTTGTGTTGTGCTTTGTATGTTTTGCGTTCAATTTCTCATGTTTTTATTCACATTGTATATTTTGCATTGCACTCCGCATATTTTGCATTCAACTTTACGTGTTTCACATTTAACTTTTCATTTTTGCTTCATTTGTATATTTTGCATTCCCCTTTGCATATTTTGCGTTCAACTTTATATGTTTCGTGTTCAATTTTGCATGTTGCATTCACTTTATGTATTTCATGTTCAATTTCTCATGTTTGTGTGTACTTTATATGTTTTGGGTTCCACTTCGCATATTTTGCGTTTAACTTTATGTGTTTCACATTCAAATTTACATTTTTGCATTCATTTTGTATGTTTTGCATTCCATTTCGCATATTTTGCGTTGAAAATACATGTTTCACGTTCAATTTTGTTTGCGTCTACTTTATATGTTTTACGCTCAACTTTACATACTTTTGCATTCAATTTGTATGTTCGCTTCCACTTTTTAGTTTTGGGTTCCTATTTGTATGTTCAACATTCAACTTTATACGTTCCACATTCATTTTGTATGTTTAGAGTTCCGCATTGTATTGACTTTCACCAATTTTCCCACTATCCAAACGCCCATTGTTGTTTCCGCAATTGCATGAATCAATTCTCAGTAGTATGTTGAGGAAGTACTATTCGTACAAATATTGAATGTTTCACATTTATTCCTTAACTTGACTCAAGCAAAAACAGTGAACTAACTTAAACAATTAAGTAATTAACAAAAGACAGTAATAAGCCAAGTTTTCTTTTAGTTTATTTATTTTGTTATTTAATAAATTTAACAACCAAAGACTCGTTAAGATGAATGAAATAAGATTAATGCAAACACAATTCAAATAAACACAAATTTTAATACCAAGAAGCTAATTGAAAGCATGCACTTTTACATCTCACGCATTCATTTTTTTAGATACATCAAATGCAAACCCTAACTCTATGTTTGGTAGGAGGGAGGGAGAGAATGAGGGATGAATGAATTAAGATGGAGAGAGTAGGAGGGATGAGAAGGATAACATCAATTCTCCAAAAGGAGGGTTGGATGGATGAATTGGTATTTAATTTGTAAAACTACAATACTGCTCTTTAAAAAATTGGAGGGTAGTATAAAAAGGGAGGACATTTATTTCTTTGCCCCCATCACTCTCCCTCCTTTCTCTCATCCGTCCAAATTGGGGGCATTGATTTTTATGGGCTCAGAGGGAGAAGCTCTCCCTCTTCTCCTCCTCTCCCTTCACTTCTCCCTCTAACCAAACAAGGGATTTGGTCTCCCTCTCTTCTCCTCTCCCTCTAACTCTCTCCCTCCCTCCATCTTTCTCTCATACCAAACACATCGTAAAGGTGATCGGTGATCAATCAATAGAATTAAACAACCAGTGACAATAAAATTAAAAGTTCGTTAATCAATCTTGTAAATTAAATCCAGAGCTACCTCATTCTCTAATGACCAAGACAAATCATTCTACATGTTTGGGAATTTAATGGATTACAATACATTGTGAATCATTTAATAAGAAACTTTTGATTTTGATCTCGCAATACATGAACACATCACACACTAAAATCAAGTGCAATGCCAACTTATGGACTTAATGCTCACGATAATAGTTTAATGTTAGAAGTTATTAAATAATTTCTTATTGCATTTAGGGAATTAAGTCTGTTGGGGAAATTTTTGATCAGCCTAACACGTCAGCACAAAAAATAGAAATTACGGAATACAGTTGGCCATACAACACATGACATCATTGCATTCGAAGGCAACCACAGGTCGCCAGACTTGTCTGTCAATTAACAAGTCAGATCGCCTGAATCAAGCAAGCTCATTGAAGTGACCTCTAACAGTGAACAAGACCAACTCACCACATAGATGTGACTCAAACAAGCAATATCTTCATCAAAATCGCTTTCAACTCGAAAAATCTTTAAGATTCGATCCCGAATAAGGAATGATTTCTGAAATCTAGAAGGTCGACCTCTATAAGGAAAGGTCTTCCTAGACAGTACCAAGAAATCCCCAAGATACCATCCTTCTAGGATCTTGCAAATATACGATCTCTCCGAACCTTTGCTTGCACAATAAGAATTAGGGCTACACTCTGGTTCCCATATGAGTAGATGAATCGAGCGAAGGTGGGGAAAGAGAGCAATACAGTATTAGGGAGAAAGCATTAAGCATGTAATTGTAATAATCTTTTATATAGTAGAATCTCTTTTCCTATCGTTAGGATGATCGTGGTTTTTTCCCTGCCTTAGGGTTTTTCATGTAAAAACTTTGGTGTTGTTCATCGTTCTTGTTTATTTTATTCATCATACACTATATTCACATACCACGAAGGAATTTTAATTATAAGCTTCTTAGGCAATCTAAGTATCGACTTGCCTACGTGTCGTTGGCTGCTGATTCGCATCAAACAAAAATTCACCGTTAACAATTGTCGCTAGAAGGAAGGTAGGAGGAAGGGAGGGGAGGTAAAAGAACATTAACTTCGAGGAACCCTCGTGAATCAAGTAGTAGAATACTAAAGAATGAGTCGAAACGAAGACAATGATCACCAGTCACCAACCAATGGTGTGCTAGGGGATAGCAATCTCCCTCCAACAAGTCACAAGCCACTTCTACCGTCATAGAAACAAGTGAACCCCATCGTGATGCTGACATACCGCCAGCTTCAAGCCACATTAGTTCGGTTGTTTAGCACGGGAGATGGTAATGCAACTGAAACCCCGATGGTGGGGTTATGTAATTCTGACTCGCGATATATGGTAAGGGAAGCCCATGGGAGAAGTCTTAGGTCTGAAATTTATCGAAAGACACTTGATGCCCTGATGAAGCTTGCAAAGGAAATGCTAGATGAACTGGAGGAATGTGATGCCTCAGTGGTTAGAAAACAATAAGATAAGGGAAAAGCTAAGACAAGGGAAGACGTAGAGGTTGAGAAACATGCCATATCAACCTAATAACTCACTGGAAGCTCAAACCCTAGACATTCTAAGGAGTCCGACTGATACTGCCCGAGTTCACCATCAAACAACGACCATAGGAATGATAAGCGGAAGCTGGGAAATCCTGTTCCATAAAGGCCAGCCCTTGGAAGTTTCAAAGTCGCCACAGTGAGGTTAACTATGAGGACACCTTGGGTGTCAAGGTACCCCGTGCTAGGATGACTATTCGTAGGCATTTAGGATTTGACAAAGAACTAGAAGGACCACGAGATGTTATCTTGGAAGATATAGGGAAAATCAAAGAAGATATGGCTAAGATAAAATCACGTGGCAGAGACCCATTGGCTAGAAGAATCGGTAGTAAGTTCACAAAGAAGATTGCCAACAAGCATTCCATGGCCAAATTTAGAATGCCGATGACAATAGAGTGCCACGAAGATCGAGATCCAGTCGAACATGTCGGACACTTTGAAACTTTGATGGAAACGCAGGCTCAACATCAGTAGCTCAACACACAACATGTGGCATCATCGCATTCAAAGGCAACCACAGGTCGTTAGACTTGTCCGTCAATATACAAGTCAATTTGCCCGATTGAAGCGAGCTCGCTGAAGCTACCTCGAATGGTGAATATGACTAGCTCGCCACACGAATGTGACTTTAACATGCAATATCTTTATCAAAATCACTATCAACTCGAAAATCTTCAAGATTCAATCCCGAATAAGGAATAATTCCTAAAATCTAGAAGGTCGACCTTTATAAGGAAAGGTTTTCCTAGACAATACTAGGAAATCCTCAAGATACAATCCTTCTAGGATCTCGCAAAGATACGATCTCTCCGAACCTTTGCTTGCATGACAAGAATTAGCGCAACACTCTTGTTCTTGTATAAGTACATGAATCGAGCGAAGGTGGTGTGAGAGAGCAATACAACATTAGAGAAAATGCATTAAGCTTGTAATTGTAATCATCTTTTACATAGTGGAATCTCTTTCTTGTCGTTACAATGACCATTGTTTTTTCCCTACCTTAGGGTTTTCCACGTCAAAACTCCGGTGTTGTTTATTGTTCTTGTTTAATTTATTAATCATACACTGCATTCACATAGCAAGAAGGCGCTTTGATTATAAACTTCCAACCAATCTAAGCATTGACTTGCCTACGTGTCATTGTTGGTCGTTGATTCGCCTCAAACCAAAAATCACCGTCAACAAAGTCTAAAATAACATTCTCCATCATTTTGAAGTCAAATAAAGTTTCAAAAAATATGCGGAAAAAAGAAGATAAGAATTATAAGGTTTATGGTTTATGAAACATGTTGAGGGTTTATAAAACGTTAAAGAGAAGAAAATGAGGTAATAGATGTTATGTCTTTTAAAGATTTGTGTGTTATGTATTTTGTCTTTGCTTAATAAATTCTATTAAGGATAAAATTGTCGTTAATTAAAAAATATATTAAAATGGAATATGAATATATATATATATATATATATATATATATTTGGTAGATTGTCGAAATAATCATTTTTTAGGGTAAATTGCACTAATATACCTTCAGTTTTTCACTTTAAGGTATAATATTCAAGTTTTACTATTAATTACAAAGGCATCCCCTTTTGTTAGTCAACCTCCGTTAGACATAACAATTGGTTGAACTATTGGAGGGTGCAATCGTCATTTTACTCTTCAAAATTATTTAATGCAATAATAAGATAAAATATTAGTTTATTATTAATTAGGAAAATCAAAGTAAAACAAATGAAAGTGTACACCACCCAAACCCAGTTGAGAAAATTGCACAAAAATTAAGACACGAAAATGTTCTAGAGCTCAATCAATACTTATCACATTTGAAGAAACAAAAAATCAATACCTGTAAACAGAGGTGACCGAGGTTCGGTTCGAACCGAAATCGGTACTATTGGAACCAAACCGGAATCAAAATTTTCTATTTCGGTTCATGATTTTGTAAAATCGTGGACGAACCGACGGTTCTCACCCGGTTTGGAACCGGCGGTTCCTCCTTTAAATAATATTAAAAAAAATCAGAATCATTCAATCCCAAATCTCCACAATCAAACCAAATGGGCAATTGAGTGCTCTCCCTCTCTCAACCTTTTATCTATTTCTCTTTTCTTGTTCTCGAAACTTAGCCCTAAATTGAAACCCTCTCAATTTGACAGCACTAATTCTTTAATCCCGACACGGATCTGTTCAAAAAAGAATAGAAAAAAGAAATAAAGAAGAAAAAAAAAGAGGAAGAGGAAGGGAGGAGGCTGGAGCTAAGCGAGAGTGTTTGTTCGGGTTTGCTGGAGAGATGCCATTGTTCGAGGCTTGGAGCTTTGAAGTTCACACAGAGAGAGAGAGAGAGAGAGAGAGAGAGAGAGAGAGAGAGAGAGAGAGAGAGTGGTTGAGACTTGAGATTGAGAGAGGGTTGAAACTTGAGAAAGATTGAGAGAGGATTGGTTTTTTTTTTTTTTTTTTTAAGGAGCCGAACTTGAACCTTGGCTACCTTTACCTGTAAATCTATAATCAAATTAATTAGTAACAAAAACACACAGAAATCAAACCCATTTGATAAAAGCCATAAAGAATTCATAACCCATTATCAGAAGAGTTAATTCGATCTCTGGTTTGTCAAACTTCCCCGGAGAAACAACCTCATATATTAACAAAACAAAAAACACTCTTTTGATCATTTTTTTGTTGATTATTTTTCTTCAATGGATTCTTGTTTTTCCGGAGAAAAAAATAAAGAGAATATAGTGTAAAAGGGACAGAGGTTTTGTGATGAGAAACCGAGAAAAAGCAAGAAAGTTTGGTACAAGTAACGGAGAAGGCCACGATGCCTCCTCCACACTGAAGGAGGCCACCGCCAAAGGCCTTCATTTCCCTTTTCTTTTCTCATTTTTTGTTTTTGTTTTTGTTTTTTTTTTTTTTTAATTTTTATTTAAGTTTGATTAATGTAAAAAAAGTGTTATTAGTATAGGATTATTTTAATAAATTTAACTTTTCGAGGGTAATTATGAATTTTGCCAGTATATTGAATGGGCAATTTTGAACTTTCATTGATTAACACTAGTCAACTGTTATTTGTAACAAAATTTGACAAACTGTAAGGGGAATCTGTGTCATTAAAGATTAAAGTTGAATATTATACCTTTAAAAACTCATGGTATGTTAGTGCAATTTGCCTTTTTTTATAGAAAAAGTTTCAAATGAAAAAAATCAATTTATATTTATATAAAAATTCGATTTAAATATATAACTTCAACATTTAACCGTCTAATGATCGATAAAAAGATCAAATTTAAGAAAGTTAGTAGAAAAACATAAGAAATATTTTGAAGGAAAACTTTTGAGGAAAATTTTTTTGGACAAAAGAAATGAAAAAGAAACATGTTTAATGTTGAGTAGTGAGTAGTTATTGCGTTCTAAGAGCATCACCAAAAGGCTCTTCATATAAGATATTTGTTAAAGTCAAATAAGTCACATCAGTATATTTGGCTCCAACAGACTTTTCAAATAAGATTCTTTAAATAAAATTTTCTTTAATATTGAAGAGCAACTTCTCCCTATTTAATTATTATTAGAGCATTTTCAAAAGACTTTTCTATTTTCACTTTTCAAATATCTATTTGTTTACCTATGTGATAATTTGAAAAGTGAAAAAAGAGGAGTCCCTCCAAAAGACTCTTCGATTAAAAATATGTTTATATTATTTTAATGAAAACACTCAAATTCCTCTCCCAACAAATCTAATTACCTTTTTTTTTTCAAGTTAGAAATAATAATAAGTTATTATTAAATATTCAATATTAGTTTCATTTTAAATATCTAGATGAGACATTTCTAATGATATAATTTTTATGATGATAAGATTTATAAATTAAAACTTATTATATGTTAATTGAATTAAATTGAAAAGATAAAAAGATATAGATGTCAAATATTAATAATGATTTGATATAAAAATAATATAATAATAATTAAAGGGGGAGACTTTGCTCTTTAGTATTGAAGAGATAGAAGAGAAATCTTATTTGAAGAAAATTTCATTTGAAGAGTTTGTTGGAGCCAAATATACTGATGTGGCTTGTTTGACTTTAACAAATATCCCATTTAAAGAGCCTTTTGGTGATGCTCTTCTATTATTTTTTATATCATAACATCATTAATATTTGACATCTATATCTTTTTATCTTTTTAATTAAATTCAATTAATATATAATAAGTTTTAATTTATAAATTTTATCATTATAAAAATTATACCATTGGAAATGTCTCATTTAGATCTTTAAAATGAGATTAATATTGAATATTTAATAATAACACATTATTATTTCTAAATTGAAAAATTTTGAGGGTAATTAGATTTATTGGGAGGAGGAATTTGAGTGATTTCATTAAAATAATATAAATCTATTTCTAATTAAAGAGTGGAAGAGTTCCTCTTTTTTCACTCCTCAAATTGCCACATAGGTAAACAAATAGACATTTGAAGACTGAAAATAAAAGAGTTTTTTGAAGATGCTCTAAGAGCATCTCTAATGGTAATGTGGCTTGTATTTGGAAAAATGGTGATATGTCAACATTGTCAAGCTAATTGCTTCATATGTGACATGTAACTAAACTTTATAGACATCCAAATGAAAAAGTGGTTTCCAATACTTCACTTGTAAAATTCAGGTTTTTAATGATATTTCAATTTATTATTGGTATCCTTAAATATATTTTAAAATTGTCGAATAAAATAAAGTAGAAGACAAGAATGATTGTTGATAGAGCTAACAAGACAGCTGTCTAATATACCCTCTGAAATCAGAGAGTCATATTGACAGACTCTAAAAAAAAAAAGTTGATATCTCAACTTGAAGTTGTATTAGAGAGGTTGTATTGAAAATGAATTTTTTAACAAAATAACTGTTCATTCTACGTAGCATATAATTTTTTTACGACTCATATTACCATTAGAGATGCTCGAGTTTGGTATGATGAATTGGTGCTGTAATGACAGCTTTGTAATCACAGTGACTGAGTCACGCGTCTAACGTGAGATTCCAGTCAAATTAAAAAGCAAATTTCAATCAAACCAATCAAATAATTATGTTGCTGTGAATTTGCGACCCCACAATCACCCATTCAAAAGTTAGCACCGCCGCGCTTGGTGGACCCATTTAAGATTATGTTATATGAACCAAGTCCGCATGTCAATGAAAAATTGTTTTGGTTGATATATATATATATATATATAAAGGGAGGTATGAGAAGGAAACATCATTAAGCTTAATATTTCATTGATGTGAGTATAAGAGTCGGTATGACTTATGAGAGTCTTAATACTAGACTATCTCAATGTTTTTCGGTTGTATTCAATATCTTAAACATGTTAATTTAAAACTCATATTTGTATATATCACGTGATGTGATTTGAATAGATGATGTTTATTGTTGCATTCGATATGCCAAAGCTCCTCTTAATTCCCGTAAAGAAAACACATTTAAAAAAAGGGGTGATCATTAAGTAATTAGGTTATAATTGATTAATACCAAAGATGCTAATGAAAACCGTGGCCCGCTCTCCTGCCACAGATAGCTTGTGGGATTTTTGAAACAATACAATAAATTTGTAATAAAAGTAGTAATTCAACCTGTTTTATAGTTTTCATATGAGCCAAAAATATGTGAAAGTGGTCCAATTCCAAAACAATTCGTGCTTTTTGCTTTGTTGGAATTGGAAGGGAGTCATGTCCATGTCCAACCAATAAATAAATAAAAGTCTATAAATTTTTTTTTTTTTTTTTTTTTTTGAAAGGATAAAAGTCCATAATTAATAATGTAGAGTTGCATCTTATCACCAACTCATTCAATGTCGTTCATGAACCTTGCTCCGTTTCCATGCTTCACATCCACGGCCCCGTTTTTTTATTTATTTATTTATTATTATTATTTTTTTTTATGTCTTTTGGATTGACAATCTTTGAATCGTTTTGATTAATCAATTTGTAACTTTTTTTTTTTTTTTTTTTTTACAATCTCTTCATTTATTTTTACCTTTTACACATCTACTTTTCTTTCTTGTCCGGTTACATTAACGGCTATTGGTTTCGAGAGAAAAAATATATATATTTTTGTGTTATTATTAGAATCTAATTAATTAGTTTTGGCTACACTCTAGTTTGAGACATTGATCAGATTACTTAAGTAATTTTAGGTTTGAGTGAACATAAGGTTTGGGGTCTCCAAGGAATGGATGATAAAATTGTAACCCCATATCATATATATATATATATATATTTACAATAATATCCCCATATCGTGCTTGATTTGTTAAGGGAGGGAGAGAGAATTAGGCACAAATAATCAAATACAAATATACAATGGTGGAGGGAGAAGATGAAATATAAATTAAAAGATATTTTTTTTAAGCAATAAATTAAAATAATTTATGAGGAGAGATGGAAGAGACAACAAATGAATGATTTAAGAAGAGTTTCAGGTGGATGGTCATTTAATATGATTGCCAATCCAATGGACACAAAGTTGTGTCAACCCTTATTCTACAAGGTTTTTTATTTTCTTCTTCTTCTTCTTTTCTTTTCTTCTTCTCTCTCCTCCTGAAAATACTACACATATACTAAAGTTTTTCCACGATAGGTCTTTCATGAATTTTAACGATAATAATGTTAGACAATACAAAAACTTAGCCTAAAAACTAACCCAAATAATGTGTCAAGTATTTGTCATCACCATATCATTTATCACATGGCCCTATAATTTGTGTGATGATGACATCTCATTTATCATATCATTTAGGTTGGATTTATGATTAATTTTTTTGGATTGTATAGTATTACTCTTTTAACAAATTTAATAAATAATTATAGTTGAGGTTTTCAATGAATTTCAAAACTATCCATTTAATAAGTACACATATACTATAAGTTCATGTTTCTTCGGAGGAGGTGAGGCTAGCCAGTCCTCTGAGGAGGTTCACGTTGACAATGGCCATCGACTTTATTTATTTATTTATTTATTTTGAAATGTTACATAAATTTGAAGTTTTTTATTTTTATTTTTTATTATTATTATTTTTTTTATTTTTATGAAAATGGTAGGATTCGAATTTATAATCTTGTGGTATATGTGTGATAGATATATCATTAAACCAACTTCATCTCCTTACAAACTTTATTTCTTTTTAATTGTATTTTACGTTAAATTACAGTCAACTATTGTAGGTTTAAGAAACTCTTTATTATAGTTTTTGATGTTTCTTTAAAACTATCGAAGTTAACACAAAGAAATTGAAAACAATTAACTAAAAATCAAAATACATAGGTTATAAATAAATAATATTATATTAAATTAAATTAAAACAAAATAAATTTTAATTTACTATGCATTTACAAAAAATAATAATAATAATTAAAATGAAAAGTATATATTTTTAATAACTTTTTAAAACATTAATTTTTGTTATAATGTTTTATACTATAAATATATTTTATATCAATTATTTTTTGTTCAATGAATAATTTGTCTTAAAAGACTAACGATTGACATTGACAGGGAAAGGGGTTTCAATGACGAATTCCTAAACCTCTAGTAAGTAATTGTAATTAAGGAAAACACTAGGGACTATCAGTGAATAATTTGAACTAAAAAAAAGAGAGGTTATGATTATGTTACCTAATTATGTAAGTGGGTGCATGTGTGGGACGGATTCACGGATGGATGTTTTAGTTGAATTAAATAGTAGATCTTTCTAAGTTTTATATATTTATATGAATAACGTTACGCTTTTAAATTATTTTTTTAAATAATATGGTACGTGAATTATCAAATCATGAGATAGGATTTTGACAATCTAACGTTACTATTTTTATATCGTAAACCTCAAATAAAAAATTAGAAACCTAGGTTCTATTAAATTATCATTATTATTAATAAGAAGGTATAATGATGTTGTAGGTTCTGTCTCATTAATTTCTCACATGTTTCTTTAAAACAAGAGGTGGGCTTTATTATATATGTAGCTTAGGAGAATAAATTCATTCATTTTTATTTTTATTTTTTATTATTATTACTTATTATAATATTGTGGAGAATAAGTTATAGATTATTATTATTTTTATATACACCTGCTGCTATTCAATATTATTATGCAACACTAATTGAATACAGCAGTAACGCATTCAAAATTTCAAATATATTCTATAACCATAGAATCCTTACAACATTATTTCTCATATATAATATTACACTAATTCAGGATTTGGGTGAAGATAGAGCATAACCCATAACCTTATGATATATATGTGAGAGGCAAATTACTAGACCAATTCCTCATCTTGTCATTTCAACATTATTAATTGGCCATTGCAATTGATTACTCCATTAGTATATACATAAAAGAAAATAATTAATGACAATCTTTACCTCCGCTTGCGGTTCAAGATTAATTAGTATGTGAACTTTTCTCTCGTTTTGTTGGAAGTAAATATCCGGATAAACACTTATTGTTTGATATTGACCAGTCTCGACAGTCCTATTGTAACAGTCGTAGTATTAAAAAAAAATAATAATAAAATAAAAAAACAAATGCCGTAAAAATAAATAAATAAAAACATTGTAATGGGATTAGCTCAACATTATGATTTTAGGAAATTTTTTTTAAAAAAATATTTAGCTTGTTATGTCATCATGTTGGATCATTTATTAAAATAAATTGAAAGCCGTTTTTAATTATGGATGTAATTTAAATATTTAGATGTCCTGTAATGATTAATGAAAAAGAGACATGATATTTAATTTTTGTTTGTGAAATGTGAATATATGCATCAATGCATGGGAAGGGTTGATGTGAAATGTGTATTGTAAAAAACGCTTTTTTACTACGAATATTCATATTTGAATGTCCAATTTACAACAGTATTCGACAATTGACAAAGTTTATAATACATATTTAAAGTTTGAAGCCAAACACTGTGTTCTCGTGATTCAAATAAATTAATAAAAGATATCACCGCTGGAAGAAAACACCAAGTCAGAATCAATCCTCGAACAGAAAGTCATCAGCGTTTCTATTCCTTACAACTTTTATATATATATATATATATATATATATGAAAAAGTATCACAAACAATCATATACTAAAAAATCCAAAGTCAGTATCCATATATATAAATAATAAAAGAAAAAAAGTTACGAAAGACATCCACCCAAAAAGCACAAAAAAAAAAAAAAACCATGATGAAAACAGCCTCGAACAAAAAGTGGCACACAGGTCACCCAAAAAAAAAGCAGAAAGCATCAAGAAAACTGAAAGGACTCCCAACCCATGTAATCATTGCCAACCAAAGAAGAAAATAATGTCGGGGGTGGAGAACCACCTAGAGTCCACCTCTAGCTCTAAAGCATGTTTATAAAGAGCATCTGCAACTCAATCCCCTTCCCTGAAAATATGGGACACTTGAAAATCCATCTGCGAAATCTGAAAGATACAGATTTGCCACGCCTGACGAACTCTTTAAGGAACATGAACTGAACGAGATGAGAGCAACTGAACCATATAGGAAGAATCACTCTCAAGCTAGATCCGACACCACCCATACCTCTAAGCAAAATTATTGGCCAAAGACGTCGCAAGAAGCTCAGCATCAAACGTAAAAACCTACCTAAGAGGAATAGAAAAACAACCTTTCAAAAAGGCTCTGCAGTTCTGGAAAACACCCTCACAAACATCAACACCTAGAGAACCCAATGCAGTACCATTCATATTAACTTTGATCCAACCAAGAGTTGGAGAGGACCAAATCTCACTCTTGATTACCGGAGCTTTAGCAGGACGACTATGAAGACTGAACTTCCTAAGAATTAACAGATCATCTACACAATTACGCATACATCCAATCTGCAGGCGGTTAGCATTTGAAACCGCACGCTAGACCACCAGAGCAAGAGCAGACGTGAAATTCACCACCTTACCTTCAAAAATCCACTGATTATGGGCAAACCACACACTCTAAACCACTGTATGGATAGCCACCTTCCAAAAAACCCTGAATTGATCACTAAATGAAACCAGCATAGCTTGCAAGAAAAAAGCCTACCAAATGTCTACGGAAACTCGTCACTAAAAAGCTGTGAAAACAACCTCCCAAAGAGTATTTGCTAGAGGGTAGAGGATAAAGAAATGATTAGCTGACTCATTACTAACCCCACACACATTACACTAGGAGGCCAACTGAAACCTAGACCTACATAGACGATCCTCCGTGGGAAGCCTATTCAACATAAGACATTGAGTCAAAATTGAACGAGAAGGAGGAATAAAACGAGACCAAACATCTCTCCACTAATGAACCTGAGGAGAATCATAAATAAACCGGGAATAAGCCGCCTTGAATGAAACCTGACCATCCCTAAAATGAGCCTAGACTAGAGAATCTGCCACATGAGAGATAGCAATCCGATCAATCATAAAACAAAGGTCCGGGAAATGCGCACGAAAATCATCATCCAACCACCGTTTACCATCCTGAATGAAATAAGAAATTCTCTTCCGAAGAGGATTAGCTAAATAATCCGAAATACCCAATATATATATATATATATATATATATATATATTGTATTCATTTACTTTAAAATATTCTCTTTTAGTTATGATCATCGCTTCAATACCATTATTACTATTTACCACGGAGGAACTCTATGGAGGTTGGGGAGCCAGCGGTCATAAATTTTTTTTTTTTTTAATTTTTTTTAAAATATAGTTAAAAAGTATATTAAAAAAATTAAAAATATATATATTTGTTATATATTAGTGTTATCAATTTTAAGTTTGTGCAATTTGATCCCAAATCCATACTTCGAGTTCCGTCCTTGATTATTACATTTTTTTTTGACAGTATCTATCTATCCACCTATTTAGACTGAATATTATTTTGAAACTTTTGTCATTAGTAGGATTCGAACTACCGATTTAGGAATCATTTGTCCAAACTCCAAACTCGCTTATCTGTTAGCTGAACTACGCCCCTGAACATGTCCTTGATTATTACAATTAAAAAAAAGTAAATGTATTATTCATAATAAACTTCAAAATCTATGTCCACAACTGTATAGTACCGATTATAGGGTATGGAATCTTATTCACATATGGTAACATTTGAAATTCACAACGGTATATTTTAATTGGTTGATCTAGAATTCTAGATGGCATAATTGGGTAATGATGAATGTGGTCCCTAACAACAAGACCTTTATTCTTCTCCCATGCCAATATAGCTTATAGGTATAATACCAAGTTGTAATCCACCACACATATTCTATAACAATTGCAATCATAACATTAGGGCCCTCCCTCCCAGTCCCTACACAAAATCATTCTAATTCTATTCTACCAAGGAAGAGAAGAGAGCGATCCAAAAGCAGCACCTAATAGTAATATTCATGCAAAAACAAAAGCTTCCAGCTTTGATGGTGTCACTACTTCATGCTCAGCTGGCACCAGCTTTCAGTAGCTAGCTCCCCCCAGTTACTGTTCACGCGTTGCCCACCCATCCCATAGTTCCATACCTCTCTTTCTCTTTCTACATTAACCATTTGCTTCCTCTCACTCTATATAAATACATCTCTTCCTCACAATATTTTCAAACATCTTCTTCTTACTTCTCACTTATCTCTCAAAATGAGGTTTTCTTGTGTGTTTGTATTGGTGATAAGTTGTTTGATGGTTGTTGTTGGATCATCAAATAACTTCTATTCAGATTTTGATTTAACATGGGGTGATCATAGAGCCAAGATTTTCAATGGAGGGCACCTCCTTTCTCTTTCTCTCGACAAGGTCTCAGGCTCTGGCTTTCGCTCCAAGAAAGAGTATTTGTTTGGGAGGATTGATATGCAGCTTAAACTTGTTGCAGGAAACTCTGCTGGCACTGTCACTGCCTATTATGTATGTCGTCTAACATAATCTATCTACTTCTTTTTCGAACCTGGGCTGAATGAGCGAAAAACAACTGATTTTTACTTTTACAGCACATATACATCAACTTTAAAGTATATATGAATCAAAGTTGATGGATTTTAGTGCAAGTAACTATGCATCCACATGTCCCTTTTTTTTTTTTTTTTTTTTTCCTTTTTCAAAAGTTTCAAATATAACATAGAGCTATAATCATGTCCATTAAAACATCCCACTATTTCACTTTTTCTAAAGCAAATGAATTTGCAGTTGTCTTCTCAAGGAGCAAGCCATGATGAGATAGATTTTGAATTCTTGGGAAACCTTAGTGGTGACCCTTATATTCTCCACACAAATGTCTTCACTCAGGGGAAAGGGAATAGAGAACAACAATTCTATCTCTGGTTTGATCCCACTAAGAACTTCCACACTTACTCCATCATCTGGAAACCCCAGCACATCATGTAAGTCTTAACATTTCACTAGTTAAAGTCTTCAATGGATCATCAACTATATTTATATATATATATTAAATTTGTTCATGTTTTTGCAGTTTCTTGGTGGATAAAATTCCCATTAGAGTATTCAAAAATGCTGAATCCATTGGTGTTCCTTTCCCTAAGAAGCAACCCATGAGGATCTATTCGAGTCTGTGGAATGCTGATGACTGGGCCACAAGAGGTGGACTGGTGAAAACTGACTGGACAAAAGCACCTTTCACAGCATATTACCGCAACTTCAATGCCGTGCCCTGCACTTCTTGTTGGCCTAAATATAAATCATCATTATCGCTGCAAACGAACAATATTAATGATGAGCTTGATGCCAATAGCAGAAGAAGACTGAGATGGGTTCAGAAATATTTCATGATTTACAATTACTGCACTGATTTGAAACGTTTTCCACAAGGCATTCCTTCTGAGTGTAGACAACGTTCAAGATTCTGAAGCAAAATCTTTCCTATATATGGACTTGATACTTATAAATAAAATTCTTTGTTTCTCGTTTGTTTTTTAGTTTGAGATGCTAATGCTTGTAAATTATGCTGCAGTCGAGATAATAAAATTGTCTTCTTCTACAGTAAAGCTGAGCCAACAACACTCATTATTTCAACCTCTAATATAATTAAAGTCTTGTTTCCTACTTTGTTTTTCAAAGAAGAAAAAAAAAAAAAAAAACAGCAGTTTTCTCTTCAAATTGAATTCCTCTGCTTTGCCACTCAAGATTTTGTCCCGTGAACCTCTTGAAGAGATTCCTTCTTTATTTTAGCAAATGCAATTTTTCTAATTTAAAAAATATGAACGTTGTGAATTTGTGAATTTGCCAGAAAGGATTGTTGAAACACAATATCAATTAGGTCCTAGACCTTTTTTAAAATTCCAAGTTGTTTACGACTTTTCAAAGACAAACCGTTTGAATTGTTCATATTTTGGGTACAACAAGAATCCTCAGTTTCTCTGTTGTTCATCAACTTCGAAACATCAGAATTATTACTGGCTGAAATTGATGCCAATGAGTGATCCTTACTCATGCAAAGTTCCTTATGTGAATCAAATGATATTGAAGATTCCTTGAAGTAATCAATGGATGCTGAATTTGATTCATTAACATATTCCAACATTATTACACTCAATCTTAGATGTATTGATCAAAATTTCTTGACCATCAGAAGACAAAACTGACTTTTCTTCCAGACCCTTTTGAATTTTAGGAGATTGATCCAATTTTGGTACACCTATAAAGATCATATGCCAAAAAAAAATTAGCTAACAATAGGATTCAATATAATTGTTGAATATGAATGCAAAAACAAGAATAAAAAAAATTTAGCTAACAATAGGATTCAATATAATTGTTGCATATGAATGCAAAAACAAGAATTTTTATTATAACCACTTTCCATGCTTGCATATGTATTCTAATCCATATAGAAATTAGAATTCACTTTCTTTTTTCTTACACAAATAGGAAATAGGATGCTTGTATTCCTCTTCTGTCTTACACCACATAGTTTTGTCATGGAAAAGAAAGACTTGCCTTTTACAACCAGACTTTGCGAACATCCTTAACAAATCATGGAATTTTGATCACCCGGATAGTATGGTATTTCTCCTTCGAACCTTCTGTTTCCTAATCTAAACACTATTCGCTTGGCAAGTCTGAATATGTAATAATAGCTTGTTCTTCAACGCGATTGGCAAATCTCACTCGCGGTCGTTGGGCACACTATAAGAAACAAAATGAATATTGTTCATTAAATGTTTTATCAAAACATATATTGTTCTAGCCTAAAATGGAGAAGAATAGTCAAAGAGACAAGGTTATATAATAGAAATATTTTACATAGTTTATACGACACTTACAGTCATTCTGCAGTGAGCTTTCAGATCAAAATTCATTTGATTTACACGGTTTTGTGCTAATTCTTCTGCTTCGGATGCTCTCCTGCAAGCTTCTTTCACCTTAAAGTTGGACATAAAAAAAGTTAATGACTGCTTTTCAGTCAGAGAACATTATGAATGGAGAAATACAATTTTATAGCTGAATATCTAAAACAATGTTAAGGGACTTAAAGACCAGTAATTCCTAATGAAAAGATACTACGTAGGTTCTGAAAACTGATGATAGTACATGTATTATGTCGAAGAGTTATTTCCTGAAACCCAAAGAATTATTCATGTGCCTCATGAAAGAAACAATTCAAATATATGTTGTGTAAACACGGACATGGGGTGTCAAACAGCAATACTCAAGAGTCAGACACCAAGTCATGGCCAAGTGTGTAGGTTTGTGCACCTATAATATAAAATTTAAGTAAATAATCATGTGTTTGTTTGCTTGTAATAGAGTATAAGAGTATAGAACGTAAGACAATTACTAAACTAGGAAGTAAGTGAAACTATCTTAACAAAATTCGTGTCACTCTGAAAATGTTAAGCATGTTTTAGCTAAATACAAGTACATAAGACTTTTGGACAAAACTCAAAATGAATGCCGTTCTCAAGTATTTGACATACCAAATTTGAGGAAGCAATTGTCGAAGTTTTAGCAAATTGTATATTGCACTAGTCAAACACATTATGGAATTACACTTTATAACAATTTACCACACAAGCAGCAGCAGGTTTAACTAGTCATTAAACCCTAGTCACAATATTACTAGAAGATGCTAAGCCTCTAGAGGTTGAGTAATCAACTTCACAATTTCCCATAAAGCTCATAAATCTCTGTAACAGAAAAATGTTTTTGTGCAAAAGCTATACATAATTGGTTAGTCAGATGTAGGGAAGAGCAATTTATAGATTATCCAAATTTTATATGTGCAAAGTAAAGATGAGTAATGCCTCAGATATAACAGAAATTGGAAGGACATGTCAACATGATCATTATATTTCCTAACATTAGCCCTTAACTAATAAATTTCAAATGATAACAATCCAAGCCAACTCCTTGGTCTTTATATGCAATCTTTTGAAATATAGTTATTATATAGTTGTCTAATCATCAAAATACATCAAACAAGCAGTTTGATAACCCACTACTCAATATAGAACAGATCCTTCTTGAACAGCTAGATAGTTTGTGGTCAAAATACTCATATAGGGTCTCTTAGTAGATCTAAAACGTGTTATGACTTTATCAACAAGTTATGGCAAGCTAATGATTCTTATCAAATGCTGTCACATACTAGTGTTAGAACAAATACCAAGAATGTTTTGACATGCGTACCGTGCCTAGTCATCCTGGTTGATGTGATAAATGAATATACTGGCTATGGAACTCTTCAATTCTCAAAGATGAAGTACCACCTCTTATACCATATTCTCCACTTAGAGCAAAGAAAAATTTGACTCGACTTCATAAACAAGATTGTGTTTAGCAAGTTATAAGATCAAGTATATGCATAGAGTACCAACCCTAAAGCAATTATAGTGGAAAATCTAAATTGGAATTTCAAATTGAGATCGAGGTTCATTTCATGTCTACAATTGCTAAAAAGTTAGAAAAATATGAACATTGCATGTAGAGATAGTGCAGTATTACCTGATTGATGCAAACAACAGCACTACCTTCAGCCCCAAGAGTAGATTTCTCTAACATATTCCGCATGTATGATAGTTCCTTCTTCAAATCTAAAGCCACTTCTTCAGCATCTTGCATTTGATTGCTTGAGAACTCAAAAGCCCTCTCTGCATTAAGACGAAAGGATGAACAGTTCAAACAAGTGCAGAGCCCTCTGCATCCTCGAGGTGTTCGTTTAAGAATTCCCTTTTTTAAAGCAGTAGTGGGAATATCCAAATGAAGAGAGGATTCAAGGTAGGATGAGTCTCGGTGCAAGCTATCTGTTCCAATTTGCTTTTCTCCATTAGTAACGTTGATGACTGACTGTGTGTGATCGTCTCTAGTATGAACAGGTAATTCATTTGATACAAATTTAGCATCTTCTCTTGAAAGAGACCCTGGACCTAAACGAGAAGGTAATGATGAGGCTGGTAGATTACTCCCACGATTTATATCCATCATCCTTTCAGAATCTGATATTTTCTGTTCAAAATGAACATCCCTTTCTTGCTTTGGAGATTCATTAACATGATCATAAGATGGATATGATTCTTGATCATTCAATGAAGCAGTTGATATAGTGATTGGTGGAGCAAAGCAATTTCTAATGTCATGCTCAGTGTGGCAATCATCCACATCAGAATTTTCTATCGGCATTTCTTGACTATCAGAAACTGAGGATGGTAAAGTAGGCTTTTCTTCTACACATTTTTCAAGTTTCAGACGATGATCTTTTCCCAAAGAACCTACAAAATTTCGTACAAGGAAGTTATACTCCCTAGCATAAAGCCCAAATTGACACAATCATTGACCGGTGCAATCCAAATAAAGCATAGGAGATAAGACAGAACTTACATGAATTATCTTTGGTAATATCTAACAAAAATGGAAGCATTCTTCTATAACTCATTGAACCTGGAACTTTGAACAACTTCAGTCGAGAGCATCGATTCAAAACCTATCAATATCAGAACCCCGAGTTAGCATAGATCATAAGGCAATAAACAACACTTCAACAAACGCATTATCATTCCATTTTCTTAACGATAGCAAATTAGGATAGCCAAAACATTATAACCCTACACAAATCATCTGCATAGATAATTCCAATTCTTCAAAACAGCTCTAAGAAATGAAAATATTAGAGATTAATAGTATCTTACCCATTTCCTTCTAGGGCTGGAGTCGATGCTTTTGTCCCCGCGACAGCTATTATTTCTGTTAATACTTACATCCATTGGTTTCCAAAAATCATGATCCGTGGTACTCAAAACAGATTGTACACTATTACCATCATTTTCAGCCACTTCAGGCTTACCAAAGATGTCAGCATCTGGTGGTGTCATCAGGACATATTCTTTATTTGACTGGTCACCGTGATCTAGAAACTCACCATGATCACCACCTGTCTGCCCTGAATTACTCAAACTGTCATTTGGTTTTTTATCAGACATATCGGAATTTGTATAATATAGATCAGTAACTTTAGAATATTCTCTAACATCAGATGTATAGGCTTCTCCAGTTCTGGACCGCACTGTACCTTCAGAACACTGATCAGTCTCATTAACTTTATCGTCGCACTTCTCAATGATCAAAGACAAACTGTTTGAATTGTTCATATTTTGGGTACAACAAGAATCCTCAGTTTCTCTGTTGTTCATCAACTGCGCATCATCATAATTAGCACCGGCTGAAATTGATGCCAATGAGTGATCCTTACTAATGCAAAGTTCCTTATGTGAATCAAATGATATTGAAGATTCCTTGATGCACTCAATGGATGCTGAATTTGCTTCATTAACATATTCAACATTATTACACTCAATCTTAGATGTATTGATCAAAATTTCTTGACCATCAGAAGACAAAACTGGCTTTTCTTCCAGACCCTTTTGGATTTTAGGAGATTGATCCAATTTTGGTACACCTATAAAGATCATATGCCAAAAAAAGTTTAGCTTCCTAAATTTCTTACTAATCAATTTGTGAATTCAAAGAAACAAATAATAAATAAATAAATTGCCAATTACAGAAGAGCACAGAATTTACAAGTATAATCTTTTGAGACTTCCATCAGATATGGAAGCAATCTTCTATAACTGAATGAGCCTGGCGCTTTAAAAAGCTTCATCCGAGAACGCGGACCAAGCAACTATCAACAAAGCCAGAGCCAGATTACATAGAATAAACGAAATCAATAATTGCAGAGATGATCAATCATGAAAATTTAATAGAGAATATGAAGTTCTTACTGATTTGTTTCTTTTGTCAAAATGGGCACTAAAACCCTCTCCACTGGAACCAGTATCCTTTTCATCGATTCCATTCAAATCCATTTTGGGGCTTCCATTTTTCTCCAAATCATCCGAAACGCTACCGTCTTTATCGCTTTTCGCCTCCTCGGAAAACCCAGTTTCGGATATTCCAAATCGTTTCTCACAAGTGTTTTCCTCCTCCTCCTCCTCGTCGAAGCCACACCCATGTGAGAAAATGCGTCTGGCACGTAAGTCTTTGACTAAAACGGAAGAGTGAGGGATCAAATCTCTTGTTGTGGGTTTTTGGGAAGTAGAATCAGACTGAGGGCGAAAGGAATCGGACCAGGAGCAACCGGAGCGGTTTCGGTGAAGATAGATCTGAGATTTGCTGCGAGTGAAGATTCCAACTAAAGGGTGATGGGTAGCTCGTGCTCGTTTACGTTTTGCCTCGGCCATGGCTGATTAACTATCCAACACTGAGACGAAGAGACTGAGACTGAGACTTGTGTAGAGTCCACTTAGATTTGGCGGGAAAAATATCGAGAAAATGGCGGCAAAGTGAGAAAAAAGGTGGATTGGTTTTGTAACAAGTATATTATTCATTGAATAATAATATATATATATATATATTTTAAATATAGATATGGTTTTTAAATTACGAGAAATAGATATAGTTTCTAAGTATAGTCTAAGACCAACCCTAATCTTAATTTAAATTAAAATGGACTTTATAGTGTAACATGAGTTTTTTTTTTTATATACAAAAGCTCTTGAAAAATGGATTGTTATAAATCAAAAGCCTCATTGATAATTCCACGAGCAACCAAGGAGGGAAATGTCAGCATCGACGAAGAGGGTGAATAGTGCATGTAGAGTGATACGATCACAAATTTTGGAAATATGGATTTCAGACAATTTTGAGAATTTTGGAATAAAAGAATTGGTTGATTTTTAGCTCACACAAACGAAATATAGAGAATATGGGGTTTATATATCAACCATGAATGCAACTACATCGTTTTGGGAAAGTTGTAAGACTTCTGGGCTATATGCTATGTACGAATAGCGCATGACTAGCGCAAGCTTGGTGGGAAAACAATATCAGGAAATGTGCGCTGTACGAATAGCACATCACTAGCGCTTGTACAGCGCTGGTCCACTGGAAAGATTTTTTTCACGTATATGTGCGGTACGAATTGTGCATGAACCGTGCACGTACCACACAACATTGCTGGAAAGTGATGTCTTTTGCCCATATACGCGGTACAAACCGCACATCAATAGCGCATGAAAACTCTTGGGACCTCCTTTATCCCCATTGATTGTAGAAAACTTTTGATATTTATAGGGGTTTTCTCATTGTGAGCTCAAATTCCTCCAAGTTTAGGAAATTCGCCAAGTAGGAATTCTTATCAATCAAGGAATAAAAATTCTTTCCTAACTTGGATTATCTCTTTTCATAATTGAATTTTAATTGAGTTTAAGAAGTTTCTCGAACATCCCTTGGTTTTCCAAAGTCATTAGGATTTAATTTGGAAAGTTTCAGGACAATTCTGGACCAATTCAGAGTGTCTCCCCATCAAAAATATGCATTACCACGGTTTAGGGTCGCTTCATAGGTCAACCGTGGAAAAACGGTTGGAATTGATTGCTACGTAGATCGCTTTGCACGAACCACGGTCTAGGCACGATAGACTTTTTCCAACTCTGACCTCCGGCTACTAAAACGGCCATCACTTCTTCTAGGAAACTTTGATTCACAAACCGTAATTTTTTTTGGAAACTAGATTTATGGGGCTTTCCGAATATATGTGGATCTCAATGTGGTTCCATTTGAAGAGAGAGATATGCTCTTCACAAGTTAGATGTTCTACATAAGACTTTACGATTTCAACCCTTTTTGCCTCCGAACTCTCCAAAAATGCTCACAAAACACATTAAATAACTAATTTTACTCGAGAACAAAACATAAATAATAGGAAATAGAGGTCTAAAACAAGTATAGAAATAGATTGATCAGGCTTTTCCTTTCATATTGTATTCCTAAAACAAAAAACAAAAACACGAAGTAAAAATGAAACAAGAAAAATTACCAAGTATTTACAAAATAAAAACTATATAAGGAACAAAAACTCACCATAAAACTAGCCTAAACATTGATTGCGCATACAATGAAAAACATGAGTAAGAGAAGCATGAATTCTCAACACACTAAACACACTAAGTAAAACAACACAAAACTTGACGTGTTCTAAATAAGGCACATGGTTTATCTCGCAAGTGCATGAATCGTTAAAAGATTCATATAGAGGCAAATACGAGTTCATTCCACGGGGAAGTGTAATTTGTCATCTATTTCTAGTTTAAATGAATGGAAATCGATTTAAAGAGAGAGTTTGTTGTGTAAAATATAGATATTGTTGGAAATCGTAACTTATTTACAATGAGATTTAACTAAGATAAAAGACTATACATGTATACTCGCATATTTCTATCTCACTAACTATGCAGTAGAAATTTTATCGAACATGTTGTGTGTGTCACCTCTCGGTCCTTAACACAACAATCAAAATTCCTTCAAGTGGTAGTTAAACACTTAAAATCATTAAGAACATGAATACTACTCAAAAATCAATAAATATATTCAATAAAAATAGCAATAGTGTTATGTTTACATCAAATCCCTAGTGGTGATTGTTAGGATTATGCTCAATAGCAAGAGTGTAATGTTGTAATTAACAATCTTTTTCATATTAATAAAGAGATTTCTGGTTTAACAAATCGTATAGCATTTATAGTTTATATTATAATTGTCAAAGTAAATAATCATAAGGTCTAAAGACTATGGGAAAAGAAGAATTGTTCGTACATCTGGATATGTATGTGGTAGACACAATTCTTTAGTTAGTCTTGAATAATGTTCACAACTTAAGTTAAAGGTTGGGCACCTTTATCTTGTTAAAGTTGTAGAATTCTTTTGCTAGCATTTGAGTGGGATCAAATGAGATATGATGAGTCTAAAATCATCGGAGTGTCTTCGAGCAAAAGGATCTAGTGCACTGGGTGCATTGAACTGGATCACAATGAAAAACTTTATCTAGAACCGTCAATAGATAATAGTCTTTTCATTATCAGGACAATCGGAGGGTCTATCTTAATCCTGAGATAAATGATGGACTTATGGTTGCAAGTGATATCATTTGAGTTATCAATGAGTACGATTATATCGCATAGTCTATCCTCGATAGTTTGGTGATATTCATTTGTTAATCGATAGAGGACTTCATTTATAGATATGGACATCGTGGCTCCATTTAATTAAATGAGAGTATAATATCATCATATGGATGTTTTGAGGTAATTGGATATTAAATCTCAACGTTGAGTTTTTGATAGTGTCTATTGAAAACATGGCTTCTGGACAAGTCAAAATATCCAAGTTCAAAACGTGGTCATATGAGTAAATATGGTAACTTGGAGAGTTATAGGCGGTCTATGAACTCTTGGCGATTACTGATATTAATCACGAGGATACACTATCTCCAATATGATTGTCTAGGGTATGAATGAGGAGCATCTTCCTTTTCTATCTTTATTTAAGAGTTCGGTTTTAGCTCTTTAGTGGAATGAGTTAAAATTAATGGATCGGACCTAAGTGAATCATTTGTTGATTGTGATTAGGTTATGTCTATTGAAGCTTAAATTTAGATGGCCCGCCAAGATCCCCAATCCACACGGACTTGCATGGATCACTTGATATATTCTACCGGACCAATTTAAGGGTCCATCTAGAATTGCATTTAATATATTAAGAATATAATTTGCACATTATTTAAGTAATGGGCTGCTCAATTATATTAATATATTAATGAAAGACATGTGGGCTTGTTTCTTTTAGTAAGAATGGGTCTGGTTCACATGTGGGCTTTTTATTTAAAGTCCAATGGATTAAATGAAATAAGAAAATAATGTTAGGCCCAATCTTAATCAAGTGGGGCGGCAAGGTTAAAATTTTAACCTAAAATATTATTTTGTTTCATTTGTTTTAATTAAATAAGAATTAATTAATTTATTGATTAATTGTTTAATTAAAGAAACAAATCTTTCCTAAAAGTAAAAGACTTGTTTGACAAGGAAATAAATAAATTAGTTTTATTTATTTAATCAAATAAGGAGTCTTTTTATTTAGTCAAAATAAAAGAATAAAAATCAAGGAGTTCGATTAGGGTTTGAAGTCTATTAAGTTGAAAAGAATTAGGGTTGAATTTAAGTCACCCTATATAAGTGACATTATAGAATTCGGCCAACCCTAATCTTAGACTACATAGAATTCGGCAACCCTAAAGGAAAAAGAAGAAAAAATTCGGCCAACCTATATATGTGTTCTTATAGGGTTCGGCCACCACAATCTATGGTGCTTGAGTTTTTTATTTCTTTCTTCTTCTTCTTAATTCCATGAGAGAGTTTTTATTCTAAAAAGACAAAAGAAAGTGTGAAATTATTCTTTGATAGTATACTATTGCTTAATCATCAATAAGCTTGTGTATACGATATCGATCTAGGTTCACGCGAGTTTCGATCATTAGATTGAGAACTCAAAAGTGACCGGAATAATTTTTGACATTCTTTTGATTGTTTTGTGACTAACAAAGAAAAGAAAGTTTTTTGTTTGGTCCATTCACAGGTTTGCAATTCAAAGAAAAGGGAGACCACGCTCCTAGGTGATCCACGTTCGTGCTCGGATTGAAGGTCTTGCGGATTACCATCGACGTAAGTCAATCGGATCACGCGACAAAAGGTAATTTACTTTTGTTGATATATATGCATGTTTATTGATTAAAAGGGTTTAAGGTTCATAAAGGAAAAATTTTAAAAGTCACTAAATCGTCTTTAGTATCGCTTCCGCTGCGTGTAACACTTTTATTTGTTTATTTTTCCCTACAATTGGTATCAGAGCCTAGGTTGAACCCTTTTAATTAATTAACGTATATATACGTGGATCTATTTCTTTTTATTGTGATTATGCATGTTTAGAAAGAGATGGCACTCTAGGTATTCAAATATATAATTACATGTGATGTATGGATTTATATATGTTTTATGTGGTTTGTTATTGCTCGATTTTGGCCCTAGATTTTCAATGTAATTTTTGTTTCGGAGTTGTAACAAGAAGGGTGGTCTATTATCGCCATAATTCCTTCTTGGTAGATTGCTAGGTTTTTTTTTATATGTGCAGTATTTTTTTAGGGTTACTGCAGTTTTTTTTATTTTTTTTAGTATGTGCAGTTTTTTGTTTGTAAAATACTGCAGTGAATAAAAAAAAAAAATTAATACTGCAGTATTTATTATATATATACTGCCGTAATATGTTTAGGTCTTGAAGATTCGAAGACACGAAGCAAAACGAAGCAACCGGAACCATGAACGAGCACCGTGCACACCCTAGGAGTGGATTGGGCTGCGCATGGCAAGCCCAAGCTTGGTGGGCTGCGCACGGCAGCCCTGGAGTCCTCATGGGCTGCACACGGCAGCCCCTTAGTGGGGTTGTGAGTTGTGCTCGCCCGTGGGTTGGGCCGAAGGATGAGCGTATGGTTGATGGGCCACCTGAAGATCTTGTATTCCTAACAAATTGTAATTTACTTGTTTTTCTAGGATGGGCCAAAGTTGTTGCTATTTAATTTATGCTTAAATATTACAATATTTGTTATTGTATGATAACATGACATATAGAATAGGAGTGCCACGCATTTATCTCTTTTTGGTATGAACATGCATTGAATGATTTAGGTATCTAAATTGGCATCTAGATAACTCGGTAAATCATTCTATGGGATTTAATCACACGCCTTAAATAATTGAGTGGGAGAAGGTGTTTTGGTAACACCTATGGCCTCCAAGGTTAGTTGAGCTTTATTATTTATTGGTAATCCCCCCAAGGGGCGTCCATGAATGGAATTTAGCAACATACTTCCTTACAAGGATAGACTAGACAATGGACTCAAACGAGATCTACTCCCCAAGGAGGGATTTTCGTGAGAGAAAATTGAGGGTCGATATCTTGGTAACACACTCAATGTAATTTTATTGATATCCTCCCAAGAGTTCTTGTTAATAAAATTGCAAGGCTAAAATTGAAAACGCTGGTTGTTATGTTAACAATTAGGTGGGACCTAGTCTAACTAGTAAATGGTGCGAACTCCCAAAGGAGGCGTAACATTTATGGGTGTTAGATCACCGTTGAATTTTATGATTGAGTTATTTATTTAATTCAAGATAAATATTTAAAAGTGCTTTATCATGATTATTTACTTATATATGTTTTGTTTTATTCAGAAATCATGACCCCATCACTTATGAACATCCTGAAAGATAACACTTTAACTGGAGATAATTATGTCACATGGAAAAGGAAAATTGGGTTGTTACTGCAAAGTGAAAAACATAAGTTTGTTCTAACTACTCCTAAACCACCTGCTCCTAATAATGAATCTAGCATAATGTATAGAGATGAGTATGAGCAGTGGAAGACTTCAGATGATATGGCAAAATGTTACATTATGGCCACTATCTCCGACGTGTTGCAACAGCAGCATGAAGGAATGGAGTCCGCTGCTGATATAATGATGTCTCTAGAGGAGATGTTTGCTATGAAGTCTAGGACGACTAAGAGAGAGGCAGTGACTGCTTTTATGAATCTTAGGATGAAACCTGGACAGGCTGTGAAAGATCACATGATGAAAGTCATAGCACATCTCAACATTGCTGAACTGCATGGCGCTGAGATAGATGGTGAGACAAAGATTGATATGATTGTCAATTCATTGTCAGATTCCTTTGATCAGTTCAAATTGGACTACACTTTGAACAAAAAGGAATACACCTTACAAGGCCTGATGCAAGATGTTCAAAGTGCTGAAAAGATCCTTGTGAAAGGCAAAGGTCAAGAGATTCATATGGTTGGTAAAATTGCTACTGTTAAGGCCCGTCAAAAGGTCAAGAAACAACAGAAGAAAAAGCAACTTGGGCCTATCAAGAAGGAGACCAAGAAAGTAACCAAGATCAAAGGGAAATGCTTCCTTTGTGGTGAAAAGGGACATTGGAAGAGAAATTGCCCAAAGTCCCAGAACAAGAAGGAAGAAGGTAATTTGAATTATCTAGAAACATGTTTTTTGGCTGATTCTACAGATTCTTGGATCATAGACTCAGGAGCCACTAATCATGTTTGTTATTCCTTGCAGGGGTTTCAAGAAAGGAGAAAGCTGAGTAAGAATGAAATCAATTTGCGCTTGGGCAACGGAACGTTAGTGTCTGCAAGTGCAGTGGGAGATATTAGAGTTTATTTGGATTCTAGAAGGCATTTAGATTTAATAGACGTTTATTATGTACCTCAATTCAAGAGGAATTTAATTTCAGTTTCTTGTTTGAATAAATTTGGATATTCGGTTACTTTTAATAAAGTTTTTATTATTAGTAAGAATGACAAAATTATTTGCCAAGGTACATTGGAAAACGGTCTATACTTTTTGCATAGAAATATCTCTCACTCGTTAGACACAGAAATAACGGAACCTAATCATAAAAGAGTAAAATTATCAACAGATGAAACCTACCTTTGGCATTTACGCTTAGGTCATATTAACCTTAATAGGATTAAAAGATTGGTATGTGACGGACCTTTGAGTGACTTAAAGGTTGATGATCTACCAACTTGTGAATCTTGTTTGGAAGGTAAAATGACCAAAAGGACGTTCTCTGCCAAAGGTGCAAGAGCCACTGAATGTTTAGGATTGATACACACTGATGTATGTGGACCTATGAGCATTCAAGCTAGAGGTGGATATGAGTACTTCATCACCTTCACGGATGATTACTCGAGATTTGGTTTTGTGTATCTCATGAGACATAAGTCGGATGCTTTTGACATGTTCAAAGCATTCAAAGCTGAAGTGGAAAATCAGCTTGAGAAACACATAAAAATCTTGAGATCTGATCGTGGTGGAGAATATCTATCTGGTGAGTTTCAGCAATATCTTATTGATAATGGGATAGTTTCTCAGTTTTCTGCACCAGGTACACCTCAACAGAATGGGGTAGCAGAAAGGAGAAATAGAACTCTTTTGGATATGGTTAGGTTTATGTTGAGTTATTCAACGCTTCCTATTTCTTTTTGGGGATATGCTTTACAAACTGCTATATACATTCTAAACGATGTACCATCTAAGTCTGTTCCTAAAACACCGCATGAGTTGTGGACTGGGCGCAAGCCTAGTTTACAACACTTAAGGATATTTGGTTGTCCTGCGCATGTGTTAAAAGGAAAGACAGAAAAGATGGAGTCCCGTTCAGAAACATGTATATTTGTAGGGTATCCAAAAGAAACTAAAGGATATTATTTCTATAGTCCTTCAGATCTTAAAGTATTTGTTTCGACAAATGCTAAATTTCTGGAAAAGGACTATATGAATGATTCTGTGCCTAGAAGTAGAATTGTCCTGAATGAGATATCAGGAGATACAATTCCACGAGAGGTTACACAACCTAACCCAATTGTAAGTTCCGATCCAACACAAGATCAACAACCTACCATTCCTCGTCGTAGTGGGAGGGTTAGAACACAACCCGAAAGATACATCGGTCTGGGAGAATCAGTGGAGAATCTCCCGGACGACGATGATCCCTATACGTACAAGGAAGCTATGGAGGATGTTGATAGTCGCCATTGGCAAAAGGCAATGCAATCCGAGATTGAATCTATGTTCGATAACAAAGTCTGGTCCCTTGTAGACTTGCCTAAAGGGATAAAACCCATTGGGTGCAAGTGGGTATACAAGAGGAAAAGAGGTATGGATGGAAAGGTGGAAACCTTTAAAGCTAGATTGGTAGCTAAAGGGTATACACAGAAAGAAGGTATCGATTACGAGGAAACCTTCTCTCCTGTGGCCATGCTTAAATCCATTAGGATACTCTTATCCATTGCAGCATCTTTAGATCTAGAGATTTGGCAAATGGACGTCAAGACAGCTTTCCTAAATGGAAGTCTTGACGAAAGCATCTACATGATGCAACCAGAGGGATTCATTGAAAAGGGCCAAGTGGATAAGGTATGCAAGTTGCAGAAATCCATATATGGATTAAAGCAAGCATCTAGATCCTGGAACATAAGGTTTGATCAAGCTGTCAAAGGTTTTGGATTTATTCAGAATCCTGACGAACCTTGTGTATACAAAAGGATTAAAGACGACAAGTTGGTTTTCCTGATTCTTTATGTTGATGATATACTACTCATTGGAAACGATGTAGGTGTATTGACATCAGTAAAAGAATGGTTAGCAAAACAATTTGATATGAAGGACTTAGGAGAAGCAAGTTTTATTCTAGGTATCCAAGTAATAAGGGATAGAAAGAATAGAATGATTGCATTATCCCAAGCTTCATACATAGACAAAATCTTGTCTAGGTTTTCCATGCAGGATTCCAAGAAAGGTATGTTACCTTTCAGACATGGAATCAAGCTTTCTAAGGAACAAGTTCCTAAGAATGAGCATGAAGAGCAATTCATGAGTAGAGTTCCATATGCCTCGGCAGTTGGAAGTCTCATGTATGCAATGCTCTGTACTAGACCAGATATTTGTTTTGCTGTTGGCATAGTTAGTAGGTTTCAATCGAAACCTGGTCCTGATCACTGGACGGCAGTCAAGCATATTTTCAAGTATCTCAAGAGAACGAGAGATAATATGCTTGTATACTCTGGAGGGGATTTGGTTCCCGTTGGGTATACAGATTCTGATTTCCAATCAGATTCTGACTCCAGAAAATCCACATCAGGGGCTGTGTTTACTATTGGAGGAGGAGCAGTTATATGGAGGAGTATCAAGCAATCTTGTATTGCTGATTCCACCATGGAAGCTGAGTATGTTGCTGCATGCGAAGCTGCCAAAGAGGCTGTTTGGCTCCGCCAATTCTTGATTGACTTAGAAGTGGTTCCTAGTGCGAATAAGCAGATCACTATCTACTGTGACAACAGTGGAGCAGTGGCTAATTCGAAAGAACCAAGAAGTCACAAGAGAGGTAAACACATTGAAAGAAAGTATCATCTTTTAAGGGAGATTGTTCAAAGAAGTGACGTGGCGATTACCAAAATCGTGTCAGCAGAAAATCTAGCGGATCCCTTCACAAAGGCTCTACCTCAGAAGAGTTTCGATGGGCATCTAGAGAATATGGGCTTGAGAGATATGACACATTTGCTATAGCGCAAGTGGGAGATTGTTAGGATTATGCTCAATAGCAAGAGTGTAATGTTGTAATTAACAATCTTTTTCATATTAATAAAGTGATTTCTGGTTTAACAAATCGTATAGCATTTATAGTTTGTATTATAATTGTCAAAGTAAATAATCATAAGGTCTAAAGACTATGGGAAAAGAAGAATTGTTCGTACATCTGGATATGTATGTGGTAGACACAATTCTTTAGTTAGTCTTGAATATTGTTCACAACTTAAGTTAAAGGTTGGGCACCTTTATCTTGTTAAAGTTGTAGAATTCTTTTGCTAGCATTTGAGTGGGATCAAATGACATATGATGAGTCTAAAATCATCGGAGTGTCTTCGAGCAAAAGGATCTAGTGCACTGGGTGCATTGAACTGGATCACAATGAAAAGCTTTATCTTGAACCGTCGATAGATAATAGTCTTTTCATTATCGGGACAATCGGAGGGTCTATCTTAATCCTGAGATAAATGATGGACTTATGGTTGCAAGTGATATCATTTGAGTTATCAATGAGTACGATTATATCGCATAGTCTATCCTCGATAGTTTGGTGATATTCATTTGTTAATCGATAGAGGACTTCATTTATAGATATGGACATCATGGCTCCATTTAATTAAATGAGAGTATAATATCATCATATGGATGTTTTGAGGTAATTGGATATTAAATCTCAACGTTGAGTTTTCGATAGTGTCTATTGAAAACATGGCTTCTGGACAAGTCAAAATATCCAAGTTCAAAACGTGGTCATATGAGTAAATATGGTAACTTGGAGAGTTATAGGCGGTCTATGAACTCTTGGCGATTACTGATATTAATCACGAGGATACACTATCTCCAATATGATTGTCTAGGGTATGAATGAGGAGCATCTTCCTTTTCTATCTTTATTTAAGAGTTCAGTTTTAGCTCTTTAGTGGAATGAGTTAAAATTAATGGATCGGACCTAAGTGAATCATTTGTTGATTGTGATTAGGTTATGTCTATTGAAGCTTAAATTTAGATGGCCCGCCAAGATCCCCAATCCACACGGACTTGCATGGATCACTTGATATATTCTACCGGACCAATTTAAGGGTCCATCTAGAATTGCATTTAATATATTAAGAATATAATTTGCACATTATTTTAGTAATGGGCTGCTCAATTATATTAATATATTAATGAAAGACATATGGGCTTGTTTCTTTTAGTAAGAATGGGTCTGGTTCACATGTGGGCTTTTTATTTAAAGTCCAATGGATTAAATGAAATAAGAAAATAATGTTAGGCCCAATCTTAATCAAGTGGGGCGGCAAGGTTAAAATTTTAACCTAAAATATTATTTTGTTTCATTTGTTTTAATTAAATAAGAATTAATTAATTTATTGATTAATTGTTTAATTAAAGAAACAATTCTTTCCTAAAAGTAAAAGACTTGTTTGACAAGGAAATAAATAAATTAGTTTTATTTATTTAATCAAATAAGGAGTCTTTTTATTTAGTCAAAAATAAAAGAATAAAAATCAAGGAGTTCGATTAGGGTTTGAAGTCTATTAAGTTGAAAAGAATTAGGGTTGAATTTAAGTCACCCTATATAAGTGACATTATAGAATTCGGCCAACCCTAATCTTAGACTACATAGAATTCGGCAACCTTAAAGGAAAAAGAAGAAAAAATTCGGCCAACCTATATATGTGTTCTTATAGGGTTCGGCCACCACAATCTATGGTGCTTGAGTTTTTTATTTCTTTCTTCTTCTTCTTAATTCCATGAGAGAGTTTTTATTCTAAAAAGACAAAAGAGAGTGTGAAATTATTCTTTGATAGTATACTATTGCTTAATCATCAATAAGCTTGTGTATACGATATCGATCTAGGTTCACGCGAGTTTCGATCATTAGATTGAGAACTCAAAAGTGACCGGAATAATTTTTGACATTCTTTTGATTGTTTTTATGACTAACAATGAAAAGAAAGTTTTTTGTTTGGTCCATTCACAGTTTTGCAATTCAAAGAAAAGGGAGACCACGCTCCTAGGTGATCCACGTTCGTGCTCGGATTGAAGGTCTTGCGGATTACCATCGACGTAAGTCAATCGAATCACGCGACAAAAAGTAATTTACTTTTGTTAACATATATGCATGTTTATTGATTAAAAGGGTTTAAGGTTTATAAAGGAAAAATTTTAAAAGTCACTAAATCGTTTTTAGTATCGCTTCCGCTGCGTTTACCACTTTTATTTATTATTTTTCCCTACAGTGATAATACACATCAAAGAGTAAGAAAAGAAAGACATGAAAGATAGATAAAAGAATCCTTCCGCCACCGGGGTTGCTAACCCTGAGTCACCCGGTTGACAAACTCGGTTTTCCTTTGCAACTAGACGATAACGAAAAGCCTCCCATCTTCTTTTGGTGTGCAGCTCAACTCATAGACAAGAGAGCTTCCTCATTTTCTCTCTAATCTCTTTGAGATGGATGAAGTGAAGCAATGTGTACATGGTATTGGATTAAAATATAATAATATTAAACAAACTTGTATAATTACTGGTCCTGTATAATAGCTTGACCTAACTAAAATTACGATGAAAATGTATTTCAACATTATTTATAAACTTTATTTTAATTAATTTGTGTAAGACTTATATATATATATATATATACATATACATATACATATACATATATATATATATATATATATATATTGTCTTGTAGGAAAAGTGATATTTAATTGCAAAGTTTCTTTTAATCGAATACTTCAAACAGATTATTTTTTTCTGAATTTCATATCATTTTTTTTTATATATACCTCCTGTTGGAAAAATATATAGTAGTAACTAGCAACTCCTATTTTGAGGCTAAAATTTGAGTGAAACCAATTTTATTAAATGATAGGTTTAGGTGGATTCATGTTCTCCTCCGTGAGAACATCAAAATGGTAATACTTGTGTACTCAAAATGGTGACCGAGTGAATAAGAAATTGATGTTCAAAAAGCACATGTTGAGTTGGTAAAATAATGAGTCTCACATTGGTTGGAAACAAATGCTTAATCAAGTATATATATATAATTACTTGTAGTATAGAAGCTCTCTCTTGCGTGTAGGCGAACCACATACCGCATGTTTATTAACTTGTGTGCGAGTACGTGTTTTGTGGACGTGAAAGAAATTAAGAAAAAAAAAAATACTCTCTCCCTCTCTTGTACATAAGTTCTTTGGTATGGTAAGTTCCACTTAAATTCAGTTCGTTGACAAACACCATTAGTGTGGTAAGTTCCAACTAATTTCAGTTCATTGACAAAAGCAGCTAAGGACACCGTATGATACACGTGTCTCAAGGGCGTAAACACTCTTGGCTTGGCCAATCGTTTGGAAAAAGAAAAGAAAAGAATATATATTAAATTATTAGTACTTTCTAATATTATATATATATATATATATATTTGTGAACAAAAAAGAACTAAAATTCTATTAGGTAGTACCAAAGAGTTAGGATTCTCTTTTAGTGAGGATAAAAGACGTTATTTGATTGAGTATTTTTTTTCTCTCTCTCTCTCTTTTATGCATGTAAGAGTTTCCATGTTTAATTTAAAATTAATTACAAAAAAAAAAAATGTTTTGTCAACAGAGGCATAGCTTAACTGGTAAATGAATGAGTTTGAGACTTGGTCAAATGACTCCTGGATCAGCAGCTCGAATTTTACCAATGGTGAAAGCTTTCAAAAAAATAAAATAATAATACTTGGTCCCGAATTAATAGACATTATCAAAAAAAAAAAAAAAAATTGTTCATCCACTTGTCAGCCAATTTTAGATTTTAAAGTAAATAATTCAATTGTAGTTTAAAAAGTTTATTATTAATTTGTCAATTTTAACTATACATACATTTTATTTTTGTTAATGAAATTTCTCCAGCATAGTCAAAATTGACTAATAAAAGATATTATTTAATTTTTTATTAGTATAACCTTTTACCAATATATTTTTTTTAATAATAGCCCATCTAACAAAAAGTTGAGTGGCGATATTTGTATCCCTGGAAAAATGTATGTGCACCCCTTTTTGTATACACACCCTATTAAAAAATTTCAAAATATAAAATCTTGTAAGCACACCCCTCACATTACCAAATATGCCCTTTCTTTTAATTTTCAAAATATTATAAATAACAAAATTATAAAATAATATAAATGGATATTTTTTCTTTATTTTACCTAAAACAAAATAAAATGGAAAAATAAAAACGCATAAAAAAAAAAACAAAAAAAAAAATGGAGGCATCTTCTTCTTCCTTCATTTTCCTGTTATTTTATTGTTAATTTTTTTTTTAGTAGCTTTTAAATTTTAAAAACCGTCGTTTTCACATTTTTTTAATATAAAACAAAATTAAAAGAGGCAGTGCCAAACTCCTCACAATTTTTGGAGTTTTCTCATCTTTTCTAGTCTAGGATCTCCATCTTTTATGGGGAGAATGATACTCAATTTCACTTCTTGATTTGGGTTTATTTATTTATTTATTATTTTTAATTTGTTTTAGTTAGTTTTTTTTTTTGAAAAAATTGTTTTAGTTAGTTAAAAATTTTAAAAAGTAAATAGTTCCAAGAAATTATTATATTTTTGAATTAAAATATTAATAATTTAATTTAAGGGTAATTTTGGAATTTAAAAAAAATATAAATTTGGGATGTAAATATATTTTTAGAGGTGTGCAAATATCGTCTCTCTAACTACAATTGGAGACCCTTTACAATTAAGGCCCTAGGCGGTTGCCTCACTGGGCTCTCTCTAGGGCTGAGCTTGTGTGACACTTGTCTCTCGTGTAATTGTAATCATTCATGCTATTTGATATAATTTGAGTGGAGCGCACAATATTTCTCTATGAAAATGTATGATAAAGAAGGATCATGATCCTCTCCTTGGTCCTTGTTTTTCCTTAGTATTTTTCAAGTGTAATTAAAATATCAAGTTGCATGAGAGAGAAAAAAATAATCAAATCTTGACCATGTATTTTTTATTTTACTTAGGTGTCATTAGATTATGAAAAGTCAAGGAAAAATAAGACAATGAAAGGATCTTGATCTGATAAAGAATAAAGGAATTGGTAAGGTACTTCTAAATAAATTTTGTGGATGGGAGGATAGTTGCCTTAGGCTATGTTGGAAATAAAGGAAGCCAAAATATTTTTAATAAAAAATTCATATTTTTAAATTTATCCTTTAACAATCAATAACAAAATAAAAATTCCGCTCATGTCTCTTTCTTCCTCTTCTTCTCTACCGATCCAAATTCCACCATCTTCACCGGCTCTTCCCAAATTCAGCAGCCATTGCTTGGATTCACTGAGATCCATGTGTATGTACGTTAGAGAGAGAGAGAGAGAGAGAGAGAGAAAATCGTGGTGAAAAAAATAAATTAGATGAAGCCAAAGATGAAAATAAAAGGAAAAAAAATGGTATAAGGAACTGGAAGGTGGCTGTGTGGTCTTTTGGGGTGGGGTGTGGTGTGGTGCGGTTGCTAGATATATTAATGCAAAAAAGGTGGTGTTTATTTATTTATTATAGAGAAAATAGCACTAGACACTATTAATTGGTGGTTGGAGTCCCAAAAAGGCCATTGACTTTTTAAATTGTTTTAAAATCACCTTTTTGACAAAAAAATATTCCAAAATCATCATTTTGACAAAACAGTATTCATTGACAGCCGTTCTGTTAAAATCTAACAGAAAATTACCATTATCTATGATATGGCACCCATAAAGAATTTTATGTGCAATATTTTATGTATTTTGATTATATGATTATATATAAAAATTAATGATTTGATTAATTTATTATTTTTATAAAAATATTTCCTGTTTATAGGTGACATCAAACTTATTATTATTCCCTGATTAATTTGGAATGACATCAAACTTATTTCATGATATATATATATATATATATATATATATAAAGTAATGATTTAATTATAAAAATTTTTTGAGCAGTATTTCCTGTTTTATAAAGTAATCAAGATAAAAAAAAAAATTTAAAATACAGGTAAAAAAACCAGTTTAAAACTTGTTAAAAACCAGTGCAAAACATGTTTTACTAATTTTTGACCCATATTGTAATAGGTTATAACATAAGCAAACGGACTTCAACAATTAATGGGCAAAGTGGCAACAATTGATACTTTCTTTCTATGAAATGACTAATTTGATCCATTTAAAAAAATTAATGGTCATTTAGAGATTGCCTCACAAAATCAGTGGTTTTAGATATCACTGACCCTTTATTATATGGGTTCACTATTCACTATTCATTTTTATTTAATTACATACCTTTATGTGTATTTTTATTTAAAAAACACACTTAGCATTTAAGGTTTTTAGTCCAGTAATGTCAAATAACCAAAAAATTAGCTCAAAACCCAACTCAAATGATATGTCAAGCAATTTGTTCATTAACCCCATCATCCCACATTTTGTATGGTAATGACAATTCATTTGACACATCATTTGTGTTAATTATTTGGGTTGTATAGTATTAATCTTAATCTATTTTTAAATTTAAGTGTTTATTAAAGTGAAACTTATTTTTTAATTTAGTTTAAAAAAAAATGCACATCAAGTGACGGTAGCATAACAATCTTTTAAAATAGACATTCCAAATCGTAACTAAAAAACTCAAACTTTTTGTCTCTTCTTCAACTTATTTACTGTCAAAACCCAAAATAAAATAAAATACAATTTGTGGTCATAATGTTATATAAATGTTGTTGACTGACTCTTAGTTTTTTTTTTTTTTTTTTTTTTTTTAAATATATTTTTTAAAGATTTTGGAGGTTGTCGTTGCCAGCCGGTGAAATAAGAGACCACCCGATTGCTAACCCATTTGGACCGATGAGCCCAAACTTGGAAGCAGTGAGTCTTGATCCGATATTAGTAGTTGTTGGGGGATGTGAATTGTTAGAAGATAGATCCAAAGATTACTTTGAAAGATTGAAAGCCATGAAAAAGAGAATCTACTATATGGAATTTAAAGAGAGAGAGAGAGAGAGAGAGAGAGAGCATGGCTTCTTCAATAAGCATCCTTACTCTCAAGTTGGCAATGAATTTATTCAACTTCTCAAGCACTTCATTTTCATCAATTCTTATTCACATTGCTCAAAGCTATAAATTACCTAGTCTTGGTATTTTTGTATTTTTTTTCTCCTATATTTTTTAGGAATTGAAATGGATTTATTCATATGTCTATCTCGCTTTAATTTATGACTTTCTCTCTCCTCCAATTCTAAAAATAACTTTAACTTTCTCTCTTTCTGAAGTGTTCTTCACTAATATATCATCTACTTACTCTATGGACACTAAATAATGACATACGGTAGCAAAACAAAAATGTTAGGTGTGGAATGGAGAAAAATGGATATAGAGAATTAGGAAAAGGGGGAAGATAAAAAAAAAAAAAAAAAAATCTAATGGAAAGTTAGAAGATAGAGAAACATAGTGGAGGAGAGAAAATAAAAACATAAGATGGATATTTTGGTTACACTCTAAAGTTGAGAAAAGAAGAAAAGTTATTAAGATGGATAAATTGAAAAGTTTTCCATAATTTAATAATGACTAAAAGTTGAAACTTCTTCTATTAAATAGTATATTCTCTTAACTACAGGTTAAATATATGAATTTGGTTCCTCAACTTTCCTCACCTCGTTGTTTTTATTTATTTATTTATTTTTTAAGGTTCTATTTTTTATTATATTTATTTATAACTAAACACCACAACTTAATTTTTAGAGATATTATCATTTTCCCCCCGATAAAAAACTATTAGAAAGGTGAAGACAATGTTTTAGTATATTGGTCATTAATCTCCCCCAAATCGAAATAATGGAAATTGTACCCCTTATGTGACGGTTTCTGTCCAAAAATTGAGTTGACCGTTACTGTTTGAAGGTAATTTGGTAATCTCAAAGATGGGACATGTAGGGTAATAAATGGTGAGGGTTAAAAACGTAATTTGATAATTATAATAAATAATATATTAAAAAAAATTCAAATGAGTGGAGGAGATTTCGCCAAGTCACTCATAGAAAATAGAAACATCATCATCATCATCTATCTCCAAGTCTTCAACATCCAAAAACCAACCCTAGCCACCACCACCCTAAACCGATCGAAATCGGTGTTCGGAATGGGAGCCGAGAAGATTTTCGGCCGCCACAACGTCTCTTTCTCTTCCCTTTCTTCCCTCTTCTCTCTCTTTCTTTCGATCGATCTGGGGTTTCTGATTTACGGTTTGGTGGTGGTGGTGGTGTGTTTCTAGGATTCGGTGGATGTGTGTGTTTCGAATTTCGATTGATTTGCATGTTCAATTTGGTGGATGTGGATGTGTGGTTTGATTGGTATGCTGGTGGTAATGATGATGATAAATCTGGTAATGATAATAATGGTGTGAATCACGGTGGCGGATGAGATCGATTCGTCGTCAGAGGAGATTGCGTCTGATTGCGTCGATTCGTCGGATGATGGTGTGAAGATCGACGGCGGCTGAGTGATGGCCATTGATGGCGTTGGGTTGGTAGTGTGGTGGTGGCACTGGTGAACCCTGTTGTTTGTTGGTTTTGATATATTGCAGGAAGAAAAATTGATTAATCTGGTGTTAGTGATGATGATGATATGTTAATCCGTCCATATTTATTGGAATTGTAGTGTATATGTTGAATTATTGTACTGGAATTTTTTGGGTTTGTGAGTTTTGTTCTTTAGGTTTACTGGTTTGTTTTGTTATTTAGGTTTACTATTAGTGATGATGATGTTAATTTGTTTTTTTTTTTTCCCTTAAATTATTATCTAATAATTTAATTTATATTTTTCCTTTTAAAAAATAGATAATAATTTAATTTATATTTTAAAATTAAATAAATAATAATAAAAGATATCTCCACCATTCATTTTAAAGATGGAGATCCATTTTCTTTTTCTTAAATATATTTTTTAATTTATTATTATTATTATTATTATTAAATTTAAATAAAAAATAAAAAAGAGATATATCTCCAACGTCCATCTTTGAGATGGACGGTGGAGATCCATCTTTTTTTTTGTTGTTTTTTTTTTCTTTCTGTTTTTTTAAATGAATATTTCTTTTGTCATTTAATAGATATAAGGGCAATTTGGTCTTTTAACCTACTGACTTGTGTCAGTGTGTACTGTTCCTTCCAAAAAGCTAATAGAAAGGGGTTTTTATTAATATTTTCAATTTAGAGGGGAGACCGGCCAATATGCTGAAACGTTGTCCTCACATTTTTAATAGGGTGAAGGTCAGGGGAAAAAATGATAATATCCCTAATTTTTAAAACACTTTACACTGTATAAAATAAAAAAAATAATAATAAAAAAAAAACACCTATGAAAGTTGAAATCCTTTAGAGATATTTGTCAAAACTAATTACTTTTTGAAATTGAATCTCACTTTTAACCTTATTTTTAAAATAAAACCATTTAAATCCAAATTATTCAAAAACAATCCAAATCTGACAAAAATATCCCTAGATTTTTTTCCATCTCTTTCCTTATTCTTCTTCTCTTTCCTTATTCTTCTATCTTTGTAATTCACTTTCTCTCTCCAAAATTCCTCTCTCTTTCTTAAAGCTTGTAAACTCTCACCACAAAACTCAAATCTACTCCATTCTCATCTCAATTTGAACCAATATCACTATTGAATTTTCTCACAAACTGTTGTAGAAGCTTTACAAACTTGACATTGAAGTACATCCAATCGAAAATTTTGTTTTTGGAAGCTTAAATCTTCTTGCGCTCAATACCACTTGTTGACGGTGATTTTTAGATTATGGGAAAAGCTACGCACCAAATAACGTTAATACGATTATTAATGGTACTGTAAAGCGAAAAAGTAATGTTTGAGCATGCAAAACACGAAGTTTTATGTGGAAAACGCTAAAGAGAAAAAACCACGGCTGCCGGAGAAGGCGAGAACAAATTTTCTCTATGTAAATATGAATTACACATTCAATCTATCTTGCACTCTTGTTGCTATATGCGTTTTTCACATCACATACATAATGGTATTTGAGGGTCTACTTATACATGCATAGAACCTTAATTTTTAACGCACAAGTAAGGAAAGTTGACGATATTCAGTAGGACTCTAACTTGTTGGAGTCATTTTTATCCTTTTTCTTGTCTTGTATATTCTATGCATTTAATGAATTAGATTCCCTGTTGGATTTGGATTCCAACATCTTTAAGGAGGTTTGTTTCCTTATTGGAATGTACTTCCTGGTTCCTTGTTTGAGTAACATTTTTTCTCTTCATATTTGAGTCGTGGTTATCTTGAAATTAATGTCTTTCTCACACCACTGAACCGACTGGTTATCTTAACCTGACCGGTTACTCAACCCCGACCAGTATATCTTTTACCCGATCATTTGTTTAGCCAGACCGGGTTTCTTTACCTGATTAGTTGGTTAAGCCCGATTAGGTTATCTCTACCCGATTGATCTGATGAACCTAGTCAGGTTATCTTTACCCTATCAATTGGATAAACCTGACTGGTTCTCACTAGAGTAAAAGGTTGAACATTGGTCAAATGCAATTGGTTTCATCTGGGTGACATGGCATACTTGATCATAGCTTTTTCTAGTATCGATGTTGATTTGTCAACTTGTCAGATTTTACCAATAACAATACCCCCTTAAATATTTGAGCCAAATACCTTGTCCGGTCTTCAAAGAAGATTCGCTCGGTGAGATATATTTAATTATACCTTTAAGTCTTGTTTTTTAGTTCATTAATGTTGGTCTTATCAATGTTGGTCATGTATTAACAACAAAGCATTCAATTTCAGCCACGACATACGCTTTGCTCAACTGATTTGACATGATGATTGGACTTGCGGTGGCTAATCATACTCTTTGAGTGACATTTGTCAAGATGTTAGTGAGCACGTGGGCAGTGGTTTTCGGAGAATGTGCACCAATCCCCGCTCACATGCACTTCTTTCCCAGGAGTAGAATGACGTCAACCCCACCTATAAAATTTGAAACTTTTCGTTTTCCCTATATTCTAAGCTTTTCACATAATTAATATTGTAGATACCAAACCCTAATTTTCTCAACTATTGTTTGCTATGTTTCGAAGTTTTCTTTGAGGTTTCCAACCTTCTATTTCCGTTGAAAACTAGATTTTTCAAGATCGATGTTTTTTCCTCACTTTATCTAGAGATAACAGGTTAGTTCCCAGGGAACCCCGTGTTAGGATTATGCTCAATAGTAAGAGTGTAATGTTGTAATTAACAATCTTTTTCATATTAATAAAGTGATTTCTGGTTTAACAAATCGTATAACATTTATAGTTTGATATTATAATTGTCAAAGTAAATAATCATAAGGTCTAAAGACTATGGAAAAAGAAGAATTGTTCGTACATCTGGATATGTATGTGGTAGACACAATTCTTTAGTTAGTCTTGAATAATGTTCACAACTTAAGTTAAATGTTGGGCACCTTTATCTTGTTAAAGTTGTAGAATTCTTTTGCTAGCATTTGAGTGGGATCAAATGAGATATGATGAGTCTAAAATCATCGGAGTGTCTTCGAGCAAAAGGATCTAGTGCACTGGGTGCATTGAACTGGATCACAATGAAAAGCTTTATCTAGAACCGTCAATAGATAATAGTCTTTTCATTATCAGGACAATCGGAGAGTCTATCTTAATCCCGAGATAAATGATGGACTTATGGTTGCAAGTGATATCATTTGAGTTATCAATGAGTACGATTATATCGCATAATCTATCCTCGATAGTTTGGTGATATTCATTTGTTAATCGATAGAGGACTTCATTTATAGATATGGACATCGTGGCTCCATTTAATTAAATGAGAGTATAATATCATCATATGGATGTTTTGAGGTAATTGGATATTAAATCTCAACGTTGAGTTTTCGATAGTGTCTATTGAAAACATGGCTTCTGGACAAGTCAAAATATCCAAGTTCAAAACATGGTCATATGAGTAAATATGGTAACTTGGAGAGTTATAGGCGGTCTATGAACTCTTGGCGATTACTGATATTAATCACGATGATACACTATCTCCAATATGATTGTCTAGGGTATTAATGATGACCATCTTCCTTTTCTATCTTTATTTAAGAGTTCAGTTTTAGCTTTTTAGTGGAATGAGTTAAAATTAATGGATCGGACCTAAGTGAATCATTTGTTGATTGTGATTAGGTTATGTCTATTGAAGCTTAAATTTAGATGGCCGCCAAGATCCCCAATCCACACGGACTTGCATGGATCACTTGATATATTCTACCGGACCAATTTAAGGGTCCATCTAGAATTGAATTTAATATATTAAGAATATAATTTGCACATTATTTTAGTAATGGGCTGCTCAATTATATTAATATATTAATGAAAGACATGTGGGCTTGTTTCTTTTAGTAAGAATGGGTCTGGTTCACATGTGGGCTTTTTATTTAAAGTCCAATGGATTAAATGAAATAAGAAAATAATATTTTGGCTCATTTACTCTAAGTGGGGCGGCAAGGGTTAGTTTAACCTAATATATTATTTTGTTTCATTGTTTTAATTAAATAAGAATTAATTTATTTATTAATTAATTGTTTAATTAAAGAAACAAATCTTTTCTAATCAGGAAATATATTTCCTAAAAGTAAAATTAAAAGACTTGTTTGATAAGGAAATAAATAATTAGTTTTATTTATTTAATCAAATAAGAAGTCTTTTTTTTATTTAGTCAAAATAAAAGAATAAAAGATCTATGAGTTGGATTAGGGTTTGATGTCTTAAAAACTAGATGGAAATTAGGGTGCAACATAAGCCTATGGTGGGCATGTGATTTCGGCAACCCTAGTTATTTCTAGGTTAGGATTTCGGCAACCCTAATAATAAAAGAAAAGAAGAAGCAAACTTAGGCCACCTATATATTGACAAGTATAGAATTCGGCCACAAAAAAAAAAAAAAAGATATGTGTTCATGATACAAAATTTTTCTTCTTCTCAATTTATAGAAAGCTTTTTATTCTACTAAAACAAAAAGAAGTGTGAGATTATTCTTTGATAATATACTATTTGCTTATTCATCAATAAGCTTGTGTATACGATATCGATCTAGGTTCACGCGAGTTACGATCATTAGATTGAGAACTCAAAAGTGACTGGAATAATCTTAGTCATTCTTTTGATTGTTTTTGTGACTAACAAAGAAAAGAAAAGTTTGTTTTGTCCATTCACAGATTTACAATTCAAAGAAAAGGGAGACCACGCTCCTAGGTGATCCACGTTCGTGCTAGGATTGAAGATCTTGCGGATTACCATCGACGTAAGTCAATCGGATCACGCGACAAAAGGTATTCTACTTTTTGTTATTGTATATGTATGTTTAATTAATTAAAGGGTTTAAGGTTTATAAAGGAAAATTTTTTAAAAGTCACTAAATCTAATTTTTAGTATCGCTTCCGCTGCGTGTACTTTGGTATTTTTCCCAACAATTGGTATCAGAGCCTAGGTTGAACCCTTTTAATTAATTAACGTATATATACGTGGATCTATTTCTTTTTATTGTGATTATGCATGTTTAGAAAGAGATGACACTCTAGGTATTCAAATATATAATTACATGTGGATGTATGGATTTATATATGTTTGTGTGGATTGTTATTGCTCGATTTTGGTCCTAGATTTTCAATGTAAATTTTGTTATCTAATTGTAACAAGAAGGGTGGTCTATCATCGCCATAATTCCTTCTTGGTAGATTGCTAGGTTTTATTTTTTTTATATATAGGTGCAGTATTTTTTTTATACTACTGCAGTTTTTTTTAATTTTTATTATGTGCAGTTTTTTGTATGTAAAAAGGTACTGCAGTGATTAAAAAAAAAAAAACTGCAGTATTTTATTTGTTTAAATACTGCCGTAATATATTTAGGTCTTGAAGATTCGAAGACATGATGAAAAATGAAACAACCGGAACCGAGAACGAGCACCGTGCGCACCCTAGGAGTGGATTGGGCTGCGCATGGCAAGCCCAAGCTTGGTGGGCTGCGCACGGTAGCCCTGGAGTCTTCATGGGCTGCGCACGGCAGCCCCTTAGTGGGGTTGTGAGTTGTGCACATCTGTGGGTTGGGCCGAAGGATAAGCGTATGGTTAATGGGCCACTTGAAGAACTTGTATTCCTAAACAATTGTAATTTTACTTGTTTTTCTAGGATGGGCCAAAATTGTTGTTATTTAATTTATGCTTAAATATTACAATATTTGTTATTGTATGATAACATGACATATAGAATAGGAGTGCCACGCATATATCTCTTTTGGTATGAACATGCATTGAATGATTTAGGTATCTAAATTGGCATCTAGATAACTCGGTAAATCATTCTATGGGATTTAATCACACGCATTAAATAATTGAGTGGGAGAAGGTGTTTTTGTAACACCTATGGCCTCCAAGGTTAGTTGAGCTTTATTATTTATTGGTAATCCCCCCAAGGGGCGTCCATGAATGGAATTTAGCAACATACTTCCTTACAAGGATAGACTAGACAATGGACTCAAACGAGATCTACTCCCCAAGGAGGGATTTTCATGAGAGAAAATTGAGGGTCGATATCTTGGTAACACACTCAATGTAATTTTATTGATATCCTCCCAAGAGTTCTTGTCAATAAAATTGCAAGGCTAAAATTGAAAACGCTGGTTGTTATGTTAACAATTAGGTGGGACCTAGTCTAACTAGTAAATGGTGCGAACTCCCAAAGGAGGCGTAACATTTATGGGTGTTAGATCACCGTTGAATTTTATGATTGAGTTATTTATTTAATTCAAGATAAATATTTAAAAGTGCTTTATCATGATTATTTACTTATATATGTTTTGTTTTATTCGTAAATCATGACCCCATCACTTATAAACATCCTGAAAGACAACACTTTAACTGGAGATAATTTTGTCACATGGAAAAGGAAAATTGGGTTGTTGTTGCAAAGTGAAAAACATAAATTTGTTCTAACTACTCCTAAACCACCTGCTCCTAATAATGAATCTAGCATAATATGTAGAGAAGAGTATGAGCAGTGGAAGACTTCAAATGATATGGCAAAATGTTACATTATGGCCACTATCTCCGACGTGTTGCAACAGCAGCATGAAGGAATGGAGTCCGCTGCTGATATAATGATGTCTCTAGAGGAGATGTTTGCTATGAAGTCTAGGACGACTAAGAGAGAGGCAGTGACTGCTTTTATGAATCTTATGATGAAACCTGGACAGGCTGTGAAAGATCACATGATGAAAGTCATAGCACATCTCAACATTGCTGAACTGCATGGCGCTGAGATAGATGGTGAGACAAAGATTGATATGGTTGTCAATTCATTGTCAGATTCCTTTGATCAGTTCAAATTGGACTACACTTTGAAAAAAAAGGAATACACCTTACAAGGCCTGATGCAAGATGTTCAAAGTGCTGAAAAGATCCTTGTGAAAGGCAAAGGTCAAGAGATTCATATGGTTGGTAAAGTTGCTACTGTTAAGGCCGTCAAAAGGTCAAGAAACAACAGAAGAAAAAGCAACTTGGGCCTATCAAGAAGGAGACCAAGAAAGTAACCAAGATCAAAGGGAAATGCTTCCTTTGTGGTGAAAAGGGACATTGGAAGAGAAATTGCCCAAAGTCCCAGAATAAGAAGGAAGAAGGTAATGTGAATTATCTTGAAACATGTTTTTTGGCTGATTCTACAGATTCTTAGATCATAGACTCATGAGCCACTAATCATGTTTGTTATTCCTTGCAGGGGTTCCAAGAAAGGAGAAAGCTGAGTAAGAATGAAATCAATTTGCGCTTGGGCAATGGAACGTTAGTGTCTGCAAGTGCAGTGGGAGATATTAGAGTTTATTTGGATTCTAGAAGGCATTTAGATTTGATAGATGTTTATTATGTACCTCAATTCAAGAGGAATTTAATTTCAGTTTCTTGTTTGAATAAATTTGGATATTCGGTTACTTTTAATAAAGCTTTTATTATTAGTAAGAATGACAAAATTATTTACCAAGGTACATTGGAAAACGGTCTATACTTTTTGCATAGAAATATCTCTCACTCGTTAGACACAGAAATAACGGAACCTAATCATAAAAGAGTAAAATTATCAACAGATGAAACCTACCTTTGGCATTTATGCTTAGGTCATATTAACCTTAATAGGATTAAAAGATTGGTATATGACGGACCTTTGAGTGACTTAAAGATTGATGATCTACCAACTTGTGAATCTTGTTTGGAAGGTAAAATGACCAAAAGGACATTCTCTGCCAAAGGTGCAAGAGCCACTGAATGTTTAGGATTGATACACACTGATGTATGTGGACCTATGAGCATTCAAGCTAGAGGTGGATATGAGTACTTCATCACCTTCACAGATGATTACTCGAGATTTGGTTATGTGTATCTCATGCGGCATAAGTCGGATGCTTTTGACATGATCAAAGCATTCAAAGCTGAAGTGGAAAATCAGCTTGAGAAACACATAAAAATCTTGAGATCTGATCGTGGTGGAGAATATCTATCTGGTGAGTTTCAGCAATATCTTATTGATAATGGGATAGTTTCTCAGTTTTCTGCACCAGGTACACCTCAACAGAATGGGGTAGCAGAAAGGAGAAATAGAACTCTTTTGGAAATGGTTAGGTCTATGTTGAGTTATTTAACACTTCCTATTTCTTTTTGGGGATATGCTTTACAAACTGCTATATACATTCTAAACGATGTACCATCTAAGTCTGTTCCTTAAACACCGTATGAGTTGTGGACTGGGCGCAAGCCTAGTTTACAACACTTAAGGATATTTGGTTGTCTTACGCATGTGTTAAAAGGAAAGACAGAAAAGATTGAGTCCCGTTCAGAAACATGTATATTTGTAGGGTATCCAAAAGAAACTAAAGGATATTTTTTCTATAGTCCTTCAGACCTTAAAGTATTTGTTTCGACAAATGCTAAATTTCTGGAAAAGGACTATATGAATGATTTTGTGCCTAGAAGTAGAATTGTCCTGAATGAGATGTCAGGAGATACAATTCCACGAGAGGTTACACAACCTAACCCAATTGTAAGTTCCGATCCAACACAAGATCAACAACCTACCATTCCTCGTCGTAGTGGGAGGGTTAGAACACAACCCGAAAGATACATCGGTCTGGGAGAATCAGTGGAGAATCTCCCGGACGACGATGATCCCTATACGTACAAGGAAGCTATGGAGGATGTTGATAGTCGCCATTGGCAAAAGGCAATGCAATCCGAGATTGAATCTATGTTCGATAACAAAGTCTGGTCCCTTGTAGACTTGCCTAAAGGGATAAAACCCATTGGGTGCAAGTGGGTATACAAGAGGAAAAGAGGTATGGATGGAAAGGTGGAAACCTTTAAAGCTAGATTGGTAGCTAAAGGATATACACAGAAAGAATGTATCGATTACGAGGAAACCTTCTCTCCTGTGGCCATGCTTAAATCCATTAGGATACTCTTATCCATTGCAGCATCTTTAGATTTAGAGATTTGGCAAATGGACGTCATGACAACTTTCCTAAATGGAAGTCTTGACGAAAGCATCTACATGATGCAACCAGAGGGATTCATTGAAAAGGGCCAAGTGGATAAGGTATGCAAGTTGCAGAAATCCATATATGGATTATGGATTAAAGCAAGCATCCAGATCCTGGAACATAAGGTTTGATCAATCTGTCAAAGGTTTTGGATTTATTCAGAATCCTGACGAACCTTGTGAATACAAAAGGATTAAAGGCGACAAGTTGGTTTTTCTGATTCTTTATGTTGATGATATACTACTCATTGGAAACGATGTAGGTGTATTGACATCAGTAAAGGAATGGTTAGCAAAACAATTTGATATGAAAGACTTAGGAGAAGCAAGTTTTATTCTAGGTATCCAAGTAATAATTGATAGAAAGAATAGAACGATTGCATTATCCCAAGCTTCATACATAGACAAGATCTTGTCTAGGTTTTCCATGCATGATTCCAAGAAAGGTATGTTACCTTTCAGACATGGAATCAAGTTTTCTAAGGAACAAGTTCCTAAGAATGAGCATGAAGAGCAATTCATGAGTAGAGTTCCATATGCCTCGGCAGTTGGAAGTTTCATGTATGCAAGGCTCTGTACTAGACCAGATATTTGTTTTGCTGTTGGCATAGTTAGTAGGTTTCAATCGAAACCTGGTCCTGATCACTGGACGGCAGTCAAGCATATTTTCAAGTATCTCAAGAGAACGAGAGATAATATGCTTGTATACTCTGGAGGGGATTTGGTCCCCGTTGGGTATACAGATTCTGATTTCCAATCAGATTCTGACTCCAGAAAATCCACATCAGGGGCTGTGTTTACTATTGGAGGAGGAGCAGTTATATGGAGGAGTATCAAGCAATCTTGTATTGCTGATTCCACCATGGAAGCTGAGTATGTTGCTGCATGCGAAGCTGCCAAAGAGGCTGTTTGGCTCCGCCAATTCTTGATTGACTTGGAAGTGGTTCCTAGTGCGAATAAGCAGATCACTATCTACTGTGACAACAGTGGAGCAGTGGCTAATTCGAAAGAACCAAGAAGTCACAAGAGAGGTAAACACATTGAAAGAAAGTATCATCTTTTAAGGGAGATTGTTCAAAGAGGTGACGTGACGATTACCAAAATCGCGTCAGCAGAAAATCTAGCGGATCCCTTCACAAAGGCTCTACCTCAGAAGAGTTTCGATGGGCATCTAGAGAACATGGGCTTGAGAGATATGACACATTTGCTATAGCGCAAGTGGGAGATTGTTAGGATTATGCTCAATAGCAAGAGTGTAATGTTGTAATTGACAATCTTTTTCATATTAATAAAGTGATTTCTGGTTTAACAAATCGTATAGCATTTATAGTTTAATATTATAATTGTCAAAGTAAATAATCATAAGGTCTAAAGACTATGGGAAAAGAAGAATTGTTCGTACATCTGGATATGTATGTGGTAGACACAATTCTTTAGTTAGTCTTGAATAATGTTCACAACTTAAGTTAAAGGTTGGGCACCTTTATCTTGTTAAAGTTGTAGAATTCTTTTGCTAGCATTTGAGTGGGATCAAATGAGATATGATGAGTCTAAAATCATCGGAGTGTCTTCGAGCAAAAGGATCTAGTGCACTGGGTGCATTGAACTGGATCACAATGAAAAGCTTTATCTAGAACCGTCAATAGATAATAGTCTTTTCATTATCAGGACAATCGGAGGGTCTATCTTAATCCTGAGATAAATGATGGACTTATGGTTGCAAGTGATATCATTTGAGTTATCAATGAGTACGATTATATCGCATAGTCTATCCTTGATAGTTTGGTGATATTCATTTGTTAATCGATAGAGGACTTCATTTATAGATATGGACATCGTGGCTCCATTTAATTAAATGAGAGTATAATATCATCATATGGATGTTTTGAGGTAATTGGATATTAAATCTCAACGTTGAGTTTTCAATAGTGTCTATTGAAAACATGGCTTCTGGACAAGTCAAAATATCCAAGTTCAAAACGTGGTCATATAAGTAAATATGGTAACTTGGAGAGTTATAGGCGGTCTATGAACTCTTGGCGATTACCGATATTAATCACGAGGATACACTATCTCCAATATGATTGTCTAGGGTATGAATGAGGAGCATCTTCCTTTTCTATCTTTATTTAAGAGTTCAGTTTTAGCTCTTTAGTGGAATGAGTTAAAATTAATGGATCGGACCTAAGTGAATCATTTGTTGATTGTGATTAGGTTATGTCTATTGAAGCTTAAATTTAGATGGCCCGCCAAGATCCCCAATCCACACGGACTTGCATGGATCACTTGATATATTCTACCGGACCAATTTAAGGGTCCATCTAGAATTGCATTTAATATATTAAGAATATAATTTGCACATTATTTAAGTAATGGGCTGCTCAATTATATTAATATATTAATGAAAGACATGTGGGCTTGTTTCTTTTAGTAAGAATGGGTCTGGTTCACATGTGGGCTTTTTATTTAAAGTCCAATGGATTGAATGAAATAAGAAAATAATATTTTGGCCCATTTACTCTAAGTGGGGCGGCAAGGGTTAGTTTAACCTAATATATTATTTTGTTTCATTGTTTTAATTAAATAAGAATTAATTAATTTATTAATTAATTGTTTAATTAAAGAAACAAATCTTTTATAATCAGGAAATATATTTTCTAAAAGTAAAATTAAAAGACTTGTTTGATAAGGAAATAAATAATTAGTTTTATTTATTTAATCAAATAAGAAGTCTTTTTTTATTTAGTCAAAATAAAAGAATAAAAGATCTATGAGTTGGATTAGGGTTTGATGTCTTAAAAACTAGATGGAAATTAGGGTGCAACATAAGCCTATGGTGGGCATGTGATTTCGGCAACCCTAGTTATTTCTAGGTTAGGATTTCGGCAACCCTAATAATAAAAGAAAAGAAGAAGCAAACTTAGGCCACCTATATATTGACAAGTATAGAATTCGGCCACAAAAAAAAAAAGGATATGGGTTCATGATACAAATTTTTTCTTCTTCTCAATTCATAGAAAGCTTTTTATTCTACTAAAACAAAAAGGAGTGTTAGATTATTCTTTGATAGTATACTATTTGCTTATTCATCAATAAGCTTGTGTATACGATATCGATCTAGGTTCACACGAGTTTCGATCATTAGATTGAGAACTCAAAAGTGACCGGAATAATCTTAGTCATTCTTTTGATTGTTTTTGTGACTAACAAAGAAAAGTAAAGTTTGTTTTGTCCATTCACAGGTTTGCAATTCAAAGAAAAGGGAGACCACGCTCCTAGGTGATCCACGTTCGTGCTAGGATTGAAGATCTTGCGGATTACCATCGACGTAAGTCAATCGGATCACACAACAAAAGGTATTCTACTTTTTGTTATTGTATATGTATGTTTAATTAATTAAAGGGTTTAAGGTTCATAAAGGAAAATTTTTTAAAAGTCACTAAATCTAATTTTTAGTATCGCTTCCGCTGCGTGTACTTCTTTGGTATTTTTCCCAACACCCCGCACTGGGCATTTGTAACAATCTCATTGAAGTCCCCCATAACGAGCCAAGGATCAATAAAACTACTTCTGATACCATCAAGAAACTTCCACAAGTTTTTTTTCCTGGAGGTAACACAAAGGCTCGCATAAACCATAGACAAAATCCAAAAGCTATTATTATTGACAATAATCGCTATAACAGATTGTTTGGAACTAGCCATAACTTAGAGCTTAATATTATTACTATTCCAAAGCAACCAAATACCTCATGAGAATCCCTCAACTTCCACAATATAACTGTTAAAAAAACCAAATCGTTGAATGAAACTAGAAGTTTTAACCCCACTTATTTTGGGTTCCAAAACAACAAAAATATCAAAATTATACAGTCTTCTCAAATCACTAGCAATTTTATGAAAAAATTTCTTCCTCGCACCTCTAACATTCCAAATGCAAGCCATAAAAAATAACAATAATAAATAAAAAAAAACCAACAAAAATCGTGGGGCAAACCTATTCAACAACCTTAGACATAACCTCCTTCAAATTTGAGGCGTCAACTTCAAAGGTGGCATCATAGGTAATATCGATCTTACTGACCTTATCATTATTATCAACTTCAACTAGGTTATCAAAAGCCATAGAAGCAATGATATCTTTATGTAGTGGCTGCAGCACTCCAGGATCATCCAAATCTTTATCACAAGTATCCTCATCACAAACTGGATTGATATTCTAGGTAACATATTGTTTCCCTTTCCCACTACTTGTACTCAATGAGCCTCCTCTAGCAAACACACTGTCCCTATAATTGATATATTTATATATATATATATATATATATATATTTATTACTTCTGACACCTTTTGTCCCTTTCTTTTCAATTTAAGTTTTCTTATTGTGCTTCCCTAACTAAGCAATACTTGTAGCTTTATTGGTAATCTCCTTTAGAACATCGTTTTTTTTAGAGCCCAACCTCATCTAGGAACCACCAACTTTCTTTTGTTCACGAGCAACATCATTCACTACCTCATCCATTTCCTCATTCAGAACTTCAAACCTAGAGCCGCCAACTTTATCAAAAGCGTTTTTGCTTGTCTTACCATTTTTGCTCCTATAATTTTCACAATTTTCGACATTCCAATTGCCTAACACTCCATCGATAGAGATATTCACAACACCAGTTTTGACATCTTGAAAACCTCCACCCCTCATTCTACCCTCATTACCAGCTTTACCAATGTTCCAAGTACCATCATTTCCCTTAATTCCATACTTACTGCCCTAAGAAACAAGTAACTAAGGTGCAAAAGGAGAACTCTCTACAGCACCAGAAACCTCATTCGTATCTTTCTCTATTTGTTTCTTTATAAGCCCTTCCCTATAATAATCTTTACTGTGTCCATAACACCCACATTTAAAACAAATTAGTCCCAAACTCTCATACTCAACTTTAATCATTCTATCGTCATTGTTCAAAGAGCCCTTAAGAGGCTTAGAGATATCAATTTCCACACATACTCTAGCAAATCTACCTCTAGCTTGAGCTGCAGTGATCAGATCAACCTTATAGGTGGTGCTCAACATACTTTCTATATTCCAAAGAAGCTTTGAATTAATCCATTCCATAGAAAGTTTAGAGAGTCTAACATAAATTGGCATAGTCTAAATATTTTCCTCACATGGAATAAAGTTTGCCTTCCATTTTTAAACCACCAAATATTGATTAGTAATGACCCAAGGCCATCCAGTGAAAACATACTATAAATTCTCTTTCATCTAGAACCGAGAGATGAAGTAACTGTCATCCAAATCCATCAACTGTTAATGACCAATGAGGGACCAGTTTTGCTTTGGCTTTGTTGACGGTGATTTCTGGATTACCACGTGTCCAATAATAATATCACGTTAATAAAAGCAATAATGTAAATAAAAGCATGCAAAACATAGGTTTTACGTGGAAAACCCTAAAAATGGGAAAAAACCACATCGCCCCTTGAAGGTAGGAGAAATAATACTATGATTTGCTTTAGGTTACACTTTTGATGTTTGTTTCTTCTCTCATACAATATCTCTCAACTCTATAGAATTCGGACCCCTATCTTGTTAACTATATGGTTATATTTATATCAAGTAGATTAGGGTTCTCTCTTGTCATCGTCGTGTAGGTGGCGGACTCCCCAAGTAGAATTGTTTTAGGATTCCAGTCTTACAGGTTGGTTAGGATTTATTTCCAGTTTAATGTCTATCTTTTTGGACGCTTTCGGTCTTCTCCTATTTAGACTTCTCTGGAGGGGAAATATGAGTATTTCCTTAGTGGGATGCAACTCGTGAAACCTTATACTTGGATGAAACCTTGCTCGATAAGGCTTACTTTAACTTTGTTGTGTTGGCTGAGTAAGTCTTGGCGAGTGAAGGTCTTTGGCTAGTAAGATCCTGGCTTTTTTTGGGTTAAGCTATCTAGCGAATACAATTTTAGTTTCTACCAATCTCGATGACGTGGTAAGCGGTTAAAGCTTCCTTTGTTGACTAGTTGACAAGTGACCTGACTTTATTCTTCCATTCTTCCCGCCCATATTGCTGACGTTTCTCCTAGTTGAAAATATACATACAACAATACCCCCATAAATACTTCAAGCCGAATAAGGAAACAGACCTCTTTATTCTTTTGTTTCTGCGAGCAGTATTTATAACTATATTATGTTGGGAAAATCCATTTGAAAAATTTTTCCTGCCTTTTTTATTCATTACCTCTTTATCCATATGTCTTTTGAGTGTTGATCTCAATGGTCGGAAGCTTCCATAACAGGCTTTTTATTTGTAGCCACAAGTTTTTCAAAAACTGCATCCGACTTGACACAGTGAGGTGATGCTCTAACTGCAGGGTGTTCCCTAGGATGCCACGCGTTTATCTCATGGTGGGTAACTTGGTCACCGCCTTGTGCCTTGGCGGTTTACATTATCACGCTCGAATTTGATTCTTGAATTTTGAAAACCTTGCCCTTTTTAATGCGCCGTATTGTTTCACTTGCCCACTTCCACTCTTTAGCATTTTTGACTCTCTCTCTTCTTCTTCTCTGCTAAACCTTCAAAAACCCAAGAGTTGCAGGTTTCTATTTTACTCTTCATTCCCAAGGCTAAGACTTCTAGCATTTATTCTTTTGCTTTTTCGTTTTTTGATTACTAGACGGTTCGAGATTTTTGATTGCGCACCTTCGCTCATTCAAGTTATCAGTGCATCCTCCATTTTAGGTTTTTTTTTCTATGAGTTTTCATGGATCACTTTCAATGTTCTTTTCTTTTTAATCAAATGATGCGGGCTCTGGAATTTGGTGATAAGACACCGCGGATAAAATTGAGTTGTTGATACACAATTTTGATCCGAGTTCTTCTATTCCCATTTCTTTTTATATCCCTACCATTTATGAAACTAGTGATCCCTAATGTATTTCCTGCTTCATCCTATGATAGTGATTCTTCAGAGATAATGAAATCTTCAAAAGCTAGTGGTAGTAAGCGAAAAGCATCTAGGGTTCCCAGAGAGTCCCTGATTAGTGCTCAGACGATAGTGAATTATGATGTTGAAGACCATCAAAGTGATAGATTACACTTCTCTTTTGAGCGTTCGATGTTGTTTGTAAGCAACAACTTTAAAAATATAAGAGACAATTCGATATTCCTGATACTGTTCATTTGATACTTCCTGGCGAGTGAGTTGTATGGAATCCCCCTAAAAACGCTATCGCCATTTTTGGTTCGATGCTCAGCTGTGGGGTTACTCTTTCCCTACAGCCTTATATAACTAGGTTCCTCGCTGATGCTAAACTTGCACCCGTACAGTTGGCTCTAAACAGCTACAGGATTCTGATGTGTATGTGTTTGATATGGAAGATGAAAGGTTATAGGCCTCCTTCTCCCCGTGAGATTCGTTATTTGTACACATTGGGGCAATCGAGCTATGATGGCACTTACTTTCTCCTTTTTTCAACCGTGGAGAATTGGATTCCTGAAGACGTGGTTAGCGAGGGTACAGTGGAAGTCATAGATGATGAGAAGAAGAAGGGTTTCATTTGGGGTTCCCCTACTTCAAACAAACATTGGAAAAACAGTTGGTTTTCTGTTAGTGGTGCTTGGGGTAGAGATGCTCCAGCCAGTATTCGTCAGAATTTCCCAGCAAGGAAAGTTCCAAGACACTTCACTTCTCCTGATGCTTGGTTAAAGACATTGCCTGTTCTATTGGATGATGAGATTTCTAATCTTGCAGTTGCCGCTGTGTTTTCTTTGGCTGAAAGAGGGCAACCTTTTCTTTTGGATGAGGAGAAAATGATTAGAAAGAAACTTTTCCCTCGTTTACATGCCCGTCTCAAGCGTTGTAAGTTTCATTCTTGATATCTCCTGTCTTTGTTTTCTTTAGTGTTGGTTTGTGTTGATGATGTTTTGTTCTTCTTTGTAGTGAGTGATATCGATGTGGTTTGCGATTTAGTGGCCCATGCGGTGAAGAACTCCGAGGCTGCTAGACAAAGGCATGCCGCCGAATTGGCTAATGAAGAAATGGCAGCCTCGAATGGCAATGATTCTGCAAACAGTGAGGACGCGGGCGATGGTCCAAGCGAGTCAGAAGATCGCCATGAGGCACACACCCAGCCGAAAGGCAAAGAAAAGCTTTATACTTCGGGGGTGAGTGTAGATGTCCATATTTTTGATGCTAACATTCTAGAAACCCCCGAAGATCCTACAAGTGACCTGAATCCAAGAGTTGGTCGGGGGAAATAGGTAGCCGAGAGTATTCTAGAGCACGTCACTCGTCCTACAAAAAAGGCATTGAGGGTGGTACAGTATGTGATTTCCTCAGATGAGGAAGGCAATGGTGAACCCGAACTTGCTGGGACTACTCCGGCTGAAGGAGTTACTTTGGAGGTTCCTTCTATTGGGGTTGGGGTTGGGGTTGGGATTACTGATTCAACTCCCTTTTGAGAGAATGTTGGTGACCCATCTGTCTCCACTTCTGCTCCAAAGATCCCAACGTTTCTGCACTTGTTCCCTCAGATCCAAGTGTCTATACTTCTGCTCCACTAGTTCCGCCTATTCAGTTGGCAAGTACTGTCGAGCCGGATAATGCTGCTCATACAGATTTGCCCAGACTGTCTGCGCCGGTGACGGGTCCGAAGGTCGTACTCGAAGAGTCTTCTACTATTTCGACTGTGGCTGATGAAGCCTCCGATTATGTCTCCCTTTTAGATTTCTCTGCCACTGAGATCTTGGCTCTTCTAATCTAGAATGATGTTTATATCGGGCAAGGTTAGGAGCATGTGAAGGACAAATCTTGCAACAAAAAGATGGAATTCTTTTTCAACTGCCACTCGCTGGTGAGTCGCTAAACTCTGTGTTTTATTCTTTTAATGCTCCTTTACTAACATGTATTTTCCTTTCTTTGTTCAGATGATGTCTGAGATAGCTGACAATTATATATGCAAAAACGCGATTTCTGTGGAAAACAGGTGCCTACGTGAACAGATATCCTGCCTGGTGGTTGAGAAGTTAAGTTTTGAAGAGTCTTGCTTGCAGCGGATTATTCAGCTAAGAGAATCTGCTGATGTGTTTCTGGCTGCCCGGCTGGCTGTTGAAGAAAAGTTGTCCTCGATCGAAGAGGAAATCAGGGTATTGAGAGGTCAGTTGTCTACGAGCCAAGATTCACTTGTGGCCTGAATGGAAGCCGAGAGATTAGCCGAAGAAGCCAAGGAAAAGTATGAGCGGGAATCAGATGACTTGTGAAATCAGCAAGCGTTGAGCGAGGCCATCTTTGGGGACTTTAAGGATGAATTGGAAGTTTAAGTCGTTGATCAATTCAAGAGATCCATAGCTTATGATGCACTCCTCTTGTGAGAATTCAATCGTGGGATGAGGCAGTCTAAGAAATTCTTTGCGATGAAGGGTCACTTGAATAAGAAGGCTTTGAAGCGCTTTAACAAATCCCTTAAGCTGCATATGGATGGTGCGATGGGTTCGATTAAGGATCAGATCAGGAGGTGGAAAGCCCACTGTTGCTATATGAGAACTGCGCCTTATCCAATGCATCTTGAAGTCCCCATGAAACGTGGGTTCAATCCATATTATTCTAAGACAAAAGGGAGTTTGACCAGTACCGGTGGTGAGCCAGATTTGGGGCCTGTTCTTAGTCAAGACTATGAGCCTTTCTTGTCGGTGGATAATGAGGAAATTTTCTAGCCATCAGAGGATGAGGTTGAAGATGAAGAAGGTAGTAGTGATGTCCGTCCATCAGATACTTGATTTTTTATGTTTATCCTTTTGCGATTTTCCCTTTTTTTATTTTATGAAAATGTACATTAATCATTTATTTATATAATCGGATACCTTTTATTTGATTTCTGAAGTGACTTTGAAGAAGTCCTACACTCTTTTTGTTATTCAGCTGCCATTGCTGAGTTTCTGGTTAGGGCTTGATGCCCATTTATTATTCAACTACCATTACTGGGTTTTTGGTTTACTTAATGTTTGTCAGGGCTTATCCGACCATACACTAAGTCTTTAAGCATACTATTGAGATATTTCCTACTTTTGCTTATATTGTTATAACTGCTAGTTTGTTCAACCCCCAACGTTTATTTATGAATATATTTTTTAAGTGCTGCTTTTGACTTTTTTATTTGCATCTTTGTGGGTTATGCTTCGTTAGTGGTTGCGAGCACCAGCTGGTCTTATAATATCTTTCTAGCCCAGGGTGTTGTGACGTAATCGTCTTACCCTACTATACCGGAGAATACTTTGTTCACCCTTTTATGTTGCTAAGAGTTTTCGTTTTATTCTCATGTAGTGGCGAATATCTTTTACGACTGAATGTGTTACTTTGATTTTTCGAAGGAAGTACTTCGGTAATGGGTTACTCTATTGAGCGTCTTGAGCTTTTTTAGTAAGAGATTACTCTTTGCTGAACATCTCAAGTACTTTAGTAATAAATTATTCTTTATTGAATATCTCAAGTACTTCAGTAATAAATTACTCTTTATTGAATATATCCTGCAACTTTGATAATGCTTAAAAAAGGATAATACTGAAAGGAATTCTAAAAAAGCGAAAAACAAACTTTAAGAGATGAGTTCTCAGGGGTAGTATATCTTCAGATATTGTGCATTGCATGGTCGAGGAAGCTCGCCGACTCCCACTCTAGCGATGCGATATGCTCAATGCCCTGCTATGTCGGTAACATGATATAGCCCTTCCCATTTATCTACGAGTGATCCTGCGGCTTTGTCTTTGGTTCCCAGGGACACTCTTTTCAGCACTAGGTTGTCGAGTGTGAATCTTCTTAGGCGAACATGTGAATTGTAATACCTGGCTGCCCTCTGTTGATAAGTTACGTTCCTTATTTGAGCGTGTTCGCTTATTTCTTCTAGCTCATCTAAACTGTATTTCAGCATACCAATATTGAGTTGAGGTTGAAAAAGTTGTACTATTGGCGATGAGAACACTTTTTCTAATGGAATGACAGCTTCGGCTTCGAAAGCCATTGAGTAAGGTGTCTTGCCGGTTGAGCTCATTTATGTCGTTCGATAGGCCTATAACACCTGTGGTAATTTTTCTGCCCAGTTTCCTTTCTTGATAGGGAGTTTGGCTTTCAGATTATGCTTGATTATCTTGTTCACAGCTTCCGTCTATCCATTCGTCTGTGGGTGAGCTGGAAAAGCATAATAATTGTTGATCCTGTATTTCTTGCATAGTTCCCTGAACTTTCTATTGTCAAATTGCCTCCCATTGTCTGTGATTCGTCTGTGGGTGAGCTGGAGAAGCATAATAATTTTTGATCATGTATTTCTTGCATAGTTCCCTGAACTTTATGTTGTCAAATTGCGTCCCATTGTCTGTGATGATGGTGTTTGGTATTCCAAACCTATACAAGATATTTTTCTTCATGAAACTGGTGGTGTTTGCTTCTGTTATGTGTATCAATTGTTCGGCTTCCACCCATTTTGTGAAATAATCCACAGCCACAATGGCCTGTTTTGCTCTTCCGATGGCTATGGGCATTGGGCCAATGAGCAATTCCCCATATGGCGAATTGCCAAGGGGAAGTCATGCTTTGTAGGTTTTTAGGTGGTTGTCGGATGTTGTTTGTAACTTTCTGACATGTTTCTCACCTTGCTGCTGTTCTCTTTGCATCGACGAACAGGGTTGACCAATAAAATCCTTACCTTAATGCTTTGTGGGCTAAGCTGATACCACCAGATGGTTCCTGCAGCTTCCAATGTGAATGTCATTTAAGATCCCTTCAGCTTCTTTAGGTCCGACACACCTCTGCAACACTCTTGAATAGCCTCTTTTGTATAATTAACCGTTGAGAACTGAATATCTTGTAGCATTGTATTTTAGTCGTTTTGCTTTTAGCGGGTCGCCTGGCAAAGTGTCATTGATGAAGTATTCTTTTATTGGCGTCGTCCAATTGTCTATCCTATTTTCGATTACTCCAACTTCTTTTTGCTCGGCTATGCTTGGTTGCGGCAGATGAGCTATAGGAACAGTTCTCGGCCAAATGTTGACTATGGCCAAGGTAAGTTTGGCCAGAGCATCTGCCTGTTCATTCTTTTCTCTTAGGATTTGTATGATCCTAAATTCTTTAAACTGTCCCAATAATCCCTTTGTTAATTCCAGGTAGGCGATCATGTTTTCATCTCTCGCCTGATATTCATCCAGCACTTGATTAACAATGACCTGGGAATGCTGAAAATTTCTACCTTCTCGGCTCCTAAGGCGGTGCATACCCTCAAACCTACTATTAGTGCTTCATATTCTGCTTTGTTGTTGGTGGTTTTGAAATCAAAACACAAGGCACATTCCATTGAATCTCTTTCTGGGATTGAGACCACTATCCCTACCCCGCTGCCGTGCGTATTTGATGAACCGTCGACATGAAGTTGCCATTGAAAGCTTTTCTTTGTTTGCTCTGCTATTATTTTCGCTGCTTCTAAGTCTGGTTCCGTGAATTCCGTGACAAAATTTGCTATCGTCTGGCCTTTGATTGATGTTCTTGAGTGGTATTCGATGTCGAATTCACTTAGTTCAATCGCCTATTTAGTTAGCCTACTAGACACTTCTAGCTTCTGTAAGATTAGTTTGAGCGGGTAATTTGTGTATACTCCGATCTAGTGGGCCTAGAAATAAGGTCTCAGTTTTCTTGCTGCTGTTATTAGGGTGAGCGCCATCTTCTCGGCAGGCGAATACCTAGTCTTGGTGGGTAACAATGCCTTGCTTGTGTAGTACACTGGTTTTTGGATTCCGTTTTCTTGTTTGATTAGTACATAGCTTTTGGCTACCTCTATGATAGATAGATACATGTACAATGTTTCTCCGCAAAGTGGCTTTGAGAGCTGTAGTGCCTGGCCAAGGTAATCTTTTAATGCTTGAAAAGCTTGCTTACAATCTTCATTCCATTCGACCCCTTTACCTTTTTTGAGAGCCCTAAAAAATGGCAAACATTTGTCGGTTGATTTTGATATGAACCTGTTTAGTGATGCTAATCACTTGATGAGTTTTTAGATATCCTTCAAAGTTTTTGGTGAAACCATATCAACTAAGTCTAGATCTTGTCGGGGTTCATTTCTATTCCTCTTTGGTGCAATTGATATCCGAGGAACTTGCCGAATGGTACTCTAAATACACACTTGGCGGGATTCAGCTTCATGACGTACTTTGTTAATACGTCGAAAGTCTCCCTTAAGTCACTTACGTGCCTATCAATGGTGACACTCTTTGTTAGCATGTCGTCAACATACACTTCCATATTCCTTCCTATTTGGCTGGCGAACATTTTATTGACTAACCGTTGATATGTTGCCCCATCATTCTTTAGGCCGAATGGCATGATTGTGAAGTAGTATAATCCTTGATCAGTAGTGAATGCTGTTTTATCTTCATCAGGTTCATGCATCTTGATCTGATTGTATCCTAAATATGCGTCCATGAAGCTCAAAAGCTTGTGTCTGGCAGTTGCATCAACCAATTGGTCGATTCTTGGTAATGGGAAGCTGTCTTTGGGACAAGCTTTATTTAGGTCAATAAAGTCCACACACATCCTCCATTGATTATTCTTCTTTATTACGAGGACAACGTTCGCCACCCATTCTGGGTACTTGGCTTCTTTGATCGACCCTGTTGCGAGTAACTTAGCTACTTATTCCCTTATGGCTACGCTTCTCTTCGGATTGAAGCTCCTCCTCTTCTGTATCACTGGTTTGATTTTGCCATCTATAGCCAAATAGTGTGAAATCATATTCGTATTAATCCCAGACATATCTTTGTGACTCCAGGTAAAGATTTCTTTATATTTTTTTAAGAGGTCTACTATGCCTATCTTGACTGGTTCGGCCAACCTCGCCCCAATCTTAACGGTCCTGCCAGGTTTTCCTTCGTCTTAGATGACGGACTCAGTTGGTTCTTCTTTTTTTTCGTCCGTCTTGTCCCTTGGATCGAGTTCAAATTCCCTAGGTATCTCTTCTTGTTCAGTTTGGCTAAGTTCGAATACACTCAGTGTTTCCACCCCATCTCTATCTCTGAAGACTGATAGGTTCGCTCGGCGAGTTATCTCTTATGATCCCTTGAGCTCTACGATCCCGAATTCTGTTGAGAATTTTACTTTTAGTGTGTATGCTGATGTGACTGCTCAAGCCTTGTTCAGGAATGGTCGGCCGAGGAGTGCATTTTATGGCCAGTTACGGATGTCGACGACAACAAAGTCCAACAAAATTATTCTCCGACAAGGTGCCGTACCGTGCCAAATCTCACTGGCAGTTTCACAGTTCCTAAAGACCTTACTTTTGCGCCTATAAACCCTTTTAATGGCACATGGAATGGCTCCAAGTCTTTCCTGTCTAGTCGCAACTTGTCATATACCCTGGCACCCAAGATGTCCGATGAGCTCCCACTGTCGATTATCACCCGGAGTATGTCCCTGTGGGCTATTTGGACTACTACTACGATTGCGTTGTTGGGTTTTGTATCAATTCCTTCTGAATCCTCGGCCATGAAGACTATCAGATCCCATCCTTCCTTGCCTTTCTTGAGGATTCTTTATACAGAGTTTACTTCCATATTTCTGTTTTCATTCATCACTTCTAGGACTTCAGACATTCTCTCCCTGTTGCTGCGATCAGTATGGGGTCCACCGAATATAGTATTTATTGCGGCGCTTGGGCTGCTCTTTTTTGGACTCTTTTTCTCTTGCCCGTTCCCCCGGTGGTTGTCTTGGCTACCACCATGTTTATCTCCTCTCAAGGTGAAGTCTTTAAGGTGTCCATCTTTGATCAGACTTTCTATGTGGTCACGTAGCTGGAAGCATTTGGAGCTGTCATGTCTGTGGTCTTTGTGGAAGCGACAATATTTCGTTGTGTCTCTCTTAGCGTTGGCCAATTGTTGTCAAGGGTATTTGGCGAGCCCTTTATCTTCTACTACAGAAAGGATGTCCTCTTGGTCGCTCGTCAATGATGTGTAGCTGTTATACCTACTTCGGAAACCATTGGTTCAATTGGTTTGATTGCTCCCTCGGTTTTCCTTTGGTTGATCTTTTCGACCCTTTTCATCTTTCCGACGGTCACGCGACTGCGGTTTCATTTTTTCGTTTCTAGATTCTAGTTTTACATCTAGTCTATGGCCATGTACATAGCTACCCCCTTGCGCCACCTCTTCTTCCATAGCTAAAGCGTAATCACCGGCTATTTCCATCATCTCTTTGTAAGTTTTTGGCTGGTCCCTCCGTAAGTCAAAAGACAATCGACCGCTTTGCAACCCATTGGTGAAAGCAGCTATGACAATTACATCACTAGTGTCTTCAATTTGAGTGACTTCTTTACCGAATCTTGTCAGGTACTTTTTAAGGGACTCACTTATTTCTTGTTTTAGGTTTGAAAGGTGGGCGAGTGACTTCCACATCTTAACGTTTCCTATGAATTGTTTTACGAATGCTTTGCTAAAGCCTAAAAAGTTGCTTATGCTTCTAGGTGGGAGCCGTCCAAACCATTTAGAAGTGAGATCTCTAAAGGTTTGTGGAAAGGTTAGACATAAGAGTCCACCGTTAGCCGCGTATTGTGCCATTACTTTACGAAATCGCCTGACATGCTCATCCGGGTCTCTGGTTTTCTTGTATTGCTCGATGGTAGGCATCATAAACCTCTATGGGAATTGGGTGCGGGCGATTTGATTAATAAAAGGATTGCTTGATTCCTCATCCGATGAGGCATTGTGCCCATATCTTCCAGCCATTGCTGAGACCTTCTTTGACAATTCTTGAAGGGTAATGGTTCGGTGACCCGTGGGTTCTCCTCCTTGGCCAAACCGGCTCTCAATGGTCATCTTTCGGTAGCCGTTTTCTTGGCTGTCTCCGTTTCCTCCAGACTTCTAATCGTCTCTGCTCAGATCTTCTTTATCTTCCCTTTTTGGACCGTAAGCTCTTTTTCGAGTGAGGGCCTTTGTCTTTAGATGAAACATATAGATGCATCGGGCAGGTCTTTTGGTGCGTATCGTTAAGGATTGTTCCATGCCCCCGACCATGGATTCGTCTCTCCGGTGATTCTTCTTCGACCAGTAAGCCTCTTATTTGCTCTCGTCTCCTCCCTTTAAGGTTTTCAAGATGGTCTTGGGGGGTTCCTTCTGCTGACAACCTATCTTGGGCCTCTAGGGTTGCGATATGAATCTCTGACTGCAACCTTCCCGGTGGATGATTCCCGGATGAACCTCAAGTCGTAGGGAGAAGAAATCCTTAAGCTGATGAGAAGCGTGAGTCCCAACTTGTTGGCTTTGCTGACTAGGTTGATCAAGGCTATTTGGAAGTATTGCAAGGTTCCTAGGTCGACCACTCTGGTTACTAGTGTCACTATAGATTACTCCCCTGTCGTCATTGTTTCACCCCCAACCAATCCGACTGTTTTAGGATCTTGACGTTGGTTATCACCGCTGGAGTTTTCGTCTTTGTCGTTGGCGTTGCTCATGTTTCCTAAGTCTGTTTGTGAGGGTTCCTCGAAGTTCTTGTTCTTTTCCCCTCCTTCTAGTGCCAATTGTTGACTGTGATTTCTTGATTGCCACGCGTCCAACAATAATATCACGTTAATAAAAGCAATAATGTAAATAAAAGCATGCAAAACACATGTTTTACGTGGAAAACCCTAAAAACGGGAAAAAACCACGACGCCCCTTGAGGGCAGGAGAAATAATACTATGATTTGCTTCAAGTTACACTTTTGATGTTTGTTTCTTCTCTCATACAATATCTCTCAACTCTCTAGAATTCGGACCCCTCTCTCGTTAAATATATGGTCTTATTTATATCAAGTAGATTAGGGTTCTCTCTTGTCATCGTCGTGTAGGTGGCGGACTCCCCAAGTAGAATCGTTTTAGGGTTCCAGTCTTGTGGGCTAGTTAGAATTTGTTTCCAGTTTAATGTCTATCTTTTTGGATGCTTTCGATCTTCTCCTATTAAGACTTATCTGGCAGGGAAATAGGAGTATTTCCTTAGTACGATGCAACTCGTGAAACCTTGTACTTAGATGAATCCTTGCTCGACAAGGCTTACTTTAACTTTGCTATGTTGGTCGAGTAAGTCTTGGCAAGTGAAGGTCTTTGGAAAGCAAGATCCTGGCTTTTTTTGGGTTAAGCTATCTGGCGAATACAGTTTTGGTTTCTGCCAATCTCGATGATGTGGCAAGCGGTTAAAGCTTCCTTTGTTGACTAGTTGACAAGTGACATGGCTTTATTCTTCCATTCTTTCTGCCCATATTGCTGACATGTCTCTTAGTTGAAAATATACATACAACAGGCTTAGTTAACTTGTAGTTTAGAGTATGGGGTCAACCCATATTCTACAAGTTAAGAGCATTCTCCTATGGCTTATAGAGCTTCTCCTTCAATTGAGCTGAAAGGTTCATGACAGGAACAATAGGTCCTTAAGAGATTGTGATATCCCCTTGGCCAATTGATTATTTCTCCTTTCTTTAACCAAATCCATTCCATGTGCTACGGCTATACATCTCCATGAGCTTTGATTTGAAAATATCTACCCCTGTCTTCCTCATTGAGTCAGATCTAGTTTGTCTCTTTTCTAGACATTCATCATATGATCTAGATCGTTTAGATGACACAAAATTACATGTATTCTTAACATTGCCATATTTTGTGCTCATTGGGCAGGGTTAATAAGAGAAAACAAAAACTTTAGCTGTCTCCACCATAACTATCTTGTAGATCAATGAAAGAAAAAAGAGGTTTTCTGGAAGAAAAAAAAAACGGAGGCACGTGGGTCTGCCTTCCAAAAAGTTATACTACTCATATCGTACTCGAAGGCCTAGTTTGGTGTGCGGGATAGGATAGGATTATTTTTATAGGATATGATTGGATATGATATGATTTGATAAGATCGAATTAATTTTAATGTTATGTTATGTTTGTACAATATAGGATAGGATTAAAAATAGGGTAATCATGTGTTTGGTGTAACACATGATATAATTAAAAATTGAATAGTAAATTACAAAAACTTACCCTTAATAAAAAAAAAATCAAATCAAAAATAATTTGGTCAATTTAATCGGTGTGGTGAGTGGTGACTCATCAATAGTGAGAGAAGAATCTAACTTCACCAAATCCCATCCATTTTTTTCTTCTTCTTTCATTCATCAATTCTTGTTCTTCATCTTCTCTTCTTCAGTTCCTCATATGCCTCTCTTCTTCAGTTCTTCTTCCTTATCTGTCCAAGAAGATAGCAAAGAAGTCACGCGTCAAGACCTTTATCAAGTTGGTGAACTACCAGCATATTATGCCCACTCGCTACACTCTCCATGTGGACTTGGTGAACTACTAGCATCTTATACCCATTATCTAATTCAGATTCAGGTTGGATGTATCTTGAAGGTTTTTTGTAGTGGTGTTTTGATCTCAAACTTTGTTTTTTATTCAGATTTGGTATCGTAAAACAAAAATTCAATTCTAGTATCGTTTTGTTGAGATATTTTTGTGGTTTATTTATTTTTATATATAAAAAAATTCATCATCATAATCAGAATTTGGAAGAAATCATCATCAAGCAACCAAAGTTGAAGAAACCCAGTTGTGTCGACTCGCCACCAATCGAACCAGAGCCAGTCGAAACGAAGAAGACGATAATGAGGTGTTTGTGTAATTAAGATGGTGGGAAAGATTTTAATCCCATGAATTTGGTTGGGATTAATTAATCCCATTGCTGTGGGATAAATCAGGTAAATGGTATAATTTTATCATATCCCATCGGTCTTGCCAAATATGGGTGTTAACCAACAAAATTGGCAAAGGACCGAAGAAGAATTTTCCACCCGGATACAAGGAAGAAACACGCCGTGATACCATCTAAGTACTCCTAGAAAGAAGAATATTGGATCAAATCTGGATACCTGCCTCCTCCCTCGGAGTAACACCAGTAAAGCCCAGCGATCCCGATAACCCTTAAATGTTTCAATGCGGAGTTCTACTTAGAATCTTATCATGGAGCTCAATGGGGTACCTTGCTACTGCATTGGACAGGTATCCCGTTACTAGATCGATAGGATACCCTACTACTATTTCAGCAGGGTAACCCGCTGCCGCATCAGACAGACATCCAAATACAACATCAGCTAAAGTATCCTGCTTCTACATCCAGCTAAGTACCATGCTTCTACATCCAACCGGGTACTCCGCTGCAAGAACAACCGATATCACGATACCCCGCTGACCAAACACCTAACCAAGAAAGCATCAAACTAGAAAGAGGCGAGGTACACGAGAACCCAGATGAACCCAAATACCTCTTGGGATCCTCTCGCTAGATAACCATAAGAAACACTCACATAATTATATATCCATATGTTCAGATAGATAGGTCTTGAAACTCCAAAGCTAGGGGAATTAAACGCGGTTGTTCATCTTCTAATAAAAAGGTAGACTCCTTCCCGCCACTTAAGAATTCCATTTGAATAAGGAGTCCACTTGTATTAGAATCCTCTCCAAACGGAATCACTTGATTCGGATAATTAAAGCTCTTACGAGATTGTCTCCTAGAGGGAGAGAAAGTCCTGTGATCGCCAAAACCCTAGACTGAAATTATAGGAGTGCATGGCAAGCAACGGGACCTATATATACAATGCTACATTCATCAGAATGAGGATCGAAAATTCGCCTCCCCAAACCCTACACTCGCTTTTTTTGTTCTATTTATCGACATGCACGAGCACGCTATCTTCATCACCTAACAGAAACATTGAATACCGCCACATATCACCATAGCCCTAATTTCATCAGTTGTATACATGTTTTTATCAATAAAATCGTATCTGTTAATCTTTTCTTGTATGAGTTTTTAGTTTAGTTTGACAGGAATCTTATTGGTATCGAACTACGTGATACCCCTACGACCGGGATCTATCTCAATATTGGTCATTAAAGTTGTTATTTGGAGATTCACCCCAGTGATAATTTTCCATTAACACTTTTGGAGCCGTCTGTGGGAAATACCTTCCCAACATTTATAGATAAGCTATCTTAGTTCTACCCGGCGAAGCAGAAAGATGAGACTACGATCCTCTCAGGCCCATCTGGCTCTATCACGACCCTTGTCACTCACTTCCATCGAAAGAGCACAAAGACAGGGTATAGGATCCAGGAATGACAATCCGGCACCAATACCTCCTCCAGTCACGGCCGCAGGCCTATTGCCTCGAGATCCGATTGGGCAGGAGATCAATCGGGATATTCTAGAGTAATAAGCTCCTACCTACGTAGAAGCCATCCCACTCAGAATGATAGCTCAAGGAGTCCCCTTTAAAGCAGCTGGAATCACATGAGACATTGGCCCAAGTATCTGGGTACCAGTATTTGACCGACTAAGACCATCTCCACCAACCCCGGTCTGCCAGGTTAATCTCAGACCCCAACTGGTAAAGTCCGTGATTGAGATTCCACTGAGGAGAGTCCAACCCCTGGCAAGGCCAATGGGAGAGAAGAAAGATCTATAGCCAGATCTTGAAAAAGCCCAAGGAGTAGGCACCAGAAAGCCAAACGGAAGAAAGTGGTTGTTGATTCAAAGACCTCGGATGAATAAGGCTCGGTGGCCCGATTTGGAAACGCTAAATCTCAGCGCCTGGAAGATCAGATGGCCAAAATGGTTAAGGAATTGGAGGAATTAAAAAAAGAAAAGCACCAAGGAATCTGAAAGAATCCCCTAGGACAGATGAATGCACCATTCTCCAAAAGAATCAGGGAGGCGGGGCTTCCTCCTAAATTTAGGATGCCCTTCGAAAAGTATTCCGGAATAGAGCATCTAATCAGTCACCTGAAAAGCTTTATCCACCAGATGGAAGTCTAGAATGCATCACGGTTAGCCATATGCAGGATGTTCCCTTCGACCTTGATTGACTGTACCAAAACATGGTTCAGGAAATTGCCACCAGGTAGTATGGATTTTTTTTTCTAAACTCACCATAGCTTTCTGTGCACAGTTTCAGGGAATCAAGCCTCGTCCCAAAGACCTTATTTTGCTTCAGTATATGACCCAGGAGCGGGGTTAAACATTGAGGTCTTATGTGGAGAAATTCCATAAAAAAGTGATCCAGATGGGAGTATTCGACAAAAAAGAAACCTTGGCTAATTTCCGATGAAACTTATGGGCGGGCAGATTATTCCGCTCTTTTGCTAAGCATCCACCAGAAACTTACAAGGAAGCCTACAATCGAGCTTCAGAATAGGTAGACATAGAAGAGAAACTTCAGATCAAGGTTGAACATGATAAAGCCCGGCTGGCCCCGCTTCATAAGAAGGAGACTCTAAAGCCTGTACCAGTTAAGAGATTCCAAAATCAGCCCTTAAATAAGTCAACCTACAGGCCGCCTCCTATTCCCTCGTACCAGGAAAGGTACCCGACTAGAAGATCCTCTCTCAGGAGATCGGCTCCTAGGGCGGCCCCTCTGAAAGAAGTTGCCCGGGTAGCAAGGGAGGAAGATGTATATAATCACTACACCCCCCTTAATGCTTCAAGAGAAACCATTTACCTCGCCATCCAGGACAAATGCCTACTTAGGAAGCCGAGTCCCATAAAAGTCCCAGCTGATATGAGGAACCAGTACAAGTATTACGATTTCCATGAATATGTCGGGTACAACACCTTAGAATGCTACAACCTCCGCAATCAAATCAAATGATTGGCAAGAGGAGGCCTGCTGATAAAATTTCTACAACAGGTACATGATAGCATCAAGGAGGGGAAACAGGTACAAAACGGGATACAAGAGGCGACAGATAGAAGGAGGGACAGGGAGAAGGATCTGATGTAGCAGATCCAGGTGATTCATACCATTAGTGGAGGCCCCACCTTGGCTGGAACTTCCAACAATTCTAGGAAGAACCACGCAAGAAAGATTCCCAGACTCAACGCAGGTTATAAGATATTCAAGGTTAGCAGTGGGTCCCGAGATCCATCCCGCTCTATCAAGATTGTCTTCATAGAGGAAGATGTCTACAATACAGTCCAACCACATGACGATCCCATGGTAATCTTGGTATAGATTGCTAACTGTCGGGTTCACCGTGTCTTGATCGATACAGGAAGCAGCGTCGACATCCTATTTAAGGGAGCTCTTGAGTAACTTAACTTGAAGAATTCCTGCTACAGCAGCTGCACCTCGCTTTTGTATGGTTTTATAGGGGACTCTGTAATACCCATGGGATCCAAAATCCTGTCGGTGATAGTCGGAGAAGCTCAACTTTAGCAGAACGTGATGACGGAGTTCATCGTGGTGGATACCTCATCTGCCTACAATGCCATTATGTGTAGACCATTCCTTTCAGGGATTAGGGGGTACTATCCGTCTATCACAACGTCCTAAAGTTTCCAATAGGAACAGAAGTGGGAGAAGTCAAATGGGACCAACAGGTAATGCGCAATTACTATACGGTATCCACCAATCCCGCCGCGCTTGCCAGACAATGCACACACGACCATTACTGTAAACACGGATACGCAGGAACAATATCATTATAACATGGAAGAAGGAGAGGTACTAGACATAGTCATAGAAGAGTAGGAAGAGTGGGGTTAGAAGAAACACCCATCAGGGGAGAAGATCTCACTAAGGTGGTGAAAGTTGGAGAGGGGTTGGATTCCGAAGTCAATGAGGACTTGATAAAGCTCCTTAGAGAATATATCGATATTTTTGCTTGGACCCATGAGGAAATGCCCGGCATTCCTCTTAGCTTGGCCACTTATAGGCTGGCAATAGACGCAACTGTCAAACCAATGAAACAAAAACGAAGACACTTCAACGCCGAACGAAACGCCACAGTCTAGGAAGAAGTGGATAAACTCTTAAAGGCTGGGTTCATCATGGAATCCCGATATCTCAAATGGATAACCAATGTAGTCATGGTAACCAAATCTAACAGAAAATGGCGAATGTGTGTGGACTACACCGATCTCAACCGGGCTTGCCCCAAAGATAGTTTCCCGCTGCTTAAGATCGACCAGCTTATCGATTCTACCGTGGGAAACAAGCTTCTAAGCTTCATGGATGCCTTCTTGGGATACAATCAGATCATGATGCATCCTTTAGATCAAGACAAGACCAGCTTCATCACAGGGTAAGGCCTCTACTGCTATAAGGTAATGCCATTCAGACTTAAAAATGCAGGTGCTACATACTAGCATATGGTGAATAAATTGTTCAAGAAGTAGATAGGAAGATCCATGGAGGTGTACATAGATGACATGATTACAAAATCTCTGGAGGCCGGGTAACACTTAGAAGATTTACGCCAAACTTTTTTGGTAATTAGGAAGAACCAGATGAGACTGAACCCCGCAAAGTGTGCTTTTGAGGTAGCGGTAGGAAAATTCCTAGGGTTCATGGTACATGAAAAAGGAATCGAGGCCGACCCGAGAAGATCAAGGCCATCCTAGACCTCAAGTCTCCCACAACACTCAAGCAGGCACAGGGATTGACAGGCCGAATAGCAGCATTGAACCGATTTAAATCCTGCTCCACCGATAAGTGCCTCCCGTTCTTCAAGATTATCAAGCAGTGAAAGAAGCTAAAGTGGGATAAACAAAGCGAGTTGGCTTTCCAAGCCTTGAAGGAATACTTGTCCAGTCCCCCTCTACTGGTCAAGCCCCTCACGGGAGAAGAGCTCCAACTTTACCTAGCCATCTCAGAAGCTACCAGTAGTGGGGGCCTTAATGAAAGAATGCGGTGACGGAATACAGAGACCGGTGTACTATGTGAGCCGTGCTTTCACCAAGTCTGAAAAAAATTATACCCTCTTGGAAAAGCTTGCCTATGCCTTAGTAACTACAGCTAGAAAGTTTCAACCCTATTTTCAGGCACACATTATCGTGGTACTCACTTATCAGCCCTTACGACAATTTCTCTAGAGGCCGGATGTATCAGGCAGGTTGGTTCTATGGGCCCTAGAGCTCACCCAATTTGACATCAAATACAAGTCAAGGTCCACGATTAAAGCATAGGCCTTAGCCGACTTCGTAATGGAGTTTAGTGCAAATCCGGACCCAATTACCAAGCTCGACCCCAGTTCGAATCAAACCGATTTAAACTGGTCTGAAGACAACAAGACATGGATTGTATACACATATGAGGCATCAAGTCAATCAGGATGCGGAGTAGGAACATTTGTGATAGACTTAGAAGGGGTTAAATGCAATCACTACTTCAGGTTCGGGTTTAGGGCTAATAATAATAAAGTAGAATATGAAGTCTTACTAGCAGGAATGGGAGTAGCTGAAGCTTTAGAGGCCAATTTCCTCCTAGTCACGAGTGATTCCCAATTGTTGGTCAACCAAGTGTTGGGGTTGTACCAGGCAAAAGGTGACAATATAGTAGCATATCTGGCTAAAGTCCGTGAAGTTATGTCGGGATTCAAAGGCATGAGGATGGAACAAATACCCCGAGAGAAAAATCACCAGGCAGATATTCTAGCCAAGATCACAGCAGGTGAGGGTCATACCTTACCAAGAGAGGTACCCCTCCAACTAATACCCTGTTCCAGCATAGCCATGGGGGTGGAGATCCTACCAGTCAACTGATTCCCTTATTGGATGGATCCAATATCGGGCTACCTCCAAAGGGACACTCTCCATGCAGATCTAGATCAAGCATGCAAGCTGAAGAGAATCTCTACCCGGTATTGCCTTGTAGACGGATACCTTTACCGTAAAGGGAAATCCCTCCCCCTACTTAGATGCCTTCACCCAGATGATGCTACCTAGGCACTTAACGAGGTACATTCAGGGTACTTTGGTAATCATGCAGCAGGCGAGACACTAGCCTACTAGATACTTAGAATGGGCTACTTCTAGCCGACTATACATCAAGATGCAAAACAGTTCTCACAATCATGCAAGGCTTGCCAGAAGACAGCAAACCTCCATCACCTCCCCTCAGAAAGACTCTCTTTGATCAAAACACCTTACCCCTTTGCTATCTGGGGACTAGATCTAATCAGCCCGTTTCCTACTGCACTCGGCCAGGCCAAACATACAGTAGTAGCAATATACTACTTCACCCGTTGGGTGGAAGCTAAGGCACTTATCAGGATAATTGAAGAAAAGACCACCAGTTTTGTCAAAGTGAATATCGTTTGCCGCTTCGGTACCCCGATAGCCATCATAACTGATCTGGGAAAGCAATTTGATAGCGCTAACTTCAGAGAATTCTATGAAGATCGAAACATTGATCTTCAATTTGCATCAATGGCACACCCTCAAACTAATGGGTTGGTAGAAGCTACCAACAAGACAATTAAGAAGCTCCTAAAGAAAAAGCTCCAACAGAAGAAGGGGTTATGGGTTGAAGAATTACCTAATGTGCTATGGGTGTACAGGACCACCAAGAGAACTGCAACATGGGAAACCCCTTACTCATTGGTATTCGGAACTGAAGCAGTCTTGCCCATTGAACACAAGCTTATCTCTTTCCGGATTCAAAACTATGAACCAGAAGATAATGAGGCTAAGTTAAGAGCCATCTGGACCTACTCAAGGAGAAACAAAGCATGATCACTGAAAGAGTAGCAGTTTACCAGAGTAAGATAGCTCGACACTTCAACAAGAGAGTGAGGATCCGCTATTTCAAAGAAGGAGACTTGGTCATCAGAAAGGTAACCCAAAGCACACGGAAAAGGTCTGACGGGATACTAGCCCCTAACTAAGAAGGCCCCTACCTGATTAAAGCAATGCTCCGGGGTGGCGCCTACAAGCTGGAAGACCTGGAAGGATACCCAATGGATCACACATGGAATACGGATCACCTCAGAAAATTCTACCCATAGGAATCCAATCTATATCAGATGGAATACACACCCCGATTTTATATTGTACTATTTGAAAAATTCAATAAAGTCAGTTATCTCCAATGATCACTCTGCAAGCTCCCTTACATAATTCTTCTATAGCTCATCTTGCCGCCTTAGTCGAGGTATACCCTTCTCCGAGAAGCCTGGTGCTAAAAGTGGCCTAAGTTGCCTACCAGGACAGATAATTTTCGCCATTACTGAATTGCCTCAAGACTAGGAAATAGCCTTATAGCACTCATGCTGCCTTGGTCGGGGTATACCCTCCTTCGAGAAGCCTGGTGCTAAAGTGGCCTAAGTGGCCTAAGTTGCCTACCAGGACAGATAATTTTAGCCATTACTGAATCGCCACAAGACCAGGAAATAGCCTTATGGCACCCCTGCTGCCTTGGTCGGGGAATACCCTCCTCCAAGAAGATTCTAATATATCAGACTAAAGACCCGGACTCGTGGCCTTAGTTGCCTGCCGTATCCTCAAGACTAGGAAATAGCCTTAGGGCGCTCCTGCTGCCTTGGTTGGGGTATACCCTCCTCCAAGAAGGATCTGATACACTAGACTAAGGATCCGGACTCGCAGCCTTGGTTGTCCGCCGCATCCTCAAGACTATGAAATAGCCTCAAAGCGCTCCTGTTGCCTTGGCCGAGGTATACCCTCCGCTAGGAAGTCTGGTGCTAAAGTGGCCTAAGTTGCCTACCAGGACAGACCATCAGAAGGATCGGGATACCTTTTCGAGATACCCGATTCCTTACTTCTCCATCTCTCCAAGAAAAAATAACATTAGGGCATTCAAGCTACCTCGGTCGGGTTATACCCACCTCCGAGAAGCCTAATGCTAAAGCAATCTAAATTGCCTATCAGGACAGAATCTCAAAAGAAACTAGATACCTTACCAAGATACCTGATAGCTTGCTTCTTCCAAAGACACTTATAGCTGAAGCAAGTTTGATTATCAATCAGGATATCCAGAACCTCAAACTGCTACATACTCACTAAAAACCCACTAAAGAAAGGGACGTGTTTGCCTGCTAGATCCCGTTGGTGTTTACAACAACAAGGTACAAGATTTCTATATGGCTATCAAGTATCCCGATCAAGGAGCAGGTCTCCAAATTTAGTCCCATTCGTTTACAAATACGAAAACGTCGGGATTTCTCCTAAGTCAAGATTTTTCCTGAGTCCAGATTTTTCAAAGTCAATCTCTTTCTAAATCAGAAGAGTAAGCAAGATATAATATGTTCCAACAAATAAAGATCTTTTATTGGACTGACGGGGTGCCTAACTCCCTTTTTAAGGCTACAAAAGAATATATATATATATATATATACATGAAAGACAAGTCAGACGTTCTCCTCTTCCTCTAAGTTTTCTCCCTAATTGGCTGCTCCTTCCCTTGACACCTCAGCTGCAGTATCAGGCTGGGTCTCCTCGACTACTGGAACCATAGATCCAGCTGAAGCATTTTTCTCTCCCTCGGCTGCCAAACTACTCTTGTCCGCCTCAACTTTTGGAACCTTGATTCCAACTGCATCTTCTTCTTCCTCCTCCATTAGAATAACCTCTTAAAAAGGCACGGGGTCCTGTGTTGGTCCTTCCTGAGTAGAGGGAGGGTTAGTCTGATCACCCGTAAGTTGGGCAGTCTTCACTATGATTTGTTCTCGGTCCTAATTCAAGGCCTCCTAAAGATCAAATAGAGGAGGCAAAGCCGTGGCCATCTCATAGCAGGCAGTGAAATACCCATCTTTAAAGGAAGGACCTTCCTGGGCCTCCAAGTTCTACACTGTCTTCCTTAAAAGATGGTTTTCATCCTGCAGCAGCCTCTTCTCCCTCTTCAGCCATTCCCTCTCCTCACGTCGACGTAGGGACTAGACTATCTCAGTATTCAAGCAGCGTAGATAGCGTTGGGCCTCCACCATATCAGCTTGCCTAACATCTTCAAATGCTTTAACAGCCTGGAGTAGATGGGCCATGCTTTGCTGGGCTTGAGTCAGCTCCTGTTGGGTATCCTCCAGCTTGGCCTGAAGCTTTATGTAGGCTTCTTTCAGAGTCAGTAGCTGTTTCTCCATGGCCAAAGCAAATTTAAAACCCTGCGAGAAGAAGAAGAGTCAGTACCTGTAGAAAAGAGAGGAGAGTAACAAGAGGAAAAATAGAATGCTACCTCAGCCAATACAGAAGCCCCTTTGGCTGCCAAAATTTCAGTAGGAAGCTTCGCTATGATAATTAAGCTCCCTCCAAGGCAGGATGCTCTGAACTAGGATACAACTTCATCGTGGGTAGCACATCCTGACCTCGATCCCGATGGAACATCAGCGGCGGGATAAGAGACAGGAGCAACTTCCTTCTCTGAAATTCCAGGCTGCTCCCTAGAAGGCAATACTGCTGGAGGAGGATTAGAAGGAGTGCCCACAGCAGAAGGAGCAGCAAACTTTCTAGTCTTCCTTGGAGATTGTTCTGACGAGCCTCGGGCTTTGGCATCTTGAGCTAGCATTGACCTTATGGATTGGCGTCCCGGGGCACGAGTAGAGGGACGAGCAGGAGTCTTGACAAGCAATCCTGTAGGAGCAAGAAGAGATGAAGGGATTTTGGCAGTAGGTTTAGCCAAAGTAGATGGAGGGATAAGGACCACGTCAGGCTGAGTAGTTGTGACCTGGGCAATATTGGAGGGAGAAGGAGGAAGAGATGGAACATCAGAAGTAGAAGGAGGCAAATCCACACCTTCTGCCCATGTCCCAGAGGAAGTAGGAGAACTGGTCATCAGCAGGGTAGCAGAGACTGTTAATAAGAAGATAACAGAGTAAGAAAGGGAAAGTAAAAAATGCACATACATAAACAAAGAAGACATATGAAATTTTTATACCTGGAAGCGCGAAGGAGATCCTTAAAGATTTCTCTAGCTGGGCTCCTTCGAAGGGATCCAGAGTAGGATATTGAGTGTTGATGTACCCCCTCTTTAAAATCTTTCACAAGATATCCCGGGATTCTGGATAAAACACCCATTTCGCCCATTTGTCTTTAGCTATGAACTGGGTTGAGACGGGGTACTCAAATCCCCCAATATAGGCCGTATTCCCCCATTCTCCCTTTACAACTAACCACTCTTCCTTCCATGGTGGAGCATATTTCACATTCGCACCAGGAACGATGAACTTCATCTCATTGGAGGCCCTCAAATAGAACCGACCCCGTGGTACTAAGTTCTCTATCTGGAATAAGTAGCGGAGCTCGTCAAAGCCCGGCTCCTTGTCTATGTTTTCTCTCACACACTACTCCTTCCAGAGCACTAAGAAGCCCGTCAGATGCTTGCAGAAACCCGACGAGATCTGAAGGGGTGCCAGTTCTAGAGAGACCAAAGCCCGGCGAAGGGTCGGATGGAGAGGGAGCCAGACTCCGCATTCAAAAGCTATTTTGTGGATGAGAAGGACATCTCGCGGTGGGGTGTAGACGTCATATTCCTGATGAGGAAGGGAGAGATCGATGTCATCCGGGATCCGATACTCCTCCTGTAGCTTAGCCAGGGTTTCCACCGTGCAGAAAGAATCAGGAATGATACACTCATCATGAAAAGAAGTGAAAGAACCGGTATGCACCCTGGTCAAGGTAACGACTGGCGCACCACCAACCTCCTCTACCTCGCCAACGATCTCGGTGTCTTCTTCATCGGTGAGGTGAACCGGGTCCTCTAACCTATTATGGAAACCCAACTCGATTCTTGGGTTCCTTGTAGAACGACGGCTCAATGACGTTTGTTCATCGCCGGAATCATCCATCTCGCCTCTACCTCTCTTTTTCCCTCTCGGTATCAAAAAACCAGCCTTTGGTCCCCCATCAAGAAGATCATCGAGACTATCGGGTGAAGGAGGCAAATTTGGACGAAGTTCAAAGGAAGTGGGAAGAAGACTTGGGGAAGGAATTGGAAGTTTTGAAGGAGACGCCACTGAAAAAGGAAAAAGAAAGCTCGAAAGATCGCTGATAAGAAGAGGAAAGAAAGGAAAGGCTAGGGTTTTCTCTGCTTTTGAATTTTGAAAGTAATGAGGAAAAATAGCAGGAATTCTAGGTTACTTATAGACAGAGACAGTCGGTTACGCACAAGGAAACCAGAATTGATGAGGAGTTCATAACCGGTAACGTGCTAGGAAACTGAAATTGATAAGGAGTTGATGATCGGCAACGTGCTTGGAAAACGTGCCAATGGCGGTTTTGCATTAATCGCACCAAAACGGCTTGTTTTTAAAATCTACAAGCCTATCACCATCTAACAGGTGGCTAAAACAAATGATTACCAACGTATCTATGAGGGATTTCCTTCCCGACTATGATACCTAACCAGACAGCTGATAGACGAGGTGGAAAATCCTTCAAGTAAAAATAGAATCCTGACTCCAACCCCAGTAAGACAGCGATGTTCAAGTCATGGGGGACTTCTGTTAACCACCAAAATTGGCAAAGGACCAAAGAAGAATTTTCCACCCAGATACAGGGACGAAACACATGCCGAGATACCATCTAAGAACTCCTAAAAAGAAGAATACTGGATCAAATCTGGATACCTACCTTCTCCCTCGGAGTAACACCAGCAAAGCCTAGCGATCCCGATAACCCTTAAAATATTCCAATGCGGAGTTCTACTTAGAATCCTATCACGGAGCTCAATGGGGTACCCTGCTACTGCATCAGACAGGTATCCCGTTACTAGATCGACAGGATACCCCGCTACTATTTCAGCAAGGTACCCCGCTGCCGCATAAGATAGACATCCAGATACAACATCAGCTAAAGTATCCCGTTTCTACATCCAGTTAAGTATCCCGATTCTACATCCAACCGAGTACCCATCTGCAAGAACAACCGATATCAGGATACCCTGCTGACCAAGCACCTAACCAAGAAAGTATTAAACTAGAAAGAGGCGAGGTACATAAGAACCCAGATGAACCCAAATACCTCTTAGGATCCTCTTGCCAGATAACTATAAGAAATACTCACCGAATTATATATCCATATGTTCAGACAGACAGGTCTTGAAACTCCAAAGCTAGGGGAATGAAACACGGTCGTTCATCTCCCGATAAAAAGGTAGACTCCTTCCGGCCACTTAAAAATTTCATTCGAATAAGAAGTCCACTTGTATTAGAATCCTCTCTAAACGGAATCACTTGATTCAGATAATTAAAGCTCTTATGAGATTGTCTCCTAGAGGGAGAGAAAGTCCTGTGATCGCCAAAACCCTAGACCGAAATTATAGGAGGGCATGGCAAGCAACGAGACCTATATACAACACTACATTCATCAAAATGAGGATCAAAAATTCGTCTCCCCAAACCCTACACTCACATTTTTTGTTCTACTTATCGACTGGCACGAGCACGCCATCTCCATCACCTAACAGAAACATTGAATACCGCCACATATCACCATAGCCCTAATTTCATCAGTTGTATACATGTTTTTATCAATAAAATCGTATCTGTTAATCTTTTCTTATATGAGTTTTTAGTTTGGTTTGACAGGAATCTTGTTGGTATCGAACTACGTGATACCCCTCTGATCGGGATCTATCTAGATCTTGGTCCTTAAAGTTGTTATTTGGAGATTCACCCCAGTGATAATTTTCCATTAACAATGGGAATCGAACTAAAAATAAGCCGATTCCCATTCTATCCTAGCTACAAAACGTGGCCTTAGCGCGTTCAATATTACGTAACATATGCGCCCATTTGTCGCCTCAATAATTCATATTGTTTGACTTTGAAAACCAATAGAATACCTTCCAATAATAAAACATCTACATATGTAGTAGGATCTCTTTCTAGGATTGAGATTCTTTAAGTTGACTTTCTTGCTACCCTCATCAGTTCTACTCGCATATGTAATTAATAGCTAAGATTAATTTTTTAAGTTATTTTTTTTTCATTTTTATTAATTTTAAATGTTGTGTATTATTTGTAAGTGTTTGAGGTTTTGACAAATATCGGATCTTTCGCAGGAACAAACTGCTCAACCATCCTAATTCCTAATCTTTCTTTGAATTCCAACAAACCCAACTTGCAACTCTTTTTCTTGTCTTCCTCATAAATTTTTCACAACAATTGTTTCTGTTTCTTCGATTCTAATGAACAACTTCGCTAATCAAATCAACAGATTTACAGAAAGAAAAACTTTCTTCACCGGTATTGTAAAATTGCTATTGGTGTAGGGAAAAAAAAAAAACAATTTACGGATACAAGATATAGGGTTTTTTTTTTTTTTTTTTAAAAACCTTTAAATATTTGAGTGACCATATTTACATCCCTAAAAAACTGTATATGCACCCCTTATATATGAACACCCCCATTAAATTTAAAATATATATTATAGTTTGTAAACACACCCAACATATCCTTTCTTTTGACTTTTTGAATAAATACTATAAATTAATCCTTTTAAAAATAATTAAATTAAATTAAAAGCATGGGAGGAGATGTGGCACCTTCCAAATATGGAAAGAACCGCTACTCTTTTTGTTTTGTTTTATTTAATTTAATTTTTATTCTAATTTTGTTTTTAAAACTAAATTCAATGGTTTTCAAATTTTAAAATTTTATGATAGTTATTTAATATTATTAATTTTATACAATCACTATTTAGTTTTTAAAATTAATAAATAATTAATATCTTGATCAAAGATATTATAAATCTTTGTTAATTGTTTCAAATTATTAAATATTTTAATAATATGTAGAAAGCTTTTACAATATTGTTGCCAAGGAACAAGAAGACAGGAATGGAGGCAAATATGGTTGGGAGAACGGCAAGCTCTCTGATGCTCTCATCGAAGAGGATGAATAATGTTACATAAAAGACCACCATTATTGCAGTTTATAGCTATTGATATGATTTTTTTTTAAGAAATAAGAATGGAGTTGAGATTCGAAGAACCAATTTCTTGGCCAACAACCAGAGAAAATCTTTTACTGCATATTCAAAAGTGAGAATTGATACAAAGGTCATGAATTATGATTGAGCAAGAGGAAGAGACAAGGGAGAAGCTTATGTCGAAAATATTTTATTAAATATTTCAAATTATTAGATATTATATTGAGAGATTAATTTTTTTATATATTCTTTTTACAATGTTACTTAAGGGTAATGTTGGGATTTTGAAAAAAAAATTATATTAATTCTGGGGTGTATATACGGTTTTAGAGGGATGCAAAACTCTAAAAAGTTTTTGGTTTTGCCCCTAATTGGCCTCAATTTTTTATTTACCTTCTTATCTACAATCTAGAACAATGCCACCTGTGGTAATGACTACTCAAAACATCAACAAGTAGTCACATTGGGTGGTGGTCATATTTGATTCTTTTTAGATGTTTTTCTATTTATTTAATAAATACAAGAAGTAGTTTTGGGTAAATTATTGTATATGCAACACTAACTAAACCATATCTACTATTGTATTACTTCATTAATTATAAAATTAATCCTCACTAGTTTTATTCTTAGTTTCAGTTTCTTTGAGTTGATTTAGTTTTCTTGTTTAATGAAGATTACATATCAGACTTGATTTCGATTTACCCTTCTTTAGTTGTACCAGTTGTAATTTCTGATTTTATCTCTTCGATCTGCTCTCTTTACCTCTATCACAGAAACTCATTGACCTAGAAGAAGCCATGTCAACACTACCACCAAAGCTGATCATCGACATACTCTCATACTTGCCGATCAAGTCTCTATGTCGATTCAGGTGTGTATCAAAATCATGGTTTTCTTTAATCAACTACCCTTGATTTGTTAAGTTGCATCTCACCCGATCCCAAAGGCATCAAATCCTTTTTGTTTATAAATCTCTCTATTGTGTTAACTGTTAGGTTTTGACTTGTATTCCTAAGCGAACCATATGTGAACCAAACAAGACTCAATTGATGTGGAGCTTTCTAGGGATGTGGGATACATTTGGAAAATGGAATGGTGTTATTTAAGGGAGGTTGAAGATCATGAAGAACTAAATAATTGACGGTTGAAGACAACCGCTCTAGGTATCACTATGGGTTTCCACAGCCGTTGCCATATAGATTGAAGACTAGAGGAGGGTGCTATGAGTGGCGCTGTGCAAGCCATAAAAGTGGCAACATCGGTCAGGTTTGTTTTAGCGTATGGATCGCGATTTTCTAAGCGACGTAATTTAAGGTGACTTGTAACGATTTAGGAATCGAGTGCGCAACCGTGACCCGAATCGTAGTCAATCATAAAGCATACATGAAATGGGAAATCTTCAGCGGAAAAGGAAGTAGTTTGTTTTGGGAAGTTCTTGTGCTTGAAGAAAAATGAATACTCTTTACAAGAAGACTCGTTATAAAAAGAAATAGTATTTATGTGAAACAAGTAAGTCTTGTACATTTAGGAATATGATTTCCTTTTATCTTAAACTCCCTGTAACTAGTATAAATAGACCTAATATCTATGTTATTAGATTTTAAGGCTGTGGAGCAAAAAGAACACCATGTAACATTAGAGAGAGTGTGGTGAGATCTGGGGGAGACCCAAGGAAATATCCGGGGAGGGATCCAAGAGAATATCAATGGATCAAGTTAGAGATCCGTGGGTAATATTTAGGGGAGACCTAGGGGATATTATAGGGGTACTCGGTGTGGATCTTGTGAGTGGGGTTTGGGGTTGAGGTGACAGAGTTAATCTTAGAGTATATGGTTGTAATAGTTTATTATATATTGGAACTTTCTTTATCGTTCTAACGGCCAATGGTTTTGTTACCCAATTTGGGTTTTCCATATATATCTTGTGTTGTGATTGCTTATTCACTCTAATCTATTTTTTTGCTTATTGACGTTATTAATTGTTATGAGTTATGGGCGTATATTAGGCACTACGTTTCCGCGTTCATCGGTTTAGGATTCCCCAACATTGACCTCGATACTTCAGAATCTAATGAAAATTTGAAAGTAGTGCATCCAGTAAAGCTTGATGAATTGAAAGAAGAACCTGAAAAGTCCTAGGTGTTGATCTTTGGTTCTAATGGGTTGTTCTGTATGAGGCATAAAGATAATGAAGAAACTTATTTCATATAAAATCGTTCCACTAGAGAGTCTAAAAAGGTACCCAATTCTCTTCCCATCAAATATGATCAGGATCTTCCATTATAGGGCTTTAACTATGTTGAGTCTATTGATGACTATAAGATTGTGAAAGTCCTTAGCCGGGAAATCTTGCATATTTTCTCTCTAAAAAATAATTCATGGAAAATAATCAAGGGTGGTTTTCCTATTAGTCTTGATATTTTGTCTGAGGGAGTTGCTCTAAGTGGAGCAGTTCATTGGGGCGGTCAAGGAGTTATTCATGCATTTGATTTGGTGGTAGAGAAGTTCAGGACGTTATCGTTACCTAATGCTATTCTGCAGCAATATACTGATTGTTTCACGGGTAATTGAAACCAGTGTTACAAAAGTCCCCGACTTGGGCCGACTAGTCCCCGACTAGGTGCTAGTCGGTGAACAAACGTTTCGACTTTGCTTAAATTGCCCATGTAGGCGGAAAATCCGCCTAATCACCGACCACGCCGACTAATCGGTGACTAGAACTCTAGTTGGTCAACCTGACTTTGACCGCTTTTCTTCATTTTATTATTATTTTTAATTCGGGTTTAAAAAAAAAAAAAACCAAGTCTAAATGGGTGAATCACAACTATTTTACTTCTTGTTGTTGACTTGTTGCCTTGTTGGAAATTTAATAATTTGTTTAGTTGTTCAACACTTCAACTTCACTTTACTTGTTGATTTGTTGGAAACTTGGATAATTTGTTTAGTTCTTTATTTTGGTTGGAACTTGGAATTTGAATTACTTTGGTTGAAATTTGATTTAGTTTATTAGATTATGTTTAGTTATTTACTTTGGTTGGAATTTGATTTAGTTTGTTGGATTTTGTTTAATTATTTTCAATTTTAGGTTCAATATATGAAAATATTTGAAATATTTTGATATTTATTCAATTACAGGAAAAAAAAAATCCGGTTGGCCGCCGGCTTATCTTCCGCCGACCGACGGCCGAATTCCGACCATTCACCTAGTCCCTGACTAGTCCCCGATTAGTCCCTCTAGGGGCTAGGCGGTGCGTCGCCGCCCGACTAGTGCCTAGCGACTTTTACAACACTGATTGAAACATTATTAAAAGTTTGGGAGATCACTATCTTTCAATAAGGTATGATAAGAAATTTTGGATTATGAAAGAATACGGGGTGAATGAGTCTTGGACTAGAGTCAATATAGCGAAGAATATTCCATACAAAGAGTTATCGTTATTATTTTTGGAAAGACAACGTAACGATGGTTTTGGTCTCAAAATATGACAAAAAGATTCTACTTTTGTATCAAAAAGATTGTGAGATATACAAGGAAGTTGTGGTTGATGAATGTAACCCAAGATTTATATTAATTAATGTTGGGGCAAATCCATATGGTGAGAACCTTGTCTCACTCTATTACAAAGGTGACTTTACAACTCCAGGTATTGATATTACTTTCTCTTTATTTTTCATTTTTTAAAAAACATATTTTAATCTTATTAAAGGTTATTTATTTATTTGAATTTTTTTTGTTAGGAATTTTTGGATTTTGAGTTCAATAGAGAAGAATAAAAGATATTTTATTACAGTTAACATGCAGGTAATTTTCGGAATGAGATTTTGATGTTCCGCATTATTTCTAGTCGACATATATAAGTGGAAAAAAGAAAAAGAATTAATTTTGTTTCTTTTTTTTTTTTTTTTTTTTTCTTTCTTCTTGAAAGAATTTTGTTTCTGTTATTGATGAAAAATATTAAATAATTGAAGCATATTCAAGCATATTAGTTGACTTCTATTTGCTCTCCGATGATCTATTAGTGCCTTACTTTCAAAAATTTTGGTTTGACTATATAAAATTAAATAATATTTCAAAAGAAAAAATTATACAAAATTATATGAATTTATTAAAGTTTTGATTTATTTCCAAAACTACCATTCCTCTTTATTTTTCTAACATTTTACACCTCATTTGAGATAAATATTATATCTTCCATTACGAGAAAATCTTCAATGAGATGGTCTCATTGCCACTTGGTGCGACCGTCCAATAAGATTACACCATATATCCCTGTATTCTAGAGATAAATGATGCAATCTCATCAGGACTCGGAGATTTTCTCCTTCCATAACACACCTTTAACTCTTTAAGATTTTTTTCTTTTCTTTTGGTTTCATGTTAGAGAAGTAAAAAATAAGATTTCATTTTGTGATAAAAAAAAATGATACCAATTAAAATAAATAAATAAATATATAAAATAAAATAAAAAAGCTAATATTGGTATATATACATACCAGCGGGAAAAAAAAAAGGTTAATATTATAAACTTTCCCTCACCTTTGAACTATTATTGGATGTATAGTAATAAATGTTTTTATTTTAGAAACCTCCCATATGGACTAACACCGTTAGCATTCCGTTTGTGTTAACTGAGTTTGACCGTTAAAAATCCAAAAGTATATTTATTTAAGCTTCAATTGTATGAATTGACCATTATACCCTCATATTTTTACTAAATAAATTAATAAACTGATACAAAATACGATAATGTTAACTTGTAAAGGAGAAGTTATTTTGTGGACAATTTTATCCCTAAAAATAACAAAATAATGGAATGAGGGTATTATTAAGTTAAGCTTCAATTTTATTATTTTATTAATTTATTTAGTAAAAGTATTGATATATAATGGTCAATTCATATAATTGAAGCTTAAATATGGACACTTTAGACTTTTTAATAGTCAAACTTAATAAACACAAATGGAATGCTAACGGTATTAGTTTGTAAGGGAGGTTTCTAAAATAAAAACATTTATAACTATACATCCAATAATAGTTCAAAGGTGAGGAGAAGTTTTTAATATTAACCAAAAAAAAAAAATTCATATTTATGCACGAGGGGGCCATGAGTGAAGATTTCGAGGAAGAAAATAAATAGATAAGCCTTCTTGTGGAAAATGGAAATTTTCCCTAAACCGAAGCGGATCCAAAATCTTGGACTTTTTCGGGTTGTGAAGCCGTTGCTACCCAACAAGGGCAACGTAGAAAGAATTTTTTATTGAACAATTATGAAATCGGAAAAAAAATATATATATCATTCTTAATTCTTCCATAATGTTTTGCACACTTGTTAAAAACAAATATATTTCAGAGTTTAAAAGTTAAAAGATCTTTTATTTTAAAACAAACAAATTATAGGGGTTTTTTAGACTTTACTCTATAGAAGAGTTTTTATTTTTAATTGTAAATCTTTTCATGTAATTTTGATAAAGGGGTTTTTACAATTTGGTCCCAATCTAATTGAAAAAAGACATTTTTTTACTTGCTAATTATTTTTCAACAAATTGGTCATAATATAATTCAAAATACAACAAATTGGTCATAATATTTTTACTAACCTTATGACCAATTTGTTGTATTTTGAATTATATTAGAACCAATTTATTGAAAAATCAATTAGCAAGTAAAAAAGTTTCTTTTCCCAATTAGATTGAGACCAAATTGTAAAAACTCCTTTGATAAATGACAAGATGTAATATTAAATAATTTTAAAAGTGAAGTATAAATAAATCAGTAGTAGGGGTGACACCACTCTTTGATGTTTCAATGTGATTTATATTATTATTATTATTATTATTATTATTATTATTATTATTATTTTGATAAAATTGAATTGATCTGAAGAGAAAATACATCACAAACGATTATATACTGAAAAATCTCTAGGCAGTATATATATATATGTATACATTCATATAATAAAAGAAAATAAAGAGTAATAACAACTAAATAAGCACAAAAACTATGGGGAAAACAGGCCCAAACAAATAGTGGGACGTATACCATACCAAAAAGAAACAAAAAGCATCATGAAAATAAAAAAGACTCATGACCCATACAGTCATTGCCAATAAACGAGGAGCAGAACGGCAGGGGTGGAGAACCACCAAGAATCTGCCTCTAGCTCCAAAGTATGTTTAGATAGGGCATTCGCAACTAGACCTGGAAATGTCCCGATTCGAACCGTGGAACCGGAGTCGAACCTGAACAGGAAAAACCGGAACCGAAACCCGTTTTCTGGTTCCGATTCTAAATTTTCCCGAATCATCCGGTTCCAGCCTTTAAATTTTTTTTTTTTTTTGGGCTGACCGTTGGAGGCCCAACGGCTTCCCCCTATTTATTTTTTATTTTTTATTTTTTTTATTTTCTTTTTCTTTTTCTTATCTATAAATACTCACCCCCCCCCCCCCCCCCCTCTGATTTTTCCTCGCACCAATTTCCTCTCAATTCTCTCAATTTTCTAAATCTCTAATTTTAATTTGTCTCTCAATTCTCCAAGACTTTTCAACATTCTCCAACTCTCCAAGTCTCCAAGTTTGCAAGGTTTTTATTATTTATTTCATTTTGCAATTTATTTTATTTGCAATTAATTTTATGTCCAATTAATTTTATTTCCAATATATTTTATTTACAATTAATTTTATTTCCAATTAACCAATTACTAAGTTTCCAATTTATTTTATTTGCAAAAATACTAGTTTGCTACTTTACTACTTAGTACTTACGTCTTACTAGGCTATTATTATAGTATTATTCTTTTAAATTTCCAATTCTTTTTTTTTCTCCCAAATTTATTTTTAAATGGCAAGTGGTGGAAATGGAAGGGCTCACGGCCGTGATGGTCCTAGACGTTCAATTTCGTTGAAAGTTAAGGGTCAAATAGTCGATAATCTTGGTCATAACGACACCACCTATCACAATTATTTACAACGCCAGGCCTATACTGAAGATCTAGGTCTAAACTGTCCTACCCCCCGTCTAACAATTTCAGAACCCGATCCCAATGCCACCTCCCCCGGCCCCAATTTGACAAGCCAATCAAAAAATATGTCTAGCATTGATACACCTCCAGATTTCGATTTTGATCCACCGGAACTAGAGGAGGACGATCTAGTACAGAAGCAGAGCAAATCTGATCTCTTCGTCAAACATATGAAGAAAGTTAGGCAAGAAGATGGAAGCTATGTAGCGGCTTGCAATTATTGCAAAAAAGTATATAAGTTGTCCAAATCCGGAGGATATGGCCTTATTGGAAGCATATTCTAAGCAAACATCTAGAAGCAATGACGAGATCGAGGTCACAAACACAAATTCCCAGGTACGCTACTCCTAACCAACAATTATTTCGTTATACTGATGAACAAAATAGGGAAGAATTAGTTAGAATGGTAGCAGTAGAACACTTGTCATTCAGTTTTGGTGAAAAGATTGGTTTTATTAATTATTGTTAATGAGCATTAAACCATGCTGTATGTCGTGTTCCTAGATCCAAGCTCACATGTACACTTGAAAGATTTATGTAAAAGAAAAGAAAAAGTTAGAAAATATTTTTGAAAAATATAATGGCCATGCTTCCGTATGTGCCGACATATGGAGTGACCATTGGCGAATATATTCATAATTGGGTGTTACTTGCCATTTTATGGATGATGCATGGAATATCCAAAAAAGAATTCTTGCATTTAGAGTTTTTGATGATTCACACACTGCTCAGAATATTTTTAGAATACTTAGAATTATTTTATTAGAGTATAAAATTTAAACCAAGATTTTTGCAATTGGTTTTGATAATGCTTCTAGCAATAGTGCTGCTATTCCATTTTTAATTGATTTATGCAAACCATTTGCTGGTGGTGCTTTTTTTCATCAAAGATGTGTATGCCATGTTTTAAATTTATGTGTTCAAAAAGGATTAGAAACTCTTGAACATTTTATTTTACCTATTAAACAAGCCCTTCAGTTGTTATGGAAACATTCTTCTACAATGAATGCATGGGCAAAATATTGTAAACAACATGGTAGACGTCCCGTTAGATTTCCTCGTGATGTTCCAACACGTTGGAATTCTACTTATAATTTGCTTGCTCAGAGTTATGAGTATAGGGATTTATTAGTTTCTTTTATTCAATTTCATGTTACCCACATTGAACTTTATCAAACTCATTGAGATGCTTGTTATAACATTTTCAATTTGTTAAAAGTCTTTTATACTGCTACAACAAACTTATCTGGTGTTTATTATCCTACAACTCATTTATTTATCATTGAGAGTCTAAATATTGTTGGTATATTTGCTTGTTGTGAATCCGACATAGAAATAGCGGAAGCCGTTAATGCTATGAAGGAAAAATGGTTACATTATTATCGTGAGTTGCCAGATATTTATTTCATTGCCATGGTTTTTGATCCACGTTGTAAATTAGAACATTTTTGTTATTATCTCAATGGTTATTATGGTATCCAAGGTTTAAAAATGGTATATAATGTCGATGCATGTTATGATAGAATTAAGAAATTATTGTATACTTTATATGATCAATATCTTATAGTTTATAGATCCTCACTAAACTTAGATGCTACACAAACACAAACTGCACAGCCCACATCATCGTCCTCCGGATTCTTGAATTTAGGGTATAGTCTATTATCAAAAAACCAAAAAATCTAGATCTTCTTCTTCATCAAGCACTGATAAGTATTCCGAACTTGAATCTTATCTAAATACTTCTTAGGAGTTTATAGAAAAAATTTGATATATTACAATATTGGAAAGAGTACGAAAAGTACTATCCAATCATGACTATGATAGCCAAAAATTTATTTTCAACACCAGTTTCTATAGTGGCGGTGGAACAAGAGTTCAGTGCCGGGGGGAATATCCTAGAAGAAAGGCGTTCGTGCTTGACTCCGAAAGCACTCTAGATACAGGTGTGTGTAGATGACTAGGCGAAGGCGTAATACAGACAACAAGAAATCGAACAACAGGTAACATATGATTTCTTCCATGACGACGAACATGAAAGTGGAGCAACAAGTGCAACGGGGCCAGAATAGAAGATCCGGATCACTTCATCAACAAACCTAGAATAAAAGGTAAGAGAACTAGGTGGCCTTTGATTCCTGTAAACCCCCCAAGAGGATACGTAGGCAACTTAATTGTGGTAAAAATTAAGTGCAAGGCTAATAACTTTACATTTTTTTAGTTTTATTTTAATTTAATTTTTTAATTTCTCATTTATTTATTTTATGTTATTTTCGAATTTCGGGTGATCCAATTCCTAAATATCCAATGAAATGTAATTTTTAATTTGTAATTTTATATTTTGTTTATTTTTATTTTAATTTAATTTTGTAATTTGTATTTTTTTCATTTGTTTATTTTATTTTATTTTCGGGTGACCCAATGTCCCAATACAATCACCTAACTCTCAAACAATGAATTTCATTTTAATTTGTAATTTTAAGGAAAAAAAAAAGGTTCTAAACCACCAGTTCCAGAAAAACCAGAACCGAAACCTGAACTGTGCGAGTTTATCCACAACCTAATTCCACTCCCTGAAAATATGAGACACCTGAAAATCCAGCTGTGAAATCTAGAAGATACAACACTAAAAAACTGAAATTGCACTCTTGAATACAAGCTCCAATATATTTGGCTCAAATACCAATTAATTCTTAATTAATTGAGCCAAAATATATTAATTTCAGTTAAGTCAACTAAAAAACTGAAATTGCACTCTTGAATTAAAATAAAATATATTAAATATTTTTACCCTAAGCAATTGTGTGAAATATGTATCCTCATGAAAAATACCAATAATTAAAAGAGAGCTTCTTTTTAAAATCCACAAATTATCTATTCAAACTCCAATTTTTTTTTTTAATGACAATATTAACCTAAATTAAAATTACTAAACAAGACAAAAAATTTAAAGATACTCCAAACTAATTAAATTATTACAAAAAAAAAAAAAAATCTCTTTCCTAAATCATTAGATTAAATATTACGTATTAAACTTTCTTTCATAAATTTGTTATTACCATATTAAACACTCTTTTCTAATTAATCTCTCTCCATTTTTCAAAAAAAAAAAAAATCATATTTTCATACTTTCTCGATCAATCTCCGATTAATAGTTAAAGAAAAAAAAATTATGAATATTTTAGTTTTTTACTAATAGTAATATATATATATATATATATATATTAAAAAGTCAATTTTATATAATAATAAAAAAAAAAAGTTATATGAAAGCTTGAATTGTTTCAACTAGATTTGATTAAACTGAGAATTTCTAAGACCAATGAAAAAGTTAAAGTTCTCTAGGTAATCACATACCTACAAGAGTAACAAAAAATATTTTCATATTACGATTAAAAAAAAAAAAAAAAAAAAAAAAACAAGGTACTTGTTTTTTGAGTTTTTAATTTTTTAATTTTAAATTTTTAAAATTTTTTTTTTTTAGTATATACATACATATGGTTCCTAAAAATCATGCTTATTAGTTAGTTTTTTTTTTTTCCTTAACTGTTAGTCTTGCTTGAGAAAGAATGAGATAGAAAATTAGAGATATGTATTGTCGGAGAGAGAATTTAATGTGGTAATTAAAAATTTAGGAGAGAGTATTTAATATGTAATAATTAATCTAATGATTTAAGAGAGATAATTTCCTTTTTTAATAATTTAATTCAAAAAAGATAAAAAGGATATTTTTGTAACAAAATGAAATGACTTTAGAATTTTTTTTAATTTAAATTTTGAGAATGAAGTTTTTTTTAGAAAAGAAGTGTAAAAAGAAAAAATTGGATTGTCAAAAGAAACTCTCTAATTAAAATTTCTTTTGACAGTTACATTATAAATTATTTTATTACTTATGACTGTCCTTATGTTTAATGGATAATTTTGATTTATCATAAATCACGATTCAATAACTCCTTATTGAATGCACGGTACCAAGATTTATTATTCAAGTCCTCGTAAGACCCATACGGTGGTATTTACTTTTATTTGATTATAAGAGTCATGATGACCATATCTATATATATGTCCGTTATGACATATGAATCAATAATGCCAAACTATCAAAATTAAACTGTTATTCTATGGTCGTACTCATTGATAGCTCAAACGTTACTACTCATAATACATATGATACATTATTTATCTCAAGATTAAGATAGATATTTCAATGGCTCTATTGTGAATGTATTATTCCATTAACGGTAAAATCAAAAATACTATTCACTTGATGCATTCAATACATCATATATACTAGGTCTTTTATTCAACCTCTTTCACTTGGTGATTCTAAACTCATCACTTCCCAATTGGAAACAAAAGACCTACAACTTTAATCAAGATAAAGTGTTCAACTTGTATCTTAAGTTGTGAACATTTTTAGACCAAATAAAAAATTATGTCTACCACACATAAACTTCTTTATATGAATAATTCTTTATATTTCTTTTAGTCTTGGATCATTATAATATTTATTGCTTTTAACATATATAATAAACTATTTATACATGCTACATGATTTATTTGTAAATAAAAGACTTCTATTGATATCAAATGATTTGTTACAGAAAAATCCTTGTTTTAGGGCATACTTCATAATAGTCTCTATTTGTAGATCAATGAAGATTTCTACAGCAGGATCATTATCAATTTGAGTAATTGGCAATTGAGTTGAAAAGCAATGATTCTCGACAGTCAAAGGTTCCAAAATTAATTTTTGATTAGGTGCAGAATCAACAACCAAATCTCCCATAATTGGAAGCGAATCAATGACTTGTGCACTCTCATGATTAGTGTTTGGTTGCTCTAAAATGGTAGGTGTCATATATTCATTATGTGAAAAATCATCTGCATCACAACAATTTATAGAAAAATTAGGATTAGTCAATGTTTTTGAATTTTCTCATTCAAAATTTTCCTTATTTTATGGAACTAAATGTGAGCCATCCATCATGCCAATCCACTTATCTAAATTTTTAGATTCGAACAAGCTGAATGTTTGAATGTTTTCAACCAATTGAATTGGTTTAAAAAGGAAAGCTTCTTCATCAAATATGAAATGGCATGAGTGTACACTCGTTTTGTGTTTGGCTCCAAGCAGTGGTACCCTTTGTATATTAGACTATATCCAATAAAAACACATGGGTATGTTTTCTTAACAAACTTTGAACCACCTTGACGTCTAAACGAAATAAAGCACAAACATCCTAGCACCCATAAACCACTTTAATCTGGATGCCTATTCTAAAGTTTTTGGTAAAGGGTTTTAGGTGCAAGACTGAAGATGGTGAATGATTGATTAAATTCACCGTTGTAGAAAAAACTTCAACACATTAAGATAAAGGCATATTAGCATGAAATAGCATTGTAAGCCCGGTCTCAACTATATTTTTTGTTTCGCTACTCCATTTTGTTGAGGAGTTTATGGACAAGAAACATGTAATTCAATGCCACATCTTTGAATATGATCAATAAAAATATTTGAATTGAACTCTCCACCACCGTCACATTGGAAAATCTTGATCATTCAATCAAACTAGTTTTCAACAAATTTCTGAAACTTGATAAAACAATCAAGAAAATCAAATTTTCATTTTAAGGGATACAACCATGTAAATCTGCTAAAATCGTTAACAAAAATTGCATAATACCGAAAACCTTGATTTGAAGCTATAGATTGTCCCCCAAAGATCATAATGTATTTTGTGAATAAGAAACTTTGAGATTTTATTATTTATTAGCTTTTTCCCATTTGACAACTACTATAGATGTTAGGTTTGGTTATCCAATGAGAAACATCAATAACATTTTTTCCTTTAACAAAGATAACAACTTTGAATTAGGGTGTCCAAGTCGTTGATGCCAAACTGTAGAGTGCTAAAGAATTTCCATCACCCACAAAAATCATATCATTTCCTTTGTAAGATTCTAAGTAAGACAATTTACCTGCATCATTGGTCATACGTGCAGTAGCTCCAGAATCAACATAAAATTATGGATCACTACCATCATTTAAATTAAGTGAAGCAAGGGCTTATGGAAAATCCTTTGACTGATATGAATAATCGAAGCTATACTAGCAATCAATGGCAAGATGATTAGTTTTTCCACATATTTGGCAATTAGTCTTACCAGAATTGTTGGAATTATTGAGTCTCTATTGTTGTAGATTTTCATGCTTTGGTTGATAGCCTTGGTTGTTGGGTTGTTGGGTTGTTGGGATGAAGTGTGGTTGGGCTGAGCTGCAATATTTTGACAGTTATTGTTGATCGTACTATTTTTATACCTATTTTAGGTACCTATTTCCTATTGTTTCAAGCTTGTTCCTCGGGTGAAACCTGGTATTTAATATGTTAAAATAAGTGTTTCAGGTATTTATGGAGTTTAGGGCATTGGAGTAATATTTTGGTCAGTTAGAGGTAAAAATGTAAAAGTTGAGAAAAGATTAAAGCTTTTATGATTAAAGGAGAGTATAAGGGTGCATCTCGTAATTTGCCTTTCAATGACCAAATCAGCGGTTATAGGCCATGGAATTGAGGCAGAAAACACATGATTTGCATATATTGATTCTCTTGATTTGTTGATTGGTTGGAGGATTGATTGTGTAGTTGACCCATGATTTGCACATATTGATTCTCTTGATTTGCTAATTGATTGGGAGATTGACCTAGACATGGTGTCGGTTCGGCTCGAACCGGCAAACCAAATATGAAAAACCGAAACCTGAATAGGTTTTTCGGTTTCGAAATCGGAACTGAACCAGGAACCGATAACATGGCGGTTCTAGTTCTGATTCCAATTTTTGAGGAACTGCACGGTTCAAACCGGCTAATCCATCATATATTTAATTATTTTTTTTAAATGGGTTGAACCATTCCCCACTCCAATTTCCTCCCAATTCTTTCTAATTCTCATTTTTCTCTCAATTCTCAATTCTCAATTCTCCAACTCTTCAAGTTTCCAATTCCTTATCAATTACTAAGTTATTATTATTTATTTTATTTGCAATTACTAAGTTTCCAATTTATTTTATTTTCAATTTATCTTATTTCCAATTTATTTTATTTGCTAATAGTCAATTACTAAGTTTCTAATTTCATTTATTTGCAATTTATTTTATTTGCAATTAGTCAATTACTATGTTTCCAATTTCATTTATTTGCAATTTATTTTATTTGCAATTATTAACTACTAAGTTTCTAATTCTCTCCCAAATTTATTTCCAACCATTTATTTCCATCAATTTTCTAACATTTTTTGTTCAAGGAATTTTACAATTCAATTTTTTTAAATAGCAAGTGCAAGTGGTGACGGTCCTAGGCGTTCCATTTCGATGAAAGGTAAGGGTCGTATGACGGATAATCTCAGTTATGATGACACCGCCAATCACGAGTATCTGCAATGCCAAGTCTATACTGAAGACCTAGGCCTAAACTCTCCTCAATCTCATCCCTCCCTAACAATTTTTGAACCCGATCCTGATGTCACCCCCCATTTGACAAGTCAATCAGAAAATATGCTTGATCCCCTTTCAGATTTTGAATTTGATCCACATACGGAAGAGAAGTTACAAAAGCAGGCCAAATCTAATCTCTTCGTACTCCATATGAAGAAAGTTATGCAAAAAGATGGAAGAACTGTAGTGGTTTGCAATTACTACAAAAAGTATTTAAATTGTACAAATCTAGAAGATATGACTCATATCGGAAGCATATAACGAACAAACATCTAGACGCACATGCCAGATTGAGTACACAAACCCAAATTCCCAGGTACGCTACCCCTAACCAACAATTATTTAAACACAGTGATGGAAAAAAAAATTAGGGAAGAATTAGCTATAATGGTTGCAGTATAAGACTTACCATTTAGATTTGGTGAAAAGGTTGGTTCTATTAATTATTGTCAATGAGCATTAAATCCTGCTGATTAATATGTTCATAGAGCCACACTCACAAAAATACTTGATAAGATTTATGACAAGGGAAAAAGAAAGTTGGAAAAATATTTTGAAAAATATAATGGTTGAGTTTCCGTATATGCTGACATATGGAGTGACCATTAACAAATGCATTCATACTTGGGTGTCACTTGCCATTATATAGATGATGCATTGACTATCCAAAAAAGAATTCTTACATTTATAGTTTTTGATGATGCACTCACTGCTCCTAATATTTTTAGATAGCTTAGAATTATTTTTGTAGAGTATAAAATTGAAAACAAAATTTTTGTAATTGGTTTTGATAATGCTTCTAATAATACCGATGCCATTCCTGTTTTAATTGATTTATGCAAACCTTATCTTGGTGGTAAATTTTTTCATCAAAGATGTGCATGCCATGTTTTAAATTTATGTGTTCAAAAAGGATTACAAAATCTTCAACAGTTTATTCAACCTATTAAAGATGCCCTCTATTTTTTGTGAAAACATCCTTCTGTAATGAAAGCATAGGCAACATATTATAAACAAAATGGTAGGCGTATCGTTAGATTTTCTAGTGATGTTCCAACACATTTATAAATTGCTTGCTAGAAGTTATGATTATAGGGATATATTAGTTACTTTTATTCAATTTAATGTTAGTAATATTAATCTTTATCCAAGTCATTATGATGTTTGTAACAAAGTTTGAGGTTTGTTAAAAGTCTTTAATAATGCTACTAACAATTTATCTGATGTTTATTATCCTACATCTAATTTATTTATTATTAAGAGTCTTAATATTGCTGGTGCCTTTACTCATTATGCATCCGACCCACAATTACTGGAGTCCATTACTGCTATGAAGGAAAAATGGTTACACTATTATAAGGAGTTTCTAAATATTTATTTGATTGCCATTTGTTTTGATCTACGTTGTAGATTAGAAAGTTTGTCAGAATATCTAACTGCTTATTATGAATAAGGTTTGAAAATATATTATGATGTTGATATGTGTTGTGATAGAATTAAGACATTATTGTATGAGTTATATGATGAATATCTTAGAGTTTATGGTCCATCACTGAACATAGATATTCCACAAAATCAAAATGTATCTTATTCCTTATCATGCTTCGGAGTTATGAGTTTAGAGTATAATATGCTATCCAAAAAAACCAAAAAACCAAAAATTTATGAGGTTTTTTATTCATTAAGCTCCACCTTGTATTCCGAGCTTGAATCTTATCTAGGTATCTCTTTTGAGTTTATAGAACACATAGAAGTTAAAATTTTTAATAACCTACACTGGTGGAATGAGCATGAAAGGTACTTTCCAATATTGGCTATGATAGCCAAACAAATTCTTTCAACACCAGTTTCTACGGTGGTGGTGGAACAATAGTTCAACGCCGGTGGGAATATTCTAGACATAAGACGTTCGCTTTTGAGTCTGAAATCAATTCAAATACAAGCTTGTGTTGATGATTGGATGAATGCGCATAATAGACAACAAGAAATCGATCAAGAGGAGCCCTATGATTTCTTCAAAGATGAGCAACTTGAAAGTGGAACGGATGATCATACAACGATTAGTCCACGTGATGTGTAAAATCATGTTATAAATAGTAAACTCGCAAGTGCACGTATCATGAAGATAAGTATAACGATAAGTAGAGATCTTTCCCACAAGGAAAAGTGAATTATTAATTACAACTAGTCCTAATTAAAGCTAAGCAAGAAAAAGTAACCAAGATATTTTGTTGATAATTGAATTAAAACTCAATTAAACTAAGAAAACAATTTAACAAAGAATTGGTAACATTAGGTCATCAATGATCCCCAATTATGAACAATCAATGTATGGAATTAACTTTGCAAACAAATTCAATCAATTCAAGGGTTCATTCTTAATCTTAATTATGACTATTACCGTATGATCTTGGGATGAGTCACGTATTTCAAACCACTATTCACCCTTGGTCTATGGTGTTAACAATGACAAGAAACCCATTAAGCACAAGAAATAAGAACCAAATTCAATGCTTTGCTTGGCCTATGCTAAAGATTAAATTTATTCATTCTAGTGAGCATTAATTGGGATTAGGTTTGGTCTATACTCCAACCCTAATTCTTAAATAATCTTAACCCTAAAATCATGCCAAATAATCATCCACCCTTGGTCTGTGGTGTGAATAAAAATTACAACTAATGAGAGTCAAGAAATTAAGCACAATGAATGAATCAAGAATTGAATTGATAAAAATAATGGCTAATCCATACACGAGCAGTCACAAAAGGTTCACATTAATTCCCTAGTTAAGGGATTAGTTACACATCATGAAAATAAAAAGAGAAAATATAGAAAAGATCGAACCCATTAAGTCCTTCCAACAAGTTCTTCAAGTCTTCAATGTTGAATTCTTCTCGTCGTCGAATCTTCGATGTGTAAAGATAGATGAGAGAGAATTGTTGTGTAGGAGTATGGTATGGTGTATAGAAAAGTGATGTAAAGTGGTGTTTGTCCAAAGAGCTCGAGAGAGCTAGCTTTGATTAGAGAATAGGAAGTATTTATATGTTTTTCACACAAATAGGGTTCTAAGATTTCCTTAGAAAACAAGGATTGAGAATTATTTCCTAAATTGGATTTTTTTCTTTTGATGATTGACTTCTAATTTGAGTTTAGGAAGTTTCCCAAACATGTCTTGATCTTTTAGAGTCATTAGAATTTGATTTGGGAAGTTTTAGAACAAGTTTGGAACAATTCGGAATGGTTTTCCGCCAAAAATCCGTCAAACCGCATCCTGGGTTCCTCCTTAGGTCACCCACGGTCCAAACCGTGGATATCTTCTGCTATTTTAAAACCCTTCAGACCACTGGGTAGGTCATTATGCTTGAACCGCGGTCTAGGTCGTGGTTGACTTCTCGGATTGACAAATCGTAAAGTTTTCAGGAAACTAGACTTCTGAGGCTTTTCAAAAATATGTAGATCTCAACTTTGTTCAATTTGAGGAGGGAGATATCATTATCACAAGATGGATGTGCTGCAGAGGCAATTCTCCAAATTAGTTTTCTCTAAAATCACATTTTTCCTCTGAAATACTTCAAACACATCATTTGGAGCCAACAACCTGAAGAAAAAAAAAATGCTCAAACACACAAATTAAATACCTAAAAGGCTCGAAAACTAAGCAATTAATTTGAGGAATGAGGATTAAAAACATATACAAATAATAACTGATCACCACGTCATCAATAAAAAGTAAGAGAATTACGTGGCTTTTGATTCCTCTAAACCCCAAGATGATACGTAGACAACTTAATTGTGGTAAAAACTAAGTGCAAGACCAATTTTACATTTTTTAGTTTTATTTTAATTTAATTTTTTAATTTGTCATTTATTTATTTATTTTATTTTCGGGTGACCCAATAAAATGCATTTACAATTTTACATGTCTAATTTTTTATTATTAAATAAGATAAAATATAAGAAAAAAAATAAAGAACCAAACCGTTGGAACTGCCGGAACAGGAACCAGAACCGGCGACATGTCTAGATTGACCAGAGATATTTGTAACTTGATATGTGGATTTGTAATTCTTAACACTCTTTACTAAAAGTCCAAAAGAGAGAAGAGCGAGAAACCAACTCACTTTAATAGTTAAATGTAGCTCACTTTAAGAGTGAAATGTAGTGCAATGACAATGTTCTGTTTTGATCAAGAACCTTACATTGAACATAAATCTCATGACTAAATCTAGATATTACAAAATTAAGTTGAAATTTGTTGTATTACATTCCACCAACTAGATTTTTATCTGATTCTATATCTATAGAATCAATCTAAACAAATGATATGAGCAGAATTGAAAATAGGCCAAAATTCTAGTCGGTTGTTTATTTCTTTTTACATGGAAAAGAGTTATTTGGGTTAGAAGGGAAGAAAACCTTAATGGCATTGACATCTTTCATTGAAGGACTAGGAGGCACTTTATACTTAGGGTATGTTTGGTGCATGAGATGAGATATGATATGATATGATAAGACTATTTTTAGTCTCATCTCCCATGTTTGTTGTTGCATGGGATGGGATTAAAATAATCCCATGCAACCAACTTATCCCATTTTAGTCCCACCACTTTATAATTTTTTTTTTTCTCTTTTCAACTTATTTTATTTTTTATTTAATTAAAATATAAATATATTTTAATAATTAATAAAATAGTTTATTTTAAACATTTTAAAAATAATAATGTTCAATATTAACAAATAAAAATAAATATTATTTTGTTTAATATTGGTTTTAAATTATTTTTAAATGAACAATTTAAATATTTAAATTTTTTTTTCAAACTTTAATTTAAACACTATTTTTAATCAATCCAATTCTATGCAACTATTTTATCCAGGTGAGGTGAGTTATTTTTAATATTTTTATTATCTTTAATATATATATAATCTTCTCTTGTCAATTCGACCTGATATAAAATACATCAGTACCTTGAATGTGGGTTACTAGATTCAAATGCTTTGACTCAGTTCGTATGCACTTCCTAGTGCTTATATCCATAATTTATGGCCCACTTACAATACATTGATGTATTTTATATCAAGTTGAATTGACAGGAGAAAAACTATATATATAATTATTTTTAAAATGAATTATTAAAATATTTGGTAAAACAATCCACAAGGGGCATTGTAGACGTTCCTTATTAAAAAGTTTGGTCTAATGGTTAATTTGAAAGGAATTCAACAAACGGATGAAACTTATACAATTTATGCATACAAATTATTCAAAGAAAGACACGCATACAAATAATTTTATCACTGTCCAATGTTCAATGTGGCTTGGTGAAAAATAAAAACAATAATAATAAAAACAGCTCTCACATTGAGATACAACTTTATTAAGAAATGCAGCTGATATCAAGCACCCGATCGTTAGACATATAAAGTTTTAATAAAACTAGAATTTTGTATGTTGTAAGTCGATAGTTCTAAGAAGATTGATTGATTCGTTAGCCTGTGCTAAACTCTGAGCAAGAAAAGCACTTTGAGGGCTAACAAAAGAGCGACCGGAAGATAGTTGATTATGAAATCCATGGTGCTCCATTGCTGCAGGCTGATGATCACCATCAAACTTTTCCTCTGTTTCTTGACAGACCACCTTTCTTGTCTTCCCAGTAGCACAACAGATGTGCACATTGAAGTTGCAGTCAGCACAGTTGTATGTCCAAAATTTATAGTCCAAAACTTTGTTGCATATGTTACATGAATGTGGTGACACTTAAACTTCATTGTGTGGAAGAGCATAATTGAGACTAAGCTCATGTGGGTGAAGTTCAAATTTCATAATTTAAGGCAAAAAAGCACAATCAACATGAAGATCAAACCCTTACAGAGCACAACAGTAGGCAAAGGCGGTTCTAGGTGCACTGTAGGCATTGCATATGAATGAACATTATGAACCGGCTGAGTATGTTGTGAATAGCATGAGAGTAAGGTGGTGCAACAAGTGTGATGGGTGTTGCATTGTGGGATTCGCGTTACCACATTGCTCATGTAAGAAAAATTTGCAATCTAAATAGCCATATGCAGCACAACCTGCTGAGCAGATTGATTCACAGCCTGAGCATTAAATGTTTTGCCCTGGCTGTAGTCGATAAATTCTCAAGTTATATGGGTGGCTGAAATACTTAATTTCCATTATCATTCTTAATTTTTCACTAAAATCTTTCCAGTTGATCTACAGTATTTATAGTGTTTCCATCATAGACCAAGTATAGTTCTAATAATTGTAAATAAGATATAAATTATCAATTCATGTTTGCAAGTGGAAGTACAAAATTAGATAGTCAAATTTCTTATGTCTATGAAGCTTTTGTGTAGAAACTCATGTTGACCTTAAAACTAAAAGATTATTGAATGAGAAAGTTAGAACCACTTTGTATTGTCAATTAGATTGGTTGATTAGGTTGATGTAAAACAAATGAGATCAGTTATTGTAGGCTGCTGGCCATAAATTTGTTTGACAAATTATCAAGTGAAATTATGCTTTGAAAACTTAATTTCTTTCGAGAACTTTGGACTCGGAAGATCTGTTATATATACACGGTATATAACACTTCTTAGGTGCAAACTCTAGTTCATACGTAATTCTCATGTGAATTCATTAATTACCACATGTTATAATCAATTTTGTAGCATTACAGACTAGTTGTCAAACCTATACAAGAATTACGTTTGAATTTTTACACTTGAGAAGCATCATATATATATAAACAACTTTGTGAAAGCGATTTTGCTAGGGTTTCTCTAGGGTTTTACTTTAGTTGCATGGTGACCTAGGTGGGGCTTGCTCGCTGCTATCGGCGCTTTGCCAGTCTCTTTTCGGTGCCTAAGTTTCCTGCTCCTTCGTTTTTCCTTTTGGTTTCTAGTTCTCGATCCCTCACTGCTGCCACTATCGTTTCTGATTGTTGCTGTGGATTCTAGTTTGCTTGGTTGCTTGGATTGTTGTGGCTATTGTGTTCTCAATAGTGGTTCTTTGGTCTGGTTGCTGTTGCGTGATGATTCTCTAGTTCTAGTCTGGCGCGGATTCTGGTCACAGCTACGTTGCTTGGCTTGTTGCGTCTACTGTGTTTCTGACGGTAGCATTCTTTGATTGCTAGTTATTGTTGCGTTCTGGTGTTCTACATGTTACGTGTTGTTCTTTGTTGCTGTTCTGCTGCCTTCGCTGTTGCTCTTGGCATTCGTGGTTTGCATTCTTTTCACCTTTGCTCCCGCTTCTATTCTGCCTCTTTGCTCCTCCATCAGCTTGTTTTGCGGCAATTTCTTCCGTTGGTTTGGGTTGTTTTGGTTGCTAATTTCTCGAGTTAGTATATTTTTTACTAGTGCTTTGATTTTTTTTTCTTTTCTCTTTTCTGCTGGTTCGTTGGCATCTTTTATGTTTTGGAACATGGTTTCTCTTCCCATGCATGTGCATGGCCTTGTTGGGAATCCTATGTCTCTAGAGGCTCCTTTGTTCAACTCTCCACTTTCAAATTATGCTTCTAATGGTGGTATGTGTTAGGTTTTAGATTTGTGCTAGCTTGATTCCATAACAAAACACTCTTTATTTGTATTGCTTAGTTGCTTAGGTAATTCGTGATTAGATCAATCTTCAAAGTAGAAAAGCAACGTCGCATGCAAAGTTCGTCTTTAAGAGGAAAAATGCTTATTTAGATGCTAGAGGTATCGAGATTCTTCTTCCTCTTGCAAGGCGTAGGCGTACACACACACATTTTATTCATATGTGTTCCTGCATCATTGTGCTCATTTGGTATAACACATTCACACACTTATTGAAGTATGCACATGCATTAGTCTTAATTTGACAAACATTGTATAATTGCATGTTCTAGGACCATCTCTAGGAAATGGCATACTTATGTGACTTTGTGTTTTTTTTTTTTTTTTTGTATTTCTTTTGTTTTGGACTTGAACATGATCTAATATGATTCCTTATTGAGTTTCGGTCATTTTGGTTACCCACCCATTAAGTTTCGAGTTCAAACTAGGAAGCTACGCTACTTTACGTTCTCTACGATGTGTTGTCTTTGTTGTCATGTATCGAGTTATATTCATAACTTCTAAAATTTTCATTTTGTGATATATATCTCATTTCAACTCCGAATTGAGTGATTTAAAAACCCAAATAATTGGTCTTAAGGAGAGGAACAAGTCCCAAGTATTTTCAAGATCAAAATATGCCCAGGATTAACGCAATCATTTGATTTCAGTCCGTGGTACATCTCTTTGTATAGTAATCATCTTCTCTACATTTTTCTTATGGTCAACTTTATGGATCTACTTTATTGATTGATGAAAAATGTTTAGATTGTCTTTGATTCCAATTTTAGACTTGTTTGATTGATTTTCGAGTTTATCTTTTGTGATTTCATGTGAACATCTTTTTGATAAACTTGAAGAACATGAACTTGATTCTAGAAATATTTTGTGTTCTTGAGCTTTATTGTTGATTTCTAGGTTTAGTCACATGTTCTAAGAACTAGAATATTTTGATTGTGATCTATATTATTCTAATCTAGTTCTTTTTTGATCCACATGCATAGGTTTCTATATATATTTGTGATTGATTTGTGAAAGCCTAATCTAGTTTCTCTAACTTGATGTTCATAGAATTTGTTTGATCTACTTGCTCTATTTGATTGTGATTGTATCATATTACTTGTTTGCACTTCACTTAAATCATTATCTTGCATAAGGTGGAAGTCTCTTGTCAAAGTGAGTGAAGCTTTGACTTAAGCAAGAAGACTTGGCTAGGAAAGTGTTCCGGATAGCCAAGCAAGAAGTCTTGGTTATGATCGAGGTGATCCAGATAACTAAGTAAGAAGCCTTGTCTAGGATCGGGAAGATCCGGATAGACAAGCAATGAATCTTCCTAGAGATGTGAGCATCTTAGATAAGAAGTTGCTTCCTAGAGGTGTGTTGGTCACATCTTGGATAGGAAGTAGGCAAAGTGATTCATAGTGAATTGCGGTTTTCCGGTGGTTGTGGTATCAACCGTGGATATTTCTTCTTCGGAGGTTTTACCACGTAAAAATCACTTTTGTTGATTTTAGTGCTTTTAGTTTCCTTACATACTTTAACTTGTATTGTTTTAACACTTGTCTAATTGAATTCATATTAACTTGTTAAAACAATTTACTTGTCAAATACTCTAAGTGTGTGTAAATTGGTTGTGTGGAAAAGAAGTGCAAGAATTTGGGCATACACTTATTCACCTCCCCCTAGGTATATTTTACACTATAAGTGGTTAAGGGAATTTCAATTGGTATCAAAGCGGGTGTCTAGAAGTAATTTGATAGATACATTTTATAGTGTTTGTTGTATTTTTGAGTTATGAGTGATTTGATGCCGGAAGGTGCCTCTAGTGCTAGACCTCCACTTTTGAATAGTGGTAATTACACCTTTTAGAGAAATACTATGAAAGCCTACATTAGAGCCATCAATGATAAATCATGGATGAGTGTGAGCGATGTAGTAGAGGAAGATGAGTCCTCAGATGATCGAGATTGCACTTGCAATTACATTGCTCATGTGGCTATATATGAAAGAAGATTTGAGGATAGTAGTGAAGACTCCTCAAGTAATGAGGAAAGTGAATTCTCTTCAAGTAATGAATGTAGTGAAGTCTCCTCCAATCATAAAGAGTTCGAAGCTTCCTCAAATCATGATGGAACAAGCTTAAATGACAAGATCCTTCAACTTACTAGTGAAAATGTCAAGAAGAATGATGAGAACAACAAGTTAAAGTTGATCAATGCCAATTTGGTAGTGATAATTAAAGCTCTCGACAATGAAAAGAAGATGTCTTTGAAGAAGATGAGCAAGCAAAGTGAAGTCATTAAGGAGTATGAAAAGACCATTGAAAAATATTTTTCAAAGGTGGAGGAAAGTGCTCAAGAGATAGATGATCTAAAAGAAGAATTTACATTGAAGTTGTTTGCCATGGAGGGAGAGATTAATCAAAAAGAGAACACTTTGAGTATCATGAAGATAAACGAGTGTGAGCTTAAAGATGAAGTCAAAGCTCTCAAAGAGTCTATTAATGGCATGAAAATTGGAGCTATTAAGCTTGATGAAGTCATAAAATTTGAAAAGCGTCGTAGAGATATGAGTGACTTGGGTTTTGAAGTAGAAGTTTAGAAGACTCCTACAACCAAGAACAAGTCAAGAAAGTCAAAGAAAAAGAAAGACTCAACTACAATTCCTTCCAAAGTGAAAGACAACGACAAGAAGAGCTATGGAACTTCTCAACTGACTTCTCAACCAAAACATGCACACCTAATTTTTTAAATTCATTCCGGTTTGTCATTATTGTAATGCGATTAGTCACATTAGGCCTAGGTGTTATGAATACATTATGCATTGCAAACTAGGAAATGTGAAACATGTCAAAGATGTGAAAAACTTACCTAATCATTCTCCATACATTTGTTTAAGTCTAGAGCTAGACATAACATCTCTAGGTTTATCCCGGTTTGTCATTTTTGCAATGTTATTGGGCATATCAAACCTAAATGCTATGAGTATATTAGACAATGCAAACTAGGGAATCAGATGCATGCTAGTGAGATGAAAAGATTTCCTTTGGTTGTTTCTAAACATGTTAAGGCATTGGAGACTATGCATGATGAACATGTTAATAAAAATAAATCAACAAAGAAAGTTTGGGTTAAGAAGAATAATGCGCATACTTGTGAAATTGATAAGTCTTCTTTGAAAATTTCTAAGCATGATAATAGTTTTGATGCTTTGATAAATGTGCATATTGATCATATTTATGTGAAGAAACCTACTAGAAAGATTTGGGTTGAAAAAAATGATGTGCATGTTACTAATATTCATGTTAAGAAAAATGTTGAGAAGAGGTTGGTAAAGAAGAGTGTTAACCATGATCATTTGAAGAGTCTTGATGAAATATTTGTGCGTGGCAACAACGTTGAGTTTAATGTTGGGTTTTTGGTTTGTTGGCATATATTCCATATCAAAGCGATGTTTTTCTTGTATTGATTAGTGGTCTTAGGATTGATGATTTGAAGCTTCAAAGAAAGACTCAGCCACATTTCATACAAGTTGGTGTTGTTTAAGGAGGAATGTGTTTCATTGCACAATAAAAGGCAAAATAGACCTCATTCCTCTTACAAGGCAAGGCACACACGAACATGGCATTCATTTGTGTCCCTGTATAGTTGAACAACATTTATTTAATACTTTCACACACTTAGCAATATATGCTCACGCATTATATTTAAATTGATAATCATTGGAAAATGCATGTTCTAGGACTATGTCTAGGAAACGGCCAATGTGTGTGACTTAGTGTCTATTTATGTTCGTTTTATTGTTTTTGGACTTGAAAATGATCTCTTATGATTTCTTATTGAGTCACGGTCATTTCGGTTACTCATTCATTAGGTTTTGAGTCCAAACGATGTAGCTACACTACTTTGCTTTCTCATTCGTTGAGTTGTCTTCGTCGTCATTTTCTGAGATGAATTCTCAATATTTTTGCAAAGTTTTGTAGTTTTCGTTGTGCGTGAGGGATTCATGATTCGTAATCCAAAGATGGATTGTAAATCAGAGTTCAGAGGCCCGAATACGGCCGAAGAACGCGAGCGAAGCGCGAGAAGACAAAGCAAGGCCAACGTCCAAGTTTAGTGGCCACGTGTGCCACACGGCCAGCATGGTCCTCTGCCCACATGTGCCACGCACGGTCCACACGTGGTGCTAACGTGGCACATGCTTGTCGGCTGCCTCTTTCCCTCTCTCTCATCATTTTAAATTCCTCTCATTTCGTCCCATTTCATTCAAGAAGAAAAATTAGAATTTCCTTAGTGCAGAATTTTCTCTCAACTTTTTCTCACCTTCCAAACACCATAACTTTCTCATATCAAGTCGGAATTGAGTGATTCAAGTTGGAGATTATTTGTAATCGAGTCCTCTACTGTTTCCAAGTGGTCTTGCAGTTGTTTGATCGATTTTTCTAGTTATTCTACATAGAAAACCGAACCAGCTTGTGATCTTGAGGTAGTTGTCTTATCTTTGAGATTTCTTCTTTTATAACCTTCAATTTGCTTGGAGTTTCTTCTTATATATGTATGTATATGTATGGTGAATACTATTGAGAAAGATAGCTTCATAATTAAACCTAATCAAAAGTCTAATTACAGACATATGTAAACTAGTTTATTTGATTCTATGATTTTCACATGTTTGAGAGTTGTATTGTGATTAGTTTGATATCTAAGGTTGTTTGAGACTTGATTGAATCATTTTTATGATAAATGACCTTGTATTTTGTTTGATCCTATGATTGATGTAATATAAGATTATTGTATGTGTATGTGTTTTTAGAGAAATCTAGGATTTTATTAAGTAATCATTTTATCCTTTCTCTAATTCTTTGGCTAGAATATTAATTGAAATCATTTTATGATTCTAGCATTTTATTGTATATATGTATGACATCTTGAATATATGCTTCATGAATATGATCTATTCAATTGTTGTTTGTATGAATGAAACTAAGAGTTTTTGTGTTAGGTGTTTTCACTTACTCTAGATTTAATTCATGTTTTTGCATCTAGACTATTAGACTGTGTTTCACATGTTTAGGTCTATTTGTGACATGGAATGTATTGATCACATTTTCTATGTTGAATTGCTTGATTGCATCATTTTGCATTCACGTGATCACAATAGGAAGTCTTTGTGGAAGGCATGAAGTATTGGTTAGGACGTGATGTTCGGATAGCTAAGCAAGAAGTCTTGTTTAGAGTTAGGATGACTCGGATAGGCAAGCAAAAAGTCATAGCTAGGATTAGGAAGGTTCGGATAGCTATGTAAGAGAGGCTCTCTAGAGGCATGAGTGTCTTGGATAAAGAGTTGGCTATATTATTGGTAGGCCTAGGTGTATGGATAGACATAGACTCCAATAGAGCGGGGTACACGGGATGTGTATGCATTCTTGAGGAATTTCTAATCTTCCATCGATGTTGGTTTGGTATGTTGTCCAATATATGGTGACTCTGTATCATTGAGGGATTTCATACTTTCCAATAGGGTTGGGTAGACAAAGACTCTACATGGGTTTGTGATCTAGGATTGGTCACTTTATGGAATTTCTAATTTACCATCCAGTATACACCCAATAGTTGTAGTTCAACCCGTGGATGTTTCCTCCTTGGAGGTTTTACCACGTTAAAAAATCTCTTATGCTAATTCTTCCTATCTCTCTTTATTACTTGTATATATATGTTTGCTCTTAATCTTGTAGTACATTCATTACTTGTGAAGTTTTAGAATCAAGATTTGTTAAGTGTGATTTGTAAAGCAATAAAGATTTGATTATTCTTATATTCTTTATTCTTTTGTATATTGTTACTTTGATGTATAGTTATATTTGTTAACACTTGTAATTCCTTGAACAATATCATAATACAAGTATTCTTTGTTGTTGAGATTTTTGTGTTTTATACCTTATGCAACTTCTTATATATGTAGACATTGCCTAAATGATCACATGATTATATTGTCTATATATGTATGTTTTTGGGTTATGTGTTGTATGTAAAGCTACCTTGAAGGACAAACGAATGTTTGTTTAAAGGGATTGAAAAATGTGTAAAAACCTATTCCCCCCTCCCTCTAGGTATGTTTTAAGTAATTTAATTACGTTTGCATTATTTTCAAATATATATATATATATATATATAAATACAACTATCAAATCACACTTAACAAAATCTTGTCTCAAAATATATCACAAGTGAATATTACGCAACAAGATAGAAACATACACATATATAAATATAAAAAAAAATATAAAAAAAAAAAGATAGAAAGAATTGACACAAGAGATTTTTTAATGTGGTAAAACCTCCAAGGAGGAAACATCCACGAGTTGAACTACAACCATTGGGTACTATATGTATTGGATGATAGATTAGAAATTCCTCAAAAGTGACCAATCCTATGATCTATTTCCTATTGGAGTCTATGTCTACCCAATCTCTATTGGTAGATACGAAATCTCTTAATGATGTGAAGCCACCATATATTAGAGTCCATCTCTAACCAACATCATTGGAAGATTAGAAATTCCTCAAGAGCCAATGCACATCTCATGCAACACTCTCTATTGAAGCCTATGTCTAACCAAACGTCCGAGCCTACCAATATTGTAGCCAACTCTCTATCCAAGGCACTCATGCCTCTAGAGAGCCTCCCATGCATAGCTTTCTTAACCTTTCCGATCCTAGTTATGACTTCTTGCTTGGTTATCCGGACCTCTTGTCCTAACCAAGACTTCCTTGCTTGACTATCAGGACCTCTTGTCCTAGTCAAGACTTTTTGCCTTTTACAGGACTTCCTAGTGTGATCAATGAATGCAAATTATGCAAATAAGAAAATTCAACATAGAACATGTGATCAATACATTCCATAGAAACTAGACTTAGTCATGTGAAAACACAAGTCAAAAAAGTTTAGTCATACAAATTGAATTAAAACCTAGAGCATATGAAAACACCTAACACATGTGGCTCCTAGTTTCATTCACAAATCTAATACTTGAATAAATCATATTCATAAAGCACATATTCAAGATATTAAAACATACACCAAAAATGTTAGAAACACAAAATGTATTCAATGAATATTCTAGCCAAACTTTTAGAGCAATGATATAATGAATAATCAATTAAATCCTAATAGGCTCTAAACAAAAAAATAAATGTGCTAACCCTAGATTTGCTCAATTAAGGATCCAAGCACATGCCAATATTATTGATCATAAAATGAATCAATCAAATCACAAATAACCCTAGATATTAAACTAATCACAATACAAGACTCAAACATATAAGAAACTAGAATCCTAGAAAACTAGTTCACATTTGTCTCTAATTAGACTTGATTAGGTTTGATTATGAAGTTAACTTTCTCAATAGCATTCATCATACATACATATACATATAGAAGAAGAAACCCCAAGGTAATTAAAGGTTTAAAAGGAAGAAAACACATAGATAAGTCAAATACCTCAGAATCACGAGCTAGTTTGGTTTTGTGGGTAAATCAACTAGAAAACACAATCAAACAGCTACAAACTCTCTTGAAAAAGGTAGAGGACTTTATTATGAAGATTCTCCAACTTGAATCACTCAATTCGGAGTCCGAATGAGAAAGTTATGGTGTTTGGAAGGTAAGAAAATTGGAGAGGAAAATTCTGCACTTATGTTTTTCAAACTTTTCTTCTTGAAATGAATGAAAGGGAAAGAAGAAACTTAAAAGAGATGAAAGAGAGGGAAAGAAATGGAAAATCAGGAGGTGACACATCACCACCCTGTGAGGCTCACACGCCTCTCACGGCCACACCTTTAAATGGCCATTGGCCATTTCATGCCTCATTCGCGCTCCTCTCACGTTCTTCGACCGTATTCTAGCCTCCAAACTCTGAATTTGAATATGTCTTCGGATTATGAACCGTACTCCCTCACGCACGAGGAGGACTGTAAAACTTTGACAATTGGTTGAGAATTTGACTCGGAATACGATGACGAAGATAACTCAACGAATGAGAACGTAAAATAGCGTAGCTCCCTAGTTTGGACTCGAAACCTAATGAGTGAGTAACTGAAATGACCAGACTTAATAAGGAATCAAATAAGATCATGATCAAGTCCAAAAACAATAAAACTAAAATAAATAAACACAAAGTCATACACATATGTCATTTCCTAGACATAGTCATCCTAGAACATGCAAATCACAAAGATTATCTAATAAATCTAATGCATGTGCATACGTTACCAAGTGTGTGAAAGTGTTATACCAATGGTGGACACAAATGAATGCCATGTGTGTGTGCCTATGCCTTGTAGGAGGAAAGAGGTCTAATATACCATTGATGAGCAATGTAGCTCATTCCTCCTTTAAGACACCATCTTGCATGATAAGTTGTCAAGTACTCCTTGAAGCTTCAATCATCATCAAACTAAGACAATTAAGCTTTACAAGAGAAAACAACATTTTGATATGGAATTCATGCCAACACAAACTAAAATCCTAACAATGTCTACCCAACCCTATTGGTAGATTAAAAATTCCTCAAAAGTATGAAACATTCTCTATTAGACTCTATGTCTACTCAACACCATTGATAGATTAGAAATTATGCAAGAGTGAAACAACCCATGAAACACTCTCTATTGGACTCTATGTCTAATCAATATCCTGAGCCTACCAATGCCATAGCTAACTTTCTATCCAAGGCACTCATGTCTCTAGAAAACCTCTCTTACATAGCTATCCGGATCTCCCTTATCCTAGCCATGACTTCTTACTTGGTTATCCGGACCACTTGTCATAACCAAGACTTCTTGTTTGACTATCTGTACCACATGTCCTAGCCAAGATTTCATGCCTTTTATAAGCACTCAACATAGAACATGAGATCAATACATTTTATGGGAACTAAGCATTAAAATGTGAGATCATAAATCAAAATTGTCTAGTTACTAAACATGAATAAAACCTAGAACATGTGAAAAACCTAACACATTTAATTCCTAGATTCATTTAATGAAACTAAAACTTGAATAAATCATATACATGAAGCATATATTCAAGATATTAGTAACATACACAAACATGCTAGATTCACAAGATATAATCAATGAATATTCAAGCAAGTATTTAGAGCAAGTATTTACACAATAATCAATTAAATCCTAGTTAGCTCTAAATACAAAATCAAATGTGCTAATCCTAGATTTGTTCAACTAATGGATCCTAGCACATGATAAGGCTATCAATCAAGAAATAAGGTCAATCAAAATACAAATATCCCTAAATAATAAGCTAATCACAACACAACTCACAAACATGTGAAAACCTAGATTTCAAGAAAAATAGTTCACATTCAAGTCTCTAATTAGACAAGATTAGCTTATAATTGAAGCTCTACTTCTCAATAGCATTTTTCCAAGTAACACATACATATAGAAGAATAAAACCAAAGGTAATTGAAGACTTTAAAGATCAAAACACAAAGCTTAAATCAATACCTATTGAATCCTATGCAGTTTCGGTTTTGAGTGTAGAACCACCACAAAACTTGATCAAATTGCTACAAACTCAATTAGAGAAAGTAGAGGACTTCAATACGAAGATTCTCTAACTTGAACCACTCAAATCGGATAAAAAAATGAGAAAGTTATGATATTTGGAAGTTGGGAAAGTTAGAGAAAAAATTTTGCACTTCTCTTTTTTAAAATTTTCTTCTTAGAATAAAATAGGAGGGAAAAGATATATTTAAAAGAGAGGGAATGAGGAGAATTGGATGGCCAATCAAGAGATTCCACCTCTGCCATCCCATGGAGGCACGTGAGCCTCATGGGGGTAGAGGACAGCCTTTCCCGTGAGGCCTATGCGCCTCTCACGGGAAGGGGTGCAAATGGTCATTGGCCATTCTTCGCCTCTCTCATGCTCCTCTCGTGTTCTTCGATAGCATTTTGGCATCCGAACTCTGAATTCAAATCCATCTTTGGATAATGAACCGGGACTCCCTCACGCACAAAGACGACTACAAAAATTTGACCAAAAGTTATGAATTTGACTCGATATACGAAGACGAAGACAATGCATGGTAAGTGAACAGAAAGTTTCGTAACTTCCTAATCAAAACTTGAAAACTAATAAATGAGTAACCGAAATGACTGCAACTCAATAAGAAATAATATAAGATCAAATTCAAGTCTGATATCACAAAAAAAAAAAAAAAAAAAAAAAAAAAAAACACAAACAAACAAACCCAATAACACACAAGAATGTCATTTCCTAGATATAGTTCTAAAACATGCAATTTACACAATTTTGTCAATTTAAGTCTAATGCATGAGCGTACAATATCAAGTGTGTGAATGTGCTATACCAATTAAGCACAAAGATGTAAGGACACATATGGATGCAATGTGTGTGTGTGTGTGTGTGTGCCTAAACATTTTGCAAGAGGAATGTGGTCTTATTATACCTTTGATATGCAACAATGCTTACTCCTTTTGAAGGCTTCACTTTGCTTGATGAGTTGTCCAATTTCCTTGAAACTTGATAAACCGTGAATCCTAGACAACTAATCAATACAAAAAAAAATATCGTTTTGATATAGAATAATGCTAACATAACTCAAAATCCTAACAATCTCCCCTTTTGGCAGATTCTATGTCAAAACACCTATACAAAATGAAGATTGGTCACAAAAACTAACCATCACATTACAATGAGTTAATCACCTAGACTAATCTTCAACAAGTCTTGAACTTCTTCACTTGAGCTTCTCTTGATATCAACTAAAATAAACTTGTAAGCAAAAGAATATCCAAGAGAATATATGACAATATACTTGACAAGAATATGGCATTTAAGTTTAATATGGAATATGAAAATATGAAAATTAAGTTCAAAATGGATACATGTATGCTCCCTCTAAATACATTCATATCCCTCAAAGATATTTCATCCAAGGTATTACATACCATCTGAAGTTCAATACTTGACAAATACACAAAGAAGAGATGCTAAAACAATATCATATTTCTCCCCCTTTTTGACATAAAATGAAGCCAAAAGGAAAAAAAAAATACCTTGAGATCACAAAAACTTTGCTAGCCACTTGTGCTACCAAAGAATGTTGAACGATTTGTTGATCTCACATAATGTTTAGAGATGGATGCCTTGCTTGAAGAATTGATTTCTTTCAAGCTCTTGACACTTGCATCTAGCTCCTCTATCTTCTCCCTTGATTCCAGTTTGCTCTTCCATGTTAACCTAGCAAAGGCTATTCAAATCTACACACCACTGATCGGCCATTTATTGTATATGATTTTGATCCCCATCCCTCTAATCAATTGCTTGTTTCTTAAGATTTTTAGGGTTTTAATTTGTATGTTTGAACATTTTTAGGTTGTTGGATCCAAATGATGTGTTTGAAGTATTTCAAAGGAAAAAGGTGATTTTGGAAGATTCAAATGACCTTTATGTAGTTTGCCATGATTGCCATGCCAATCGCCATTAAGACCAGTGTGGGTTTCCACAGTGGTACCCACAACAGTGCAAAAACAGAGATTACCATTGTGAAAGCCGTTGTGGTTTTCACAGCGGTAGTCAAAGCGGTTTCCCAAGACAGTGCAAATAAGCCGTGTTGCGAAGACTATATCTCTCAACTCTGATTGAACTGTGTGTCCTGCCATCTATGGATTTAAAGACTCGGAAGTATAGTTTCCAACCCAATTTATAGCTTGTCAATCCAAATTTCCTAGAAGAAGTTATGCCCATTTTAGTACCTGAAGATTAGATCGATCAGTCAGTCATAAAATCCGCAAATACATACGGAATTTGTTTCGTAAGTTGTCGGAACGGCAAATATTTCCTTCTTGGACATGTGTGAGAGTCTTGTGAAGCAAGTAGACATATAATCCTTATCTTCCTTCAATAAGTAATCAATTTTGTTGGATTAGGAAAGAAATAGAGTTCTAAAAAGGCATGTATTCTCAAAGGGAATTGATTTCCTTGTTGTTTAAAGACATGACCTAGCATCTAATTTAAACCCCTTTGAACCCTAATTTCTAGAGTCGAGCCGGGACATCAAGCCAAGGGAGGTCCCAAGCCACCAAGAGAGTCGTCCCCCATTACACCACCACCATTGTTGCACTTAGAAGTTTGAAGAAAACAATCATGGATTTTATCAATTCTTTCTCCTTTTTTTTTAATCTTTTCTTATGTAACTAATCCCATAACTAGGGAATCAATATGAACCTCTTGTGAATGCTCGTGTATAGATTAACTATTATTTTATCAATTTAATTCATGATTTATTCATTATGCTTAATTCTTAACCTTCATTAGTTTTAATTATTATTCACCCCATAGACCAAGGGTGGATAATTATTTGGCATTATTTTAGGGTTAATACTATAAATACAATCACGGTTAAATTGTCTTAAGCTAACCTAGATGGGGGTGAATAGATTTTAAAGCCTTTTTCAATCCCTTGAAATAAACAAAAGTTTGTCCCTCTAAATTGCTTATATCACACCTCAATAAACACAAACAAGCATGTATAGACTATTGATAAACATATTCAATTGATAGATCAAACATAGCCTATGATTTGCATGAGGAGGTTATACCAAAAATACATAAATCAACAAGTACTTGTATTCATTATAAATGTCTCAATTGTTCAAGTACATATTGTAGATACAAAGTCAATCAAAGATATTGTCTTACAAGAATGTAATCAATGACAATTCATACAAGATCAATATAATACAAGTAAACAAATATCAAAGAGATAAAGAAAGAGAAACTTGACACATGATATTTTTTACATGGTAAACCTCCAAAGAGGAAACATCCATTGGTTAAATCCATAACCACCGGCAAAATGGTTTCCACTAATTAAATAAGAGTACACCCTCAAAAGTGACCAACCCTCATGTATCACAATATATTGGATATATCTTCTATCTATTCCAACTAGAGAAGAACTTTGCCTACTCTCTAACTAAGACACATCGCATGCCTCTAGAGAGTATGCTTGCTTGGACAGCCTAGCTCCTAGCCAAGTCTTCCTTACTTAGTTATTCTGAGCTCCTTGCTCTTAACTAAGACTTCCTTGCTTGGCTATTCGGACCACATGTCCTAACCAAGGTTTCTTGCTTGGATTTACCTAGAGCCTCACACTCATTACCAAGACTTCCCTTGCTTGGACTTACGTGAAGCCTAGCTCATTACCAAGTCTTATTTGCTTAGTTATTTCGAGCTTCCTTGCTCTTAACTAAGACTTCCTTGCTTGGACTTACCTAGAGCCTCACACTCTTCGCCAAGACTTCCACCTTTTACAAGGCAAGTGATCTATGCGATGCAAATGATGCAAGCACAATCAACATAGGACATATGATCAATATGAACTATGGAAACTAAAAATAGACAATGAGCACACAATGTATGATATTCTAGTTTATAATCCAAATGATGCAATCACACAAGATGATGCATGAACACTTCATGTAGAACTAGACTTTGTCAACAAAGATCATAACAAAAATAGTCTAGGTCATTAACACATGACACCGAAATCTAGAATGTGTCAAACCATCAAACACACTTTAATCCTAGATTTGATTCATGCAACTAAAGCTTAAGATAAACACATGTTCTTGAAGCACATCTTCAAGCATTTAGTACATATACGAAAAATCCTAGAGAAGTGAGATTAGATCTTCAAACTTCTTCTAGAAACCAATTAGAGCATGTATTCAAATATCAATTAAGTGATTCCAATCAAGCTTTAAAACATGCATAAACAAGTGCTATTTTCGAATATGATCAATCAATGAAACATACCATAACTAGGAATCAATTATCATTAGAATATCAATAATCAATGCACAAATATTCCTAGATGCAAAGCGAATCACAATACAACTCACAAGCATGTGAAAACATAGGTTTAGAAAAACCTAACTCACATTCAAGATTCTAATTAAGATCAAATTAGCTTTTAACTGAAGCCTACAAACCTAATAACACTTGATCAAGAACATACACATATATAGGAAGAAAGCCCAAGGTAATTGAAGATCAATTAAACTCAAGAACACAAAGGATTTGACAATTACCTTAAACTAAGGAGTGCAGTCCGAATTTGGTGTGAAACCAAATAAAAACTTGATCAAATGACCTCAAGGTTGCTAAGGGTTTGTAGAGGACTCCAATACAAAGATTCTCCAACTTGAATCACTCATATCGGATGAAAGATGAGAGAGATATGGTGTTTGGAAGTGGGGAAAACTAAAAAATTGTTGAAGTGTGGAAGTGAGAGAGAGGAAATATTTAAAGGAGAATGGAAGGGAAGACAAAAGGGAGTGGGACCCACCTTAGTAGGGCCTTCTTGGCTATCCCCATGGTGGCCACACGCCTCCACAGGAAGTCTCCCAAGGTTGGTCTTCGCTCATTTCGTTCCTCTCCTCACGCACCCCTCGCGTTCTTCGACTGTTATTTGGCCTCCGAACTCGAAATTTGAATCCGTTTTTGGATTACAAACCGTAACTCACTAACACACGAGGAAAACTATGAAACTTTGACAATTGGATGAGAACTCAACTCAATGTACTACAACAAAGACAACGTATTGTAAAGAAATGTAAAGTTTCGTATCTTCCTAATTTGAACTTCAAATCTAATAAGTGAGTAACTGAAATGATTGGAACTCAACAAGGAATCATTTAAGAATATATTCAAGTCCTAATCACTTTCACACAAACAATTAAACACATGGCCACACAAGTATGCAATTTCCTAGAGATAGTCCTAGTACATGCATTTATACAATGTATGTCAATATGAAATCAATGCATGAGCATACTAAAAACATGTGTGAATGTGTTATACTAATTTGGCACAACTATGAAGGGGCAATTATAAATGAATTGTGTATGTGTGCGCCTAAGCCTTGTAAGAGGAAAGAGGTCTTATTACCTTTGTAGATAATAACGCTTTCCTCGCACGAAGGCATCACTTTGCTTGGACCGTTGTCCATCTTCTCTTGAAGCTTGATAAATCACACAACTAGGACAACTAAACAATACAAAGCAAATAACGTTTTGATATAGAATAATGACAACATGACTCAAAATCCAAACAAATACCATATGAGAATTAAGGTTAGAGTATAGACCAAATCTAATCCTGATTAATGCTCACTTGAATGAATGAATTTTATCTTTAGCATAGGCCAAGCAGAGTATAGAATTTGGTTCTTATTTCTTATGCTTAATGGGTTTCCGATCATTGTTCACACCATAGACCAATGGTGAATAGTGGTTGGGAATACGTGACTCATCCCACGATTATACGGTAATAGTTTTAATTACGATTAAGAATAAACCCTTGATGGTTGAATTTGTTTATAAGTTATTTCCATACATTGAGTGTTCATAATTGGGGATCATTGATGACCTAGTTCTTTATCACCTCTTGATCACATTCACATATTCTTGTTATTTGCTCTCTTTTGATTAATTTAGTAGTTTAATTCAAATCATCAAACAAAATCTCTTGGTTACTTTTAATTATTTAACTTTAATTAGGACTATTTATAATTGATAAATCACTTTTCCTCGTGGGAACGATCCCTACTTGTTTTTGTACTTATCTCACGATTTGTGCACTTGCAAGTTAGGTTTTTATAATACAATTTTACACATCAACCACAACAAACTCATCAAGGTATAACGAATCACAAATTCATAAATTTTACTCTTAAGCAGATAGGTCATTTCTACCAAGTTCTACAATTGCATTAATAATTATATCAACCCCAAATATGAAGGAATTGGTATCAAACACAATCATATAGACCTCAAACAAGAGATTTGATTACAACCGCAACTATTATCACCCTAAGCAAGGAGGAATTATTGGCAACTACAATCAATTGCAATTACTTGAAAATTAAGAAAAAAAAATTCTTTCTTTAAGGAATCAAACTCCTATAAGTAGTTGGAAACCATCTAACAAGTCTTTCCTAAAAAAGTATCCCCGAAACGAAAACTTCCCCAACAAGAAAGCCAACTCCCCACATGTTTTCCCATGTCTTCTAGGAGTTCCACGTGTCCAAAATATCCTTGAAATCATGCCACACGTGCCCTCACGAACCCCAACACCTTTGGCGGGCAACAACACGCAAGTGTTGCGTAGCAATCTTCATGCGGCTTGTACGAACATGTCTGAGACCAGATTCCTTCTCCGTTTTCAATGTTAGATTCGTCTTAGAATCTTCTTCGATTACATCAGTAATTGAAATATAAAAGCTTAACAAAACAAATTTTAAATCTATCAAAAAGGAAACATGGCGATGGCAGGCCACCCTTCTTGTTACAATTGATAGCGGAAAAATACACATAAAACTCTAGACCGTAGATAATATCCAAATTGATATAGTAATTAATCTCTTGCATCACATACATATTAATTATCACATAAATAAAATAAACCCTAGAGTGCCATCTCTTCTAACATAACATGTTTATCAAAGAAATTTAAAGATTTGTAGGAAGATTTAATTCTAGATACACTAGTTTAGAATATAAAAATCAGGCTCTGATGCTAATTGTAGAGAAAAATAATCATTTTGAAAATAAAAGTATTTATGGAACTTTGAAAAAAAAAACTCAAAACATCGTCAGATCATATTTTAAACGTAATGCAAATTGAATTAATTTAGAGATTACCTTCGTAGTTTAGTCTCCGCAAATCTTTCGCACTTAGCACAAGATCGAATCACGTAGGAGTGTGGGCTTCTTTTTCTTTGAACCAAGGTGTAAATCCACCTACAAGAGTTAAAGAAAAAGATTAAAAGCTCAAATCAAATTCGAAACTTACAACTTACTTTCAAGCTTATGTCAACGCCACTAAAAATGACAAACTTGGTGAAAATCTGTTTTCTGTTAAGCTACCTATTTATAGGTTTAGAAAAGAATAATTTATTGTCTCATAGGACACAAGAATCACAAATCCTATTGTGATTTGATAAGTCTAATCTTATTAGAAGTCTTTTCCTTTTTATTTTATTTTATTTATTTTTTCATCAAAATCCTATTTTGATTTATTTTCCATTCCTAATGGGAAATAAAATAAAAGAAGTAAGATGAGTCTTTGTCTTGGAACCCAACATTTGAGCCCAATAGCTACCTTTTAGATGATCCAATTTAACTTGTAAAGTTTGGGGATCCACATGTTATTTTAATTACAAGCTCTGATATATTTAGCCCAAGTACCAATTAACTCTTAATTAATTGAGCCCAAATATATTAATTTGAGTTTGGTCCACTAAAAAACTGAATTTGCACTCTTGAATTAAAATAAAATATATTAAATATTTTTACCTTAAGCAATTGTGTGAAATATGTATCCTTATAAAAAATACCAATAATTAAAATGTATTTTGATTGTTGCATTATTAATTATTTTATTCTTTAGGACCGTCCTTACATCTAATGGATAATTTTGATTTATCATAAATCGTGATTCAATAACTCCTTATTGAATACTCGGTACCAAGATTTATTATCCAAGTCCTCGTAAGACCCATAAGGTGGCATTTACTCTTATTTGATTATAAGAACCATGATGTCCATATCTATAAATATATGTTCACCATGACATATTTGGGGATTTATTCCATACATGGACAATAATGATATTGGTATATATATTTTACCATTATTAATTCCAAAATATAATATGATTGTTTAATTTGCACTCTACCTTAAGCTGTGAAATATGAGTATTTTGACTCTTTAGGACCGTCCTTCCATCCAAGATTCATATAATCCTTATTGAATATACCAAATTTATTATCCAATCGTAAGACCCATAAGGTCAAATGATTTGTTACAAAAAAATAACCCCATTTAAGGCATATCCTAATAATAACATCTCATTCTTGTATGTGTGTTGATGAATGACTCAAAATTCCATGTTTTGTATGATTTGACTTCATGAGAATTACGAATTATGCTTTAGGAGATCTTCCAGGGTAAAAGGACGACTAATTAGCTCTATCGAATGGAAAAACCTTTTTTTTTTTTTTTTTTTTGCATCATTATGTTAGTGTAGGCTTAGGTTCAATGTTTTTGTGCTTAATGGGTCTTTGAGTTAAAGATACATTTGCCCAGTCTATGAATTTGGAGGGTGATGAATTAATTTTGGTAATTTCCTTAATCAAGAGAATGAACCCTTGAATGCAATTGACTATGCTTAAATGTTTAATTCACATGTTGAGTTTATTTGTTTGATGAACTTATGTACCTAGTGTATCCATTATCTTGCATCTCTCCAAGTCACCTTTGTTTTCGTAACTTAGGGTGTCTTGTCTTTAAGAGTAGTTTAATTTGGTTTAGGAGTAGAGTAATTTAGAAAGGCAAGCACCCAATTACTTTTGTACTTTACTTTAGGTTATTTTTATTTCTGTTTATTTTGCTTCTATCATTATCCATATTATGCTTACACTCTACACACACCATTCTCACCACTTCCATGTTCTATTTACATTGTTTTCAATAATGTTTTAACTAGAGATAGTTAGATGATTCCACCTCCTCGTGGAAATGATACTCTTACTTGTGACCACTATACTAGTCGAACGATTCGTACACTTGCAAATGGTGAATATACTCTCATGCCTTATCATTTATCATAGTTTAGAGAATTTTCCCAATGGGGATCTCTTCATGTATACATATTTTAGAGAACTATCCTGGGCACGTCAATGCACAAGTTTAATCTTGTTTCTTTTTTCTGTTTTTCCAATGTTGGAATGGTTTCAATAGAAAAGCAATAGAAAGCTATTAAAAAACACAAATAACAAATTAATAACAAATTACTTAAAGGTTGAGTGCCTTTTTATGTTTTTGTCTTTTATTTATAATTTGGGATGAAATAGTTTCTAAGAATTTTTTTTGATATTTTCTAATAATTGTCTATCTGGGCAGCAAAAAATCCCTTTGTAATGCATATGAATGATGGAAAAAAAGAAGGATACCATGTTGATGACTCACTTTTTGTGTGGTTTCCAAATTGCAAATTATCAAAATATGTTTATAACGAAAATCCTATGTAATGTGCTCTGAGTTTTGAAAGCAAGTAAAGCGGTAAGTTAAGGATCGTTCCACATGGAATTTTAGTGAGTAGTTGAATTATTTAACTAATCTAAAATGCAAAAAAGTAAATCATGATAGTTTGATAGTGTGTGGTTTGAGAAACCATCAAACTTACATGTAAAAATAAAAGTAACAAAATGTAAATAGAATAAGAATAGATAAGAATCCAATGTAACAACCTAGATACGAAAGTGGATAAACAATTAAATGGAATTCTAGGGAATGATAGAATAGCTAATGGACTTTGAGAAATTCATTCAAAACTTCATTAATCTGCAATCTACATAATAAATTACCGATCTCATTCGAAAGTGTTGTTTATGTTGTCACTACGAGCCTAAACAACTTCCCACCAAAATGCCTACTCGATTAAGGAATGGGGGTCAAGGTGGGATCAGTTGGTGACGATCGAATGGCCTAGGCAATCGTGGTAGGCCTACCCTCTAAAAGCATATCCTATTCACAATGTACTACAATCAATCAAGTGTGTCAATGCTTAATCAATTTATCACAAATAATCCTACAACATATTGTAATCAACTAAGTGTGTCAAAACTCAATTAATCACATTAGTGCAAGATATAATTTAAAAGGAAATAAAACTTTAATTGCATAAACATAATATTCAAAGCTTAAATAAATAAACAATATCCAAATAGTCCATCAAATCATCCCCTAGAAAAGGGGTTTAATTACACATGATCACAAACAAGAAAAGGAAGTAAAATGTAGAGAAATCACCCATGGGTCTCTCTTGTAAGCTTGATCCTCCCTTGAGCTTCCTTATTGTGGCTAGTGCAAAGATTGGATGTTGAAGAAGTGTATAGATAGTTGGAGGTCATATGGAAAGTGACAAAGGAAAGGTGTGGAGAAAATGGAAAGAGATGAGTGATTTAGATGGAGTAATCTAAGTGTTTATTGGAGAGAAGAAATGGTGGGATTAGGAACAGCGAAAGATGGAGGTTTCTTGATTTCCAAGAGTTTTCTAAAAGAGGAAAAATAGAGATGAATTTATAAGGTTTTCAATTTAGGTCTCGGGTGGTCAATTACCAAAATATCACCTGTACTTGGTAAATTATCATTTAATCCCTAAGAGGGTAGCATATTGTAATTTTCCCTACCAATCAAAGTTTGATAGAGTAGTGGTCGCTGCTTGCTTTAATGGCGACGTTTGAGCGACGCAAATGACGACTCCATCAGGTGCCAAAAGAACTCCCTATCGCCATGGCAACATCGACATTGATTTTCGTGATTGTGTCACAGTTGTGGGAAGTGGCAACAAAAGGGGCGACTAGGCGTGATTGCGTGGCTTGGATTCCGACGATTTGGGGCGCCGAGAGGTGGTCGACTGGGTTACTGCTGATATGGATGTCATTTTGGGCCGAAAACCATCCGACAGTAGGTCGGTTTTGGCTGTCTTGACCGACGGTTGCAACCTAGGGTTTTAGAGCTTCAACAATGACTGACAGGCGAGAGGAAAAAGATGAAGTTGAAGACAATGAGGTGCACTCAGCAGTCAGTTGGGGTGCGCACAGGCTTCTCTTGAGGCAGTTGGGCCAGCGCTTGGGCCTATATCAATCAGATATGCACATGGGTGCATTTAGAGCCCAATTTGACCAGACGAAACTCACCGTTTCACTAATTGACATGTCAGTTTTTTTGCCTTCATTGGGGTGCGCTCGGCAGGTCATTGGGGTGTGCTTAGGCTATTGGTCTTTTGTTTGCTGTGGGATGCAGTTATAGGTAAACTAGGGTGCACTCGGCCTTGAGTGTTCTGTCTATTCTGGGGTGCGTTCAGAGGTCCACACCCACCTCCAAAACACGCCGTTTCACTTAATGACATGGCGCCTTTCTATGATTTGCTTGGCGAATTACAATTAGTACCCATGCTATCTTCCATATTTGCTATAACTTCAATCCTTCCTACACAATTTACACTTTGCCCTCAATTGACCAAAATGACACCATGCCCCTAGACCTTATAAATTCCTGAAAAACACTTAATCTACACAATTAAATCATGGGATATTGCCCGAGAATCAAGCAAAAAGAGAATGAAATGAAGGTCACAATCATACCAATTTTGGTTCGATCAAATGCCCTCAAACCTATCTTTTGCTCATCGTCGAGCAAAACAAACAGTAAGCACTCATGGACATGTGTCTAAATATGAAACAATCTATCATTGAAGCACCAACTCTTTTTGTAAAAGACTCAAAAGTCAATATTCGACTTGTAAAACCAAAAGTGAAGAGATTTAACCAACGTTGTGCTCATTAGGAAATAATGCATGTAAGAGATGCTAAATGAAGATTAAAGTCATGCCACTCTACGTACACATTGCATGCAACACCATCCTTCATTCAAGATGCTAAAGCTTTAAAACTAGAGCGCCATTAGGAAAAGAATGTAATTCGCCTCGACATCTAATCCTCACCGGATTCACTCATTTTCGCACAAATTCCTAGGCTTCACTCATAATCTATATACAATATGAGTTTATGTTCAAGATATCAAATATAATGCACATGATCATAAAAAACACAATTTCTGAAAATTTATCTCATGAATGGATTTGAAAGCCATGAACTCAAAAGAACATGCATCAACCAAAATTTTTAAAGTGGACATCTCTAAAGATCAAAAAGGACTTTCATTTGGTTGTAATAGGGCCTAAGGTGAATGGTGAATCAATAAATAGGAAAAATTGATAACAAACACCCAAGGTCACACTAAGGCATACATTCTAGTTTTAGCACACTTTGCTCATTAGAACTTTGCATATTCCACACTTTGGCGTACAAGCTTACAATTTACTTTGTGTATTTACTACTCTTAATTTTTTTTTGAATAGCTCATTTAATTTCAACTAGGCAATTTGTGCCTCATTCTTCTTTTTCTTTGCTTTTCTTTGCTTTTCTTTGCTTTTCTTTTTTTTTTCTTGCATTTTCTTTTCTTTTCAAGAATTGCATTTCATCTTTTTAAGTGTTTGTACATACATACATGCCTAGGTACAGGCCTTATAATTTTAATACACCTCAAAGCTTACATTCAACCCCTAAGCCTTAGCAAACCATTTGGTACAAGGTAAGTCTAGTGTATAGGCTATATGGTTTATGTTGATGTGGTTCATGAATTAATTGTGTTTGGCTTCAAATGGATAATGGAGCACACACACAAGAGGGATTGGAAGTATTTAGGCCAATTTAGTGGTTTTCACATGCAATGTCTAAAATCATCTCTAAAGGTTTGTCTACAAAATCAATTAAGGCGTCCACAAGCAGTCCATATGTTTTATGGCAAACAACATTTAAGTGTGAATGAGACATTTTAAATATGCTTAACATCTGTATTTGAATGAGTGTTTAAAGAGTGAAAACTTTCCCTTGAAATACGCTTTTTAGGCCATGTTTGTGAACCTCACAGGAAGTCTCCACTATTAATTCCTAACCTTCAAGCACAATTGAGTATTTACTCTAACATCAAGAGAAAAGAACTAGGATGCTTTGCTCAATGCAACCCTAAATGGCATGAAGTTTATGAAATGTCATTGCCATATTAGTAGCTTTAATCCTTTCTTTTTCCAAAATACATCACTTTAGTCCTTCCATTAGTCAAATGTTAGTCAAACTTGACTGATATAGGGTTATTACATCACTTTAGTTGTATTTGGCAAGATATTTCCATATTTTCAATAGATGGCACGCTTTGGCGGTGCCTCCCTACAAAGGCATCATCGGGACGCATCTTGCACAGGCATTGTGTCGTATGGGTAGCGCACAAAGCGCGGGCGAAGACGCAACTAGGCATTCGCTTCGCTTTAGCAGCATGGCCTAAGCAACACCACGCCTAGGCTATGTTTGGACTAGAAACGCGGCACAAGCAACACCGTGCAGCAACAGCGCCGTCGAGGAGTCTGTCCCTGACGGCACTATTCAGTTTCACGAAGAAAGAAAGAAAAAAGGTGAAACCCTAAACATGAAACAATCTTTTAATATTAAATAATATATTTCTTAAAAAGTATCAAAATACCTAATTAGTTCAGTAGGTTAGGATGTGAGGGTGGTCTTTGAGGTTGAGGGTTCAATACTATATGCAATATTTCAATTTTACGAAAACAAAATTATGTTTTACTTTTTTTAAGGTTTCATGTTTTTTCATCAAGAATATGATTTCACATTTTTTGGAAAATTTATAAGGTTTTTTGGAAAAAAAAAATATAAGGTTTCACGTTTTCTTGGAAAAATATAATGTTTCACATTTTTTTTTTTCTTCATGAAACCTTCAGGAAATTTCGAAATCATAAAAAAATCGACATATCTTGCCAAATACAACTCAAATTATTGCAATAAAACAAAACTCAAGTTATATAAACTATTAAGAACGAAAATAATGTGAAAATGTTAGAGATTTTACACACGTTAACCACTTTGAGAGACAATCCAATTGGTTTTTGTCCAAAATATTCCTCAAACAACTTCTCTCAAATCTTCAACTCAAAGTTAGAACCAAACTTAATTGACGGTATGAGTTTTCAGAGCAAAATGTTTGGTAAAATCGAATTCAAATCTTTGTATAAGTTAGATTGTAAGTTCCACTATTTTAGTGATTGAGTTATTTCTGTGATAAACCACATTGGGTTGATGTTGTAAGGGTGGATTAGGTGTTCGTATGCTCATTCTTGTGATTGTGATTAACAGTCTTCCTAACATCCCTAAAAGTTTCAAGACCAAGAGCTTCAAAAACATATCACTTGAATTATTCTCTTGAAGTGATTAGGTGCACGCACACACATCTCATTCATTTGTGTTTTCATTTTAGTGTGCATCACAACTCACTCACTTGCACATCTTCCATACTACTTAATATGTGTTCTTTACCACTTTCATTTTTCTTCTCTTCTATATGGTGTGCACTAAATCTCCCAGATCCCTTAAAGGAATTTGTGCAGGTTTGTAAACTACGAGATAAAGTCACAGTTTGAAACTCCTAATGATCTGTAATAACTTCTGCGAGATCACGAATTGCAAGATGAAGTCGTCGTTGCTAGTCGTAGTGACTGATCGGTCATTTATTGTATATGTTTTTTATCCCCATTCATCTATTCAATTGCTTGTTCCTCGAGTCTTTTAGGGCTTTAATTGTGTGTTTGAGTATTTAGGTTGTTGGTTCCAAATGATATGTTTGAAGAATTTCAGAGAAAATAAGTAATTTTAGAAGATTCGAGGGACCTTTCAGTAAATTACCGTTTTGTGCTGTCAAGACCGCTATGGGTTTCCATAGTGGTATCAACAGCGGTTCCAGGATAGAGGTGACTGCCATGGGAACCGCTGCAATTTACGCCTTCAAAACCACAACGCTATGCAAAACATTGATGACCGTTGTCGAGACCGATATGGCTTTCATAGCAATACTCACAACAGTTTGACAAATCCGCGTGAGAAAGGGATTTTTGATCATGTTTCAGAGCTGGTTGATATAAATACAAATATATATATATATATATTTAGGGTTTGGGCTCTCTTTCATTCTCGGACTACAGACTGTTTCACAATACCTCTTACATAATACATCACATAATTCTCTTATCCACCTTACACATCAAAGATTTGCAAGACCAATTATAATCAACATTAAAGATCAGATCAATTCATTGGAGGCCTCCATAGGTTTTATTTATTACTTCTATTTTCTTGTTATTTTCATGATGTGTAACTAAATCCATACTAGGGAATCAATGTGAATCTCTATGAATACTCTTTGTTAGAATTGACAATATTTTCATTAATTCAAGTTTTGATTCATTCAATTCATCATATGTCTTAACTTGATTAACATCTTTTACCAAAGTCAATTCAAAGCATTGAGTAAACATAGTTGGGGAGCATTGATGACCTAGTTCTCTCACCTCTTGATCACATTCACTTATTCTTGTTACTTGCTCTTTTGGATAATTTAGCTTTAGTTGAATCAATCAATCAATCAGTCAAAAACCTCTTGGATACTTTTAATTGCTTAGCTTTAATTAGAACTAGTTTATAATTAATAATTAACTTTTCTTCGTGGGAACGATTTCTACTTTTCGCTGTACTTATCTCACTATTCGTGCACCTGCGAGTCAGTATTTTATAACACGATTTTACACATCAAGTGACCTCCAATAACTTCTGTAGTAACTTCGCACTTGTAAGATCACGAATTGCAAAATGAAGTCGTCGTTGCTAGTCGTAGTGACCGTCAGTAACTTCTGTAACTTTGGATGTGCGAGATGAAGTCACATTTTGTTTCTCATAGTGATCTCCAGGAACTTCTACAAGATCTTCTTGTGCGATATGAAGTCACCTTTTGTATTTCTTAGTGAACTCCATCAACTTATGCGAGATCACGTTGTGCGAGATGAAGTCTTAATGTGCTCCAGTAACTTCTACGTCTTCATAACTAAGAGACAAAGTCACATTTGGATATCGCACTTTGAGCGACAAGGCCAAAAACAATGCAATTTTGTTTAGGGCATTACAAATAAATCCTTAACTTCACGAAGCCATTCAAGAACTTCAAAAATCTAATCTTCAGAGTGAGATTGAAGTTTTCTAGTGTGAGAAGCCCCAAGAAAGCTTCTTTAACACTTCATCCCCAAATCCATGTGCATTTAAAGCTTCATTTAGCATCATCAAACATGGTTATTACATCTCATCTTATTTATTGTTCTACTTGTCCAAGACTTAATTTTTATTGTATAGTTATTGCAAAAACATCATTTTTATGGCATATCTTGTGAAGTTGTGAAGTTGATTGGGGTTAGCTAATAACTAGGTTGTTAGATTTACATTCTCTGCGTATAGTTAAGCAATTTGTGTGTTTGTCTAGCACATAGTTGCATTGAGCATTCATACATATTCACTTAGACAGTAATTCTTTTCTAAGAGTCCAAGTTTTGTAACTATATATGGTAGTTTCACAAGCAAGTGTCAAGAGTCACTATAAAAGGTCCGAGGTAGATAGGTTTAAGTTATAATCATTGAGGCGCATGATTAGGTTGTCAACTTATGATGTAATTAAACTATCATATAGTGGATTTCTGTGACTAAGTGGTTAGTGAAACTAGTGCCATGAGTTTTTACCATTTAGAGGGTTTGCCACGTAAAAATCAAGTGTCTATTTACTTTCCACATTGTTTAATTGATTTTTATAGTGTCTATTGATTTGTGGATTTAAACTTTGACTAATAGAAAATTTGATAACCTAATCGATTAACAACCCATTCACCACCCTCTAGGTTGTTTAGACACATTTTTAGATAGTTTCATAGATAATAAAACAAGATGAGAAAGGAGGAAAGAAGAGAAGAAGAGAAGAAGAGAAATTGTCTGGAAGTGAAGAAGAAGAAAGGAAGAAAGTTAAAAAGAAAAAAGAAAAGAAAAAAAAAAAAAAAAAACTACTAAAAACTTAAATGGCTAGGGGCATTTGTGTAACTTTGCTATGGATTGAAAGATGGTTATAAATAGTTAAATTTTAAAACAATGTTAAAAACAATTTTTGCATAATTTGGATGACTACATTTATCAATTTTCACCATAGATAAAATCACTTGATACTTGAATTTAAATTTAGTTAAATTCAAATTATCAGATAAATGGGATAAAGAAAATAGTGATTTTAAATGTTAATATATTTAAATTTAAATATTCATCCGGATAGAGTTTCGGACCCTATAAATAGGCAGTCCGCTATTCATCTCATATAAGTGTTCATAATGTATTTCTTTCGGAGTTACAAACAAAGAGTGTTTTTTATTTGTTCGTTTCTCTTTTGCTAGTCTACTCCAAAAACAAATTGCACGGTGAGCCGAATATACTCTTCTTGTAATCATATATCGATCATATGAAACAATCTCATGTATCCTTTATATTCCACTTTGATTATCTTTGATATGCAACACACTTCTTGTAGATACACATGGAAGTTAAATAATTAAATACATATTTTATTTATTTAAGTATTTAGAGTAATCCAACTTTTGTATTCATGTCTTTTTTAACAGTATGTAAGGACTATTAATGACATTACGTTATATGCCAAACATTAAATACTTAAAGGAAAACATGTCTTCCACGGGGCCGGCTACTATGTAGTGATTTTAAATCACTGCATCATGCAAGCAAAAAAAACAGTGGTTTGTAGTGAATAGTGCAGGTTTCATTACCTGCTATTGCCCATACCTTATTAAAATAATAATATATATTCATTGATTTGACTTTATTAATAATAAAAATTAATAAAAAAAGAAAAAATAATAATACTAAATTATTTAATCTTAAAAAATAATATAAAAAAATAATTTTTTATATTGTATAAATTAAATTATTTTATTAGTTTTTTTTTTTATGATAACTACTTTTATGTCTTTGGTAACTACTTTTAGGGCTTCGGTAACTATTTTAACGGCTTGGTAACTATTTAAGGGTTTTTCTAATTTTTTTTTCATGATAACTACTTTTAAGGTTTCGGTAACTACTTTTAGGATTTCAGTAACTACTTTAACGGTTTGGTAACTACTTAAGGGTTTTTCCAAACAATTAGCTTCTAACTATTTTGAGGGCTTTGGTAACTACTTTTAGGGCTTCAGTAACTACTTTCACGGGGCTGGTAACTACTTAAGGGTTTTTCTAAAATTTAAGATTGTAACTACTTTTACGGCTTGGTAATTACTTTTACAGCAACAGTAACTACTTTCACAGGTATAGTAACTATTTAAGGGTTTTTCCAAAAAATTACCTAGTAACTACTTTTAAGGCTTTTGTAACTACTTTTAGGGCTTCAGTAACTACTTTAATGACTTGATAACTACTTAAGGGTTTTTCCAAAAATTTAGCTTGTAACTACTTTTACGGATTGATAACTACTTTTACAACAACGGTAACTATTTTCACGGGTGTAGTAACTACTTATGGGTTTTTTCAAAAAATTACCTAGTAACTACTTTTAGGGCATCGGTAACTACTTTAACGGCATGGTAACTACTTAAGGGTTTTTCCAAAAATTAAGCTTGTAACTACTTTTACGGCTTGGTAACTACTTTTACGGATTGGTAACTACTTTTACAACAACGGTAACTACTTTCACGGGTCTAGTAACTACTTATGGGTTTTTTCAAAAAATTACCTAGTAACTACTTTTAGGGCTTCGGTAACTACTTTAACGGCATGGTAACTAATTAAGGGTTTTTCCAAAAATTTAGCTTGTAACTACTTTTACGGGTTGGTAACTACTTTTACAACAACGGTAAATACTTTCACGGGTCTAGTAACTACTTATGGGTTTTTTCAAAAAATTACCTAGTAACTACTTTTAGGGCTTCGGTAACTACTTTAACGGCATGGTAACTAAGCTTGTAACTACTTTTACGGCTTGGTAACTACTTTTACGGCAACGGTAACTACTTTCACGGGTCTGGTAACTACTTCAGAGTTTTTCTAAAAATTAAACTTGTAACTACTTTTACGGCTTGGTAACTACTTTTACGGCAACGGTAACTACTTTCACGGGTCTGGTAACTATTTAAGGGTTTTTCCAAAAAAATTACCTAGTAACTACTTTTAGGGCTTTGGTAACTACTTTTATGGCTTCGGTAACTACTTTAATGGCTTGGTAACTACTTAAGGGTTTTTCCAAAAATTAAGCTTGTAACTACTTTTACGGCTTGGTAACTACTTTTATGGCAACGGTAACTACTTAAGGGTTTTTTCCAAAAAATTACCTAGTAACTACTTTTAGGGTTTTGGTAACTACTTTTAGGACTTCGGTAACTACTTTTACGGCAACGGTAACTACTTTCACGGGTCTGGTAACTACTTCAGAGTTTTTCCAAAAATTAAACTTGTAAATACTTTTACAGCTTGGTAACTATTTTTACGGCAACGGTAACTACTTTTACGGGTCTGGTAACTATTTAAGGGTTTTTCCAAAAAAATTACCTAGTAACTACTTTTATGGCTTCGGTAACTACTTTTATGGCTTCGGTAACTACTTTAACGGCTTGGTAACTACTTAAGGGTTTTTCCAAAAATTAAGCTTGTAACTACTTTTACAGCTTGGTAACTACTTTTACGACAACGGTAACTACTTTCACGTGTCTGGTAACTACTTAAGGGTTTTTCTAAAAAATTATCTGGTAACTACTTTTAGGGTTTTGGTAACTACTTTTAGGACTTCGGTAATTACTTTAACGGCTTGGTAACTACTTAAGGGTTTTTCCAAAAATTAAGCTTGTAACTACTTTTACAGCAACGGTAACTACTTTCACGGGTATGGTAACTACTTTAGGGTTTTTTCAAAAAAATTACCTAGTAACTACTTTTAGAGCTTTGGTAACTACTTTTAGGACTTCGGTAACTACTTTAACGGCTTGGTAACTACTTAAGGGTTTTTCCAAAAATTAAGCTTGTAACTACTTTTACGGCTTGGGAACTACTTTTATGGCAACGGTAACTACTTTCACGGGTATGGTAACTACTTAAGGGTTTTTTGAAAAAATTACCTAGTAACTACTTTTAGAGCTTTGGTAACTACTTTTAGGACTTCAGTAACTACTTTAACGGCTTGGTAACTACTTAAGGGTTTTTCCAAAAATTAAGCTTGTAACTATTTTTATGGCTTGGTAACTACGTTTACGGCAACGGTAACTACTTTCATGAGTCTGGTAACTACTTCAGTGTTTTTCCAAAAATTAAGCTTGTAACTACTTTTACGGTAACGGTAACTACTTTCACGGGTCTGGTAACTATTTAAGGGTTTTTCCAAAAAAATTACCTAGTAACTACTTTACGGCTTTGGTAACTACTTTAACGGCTTGGTAACTACTTAAGGGTTTTTCCAAAAATTAAGCTTGTAACTACTTTTACAGCAATTACAAGCTTGGTAACTACTTTTACGGCAACGGTAACTACTTTTACGGGTTTGGTAGCTACTTAAGGGTTTTTTCAAAAAATTACCTAGTAACTACTTTTAAAGCTTTCGTAACTACTTTTAGGGCGTCGGAAACTACTTTAACGGCCTGGTAACTACTTAACGGTTTTTCTAAAAATTAAGCTTGTAACTACTTTTACGGTTTGGTAACTACTTTTAGGGCAACTGTAATTATTTTTACGGGTCTGGTAACTACGTTCACGAGTCTGGTAACTACTTCGTGGTTTCCTTGAAATTTTACTTGTAAACTACCCAAAAATTTACTTGTATATTCATCTATATAAAACAAAATAAATTGGCCCAATATATATTTAGATATGGAGGATTGACGGATTTCAGATTGGAAAATTCAAAATCTGATCCAATAAATGTATTTATTCCAAGATGCTATTGAATTGGATTGGGTTATACACACCTCTAACTAAATTAGACATGATATTGACATGCATTTTTTATTATTCAAAATTTGAAACCGAATTAATATTGAATCATTTTTTTTTAAGATAATTATAACTATGCTCAATATAAATCTAAGTCCCAACTCTTTTATTTATTTATTTATGAAATATATGATTTTTCAAATTGTGAACATGGAAAGAGAAAAACGAGGATACAATCATATTTATAATTGAATGACTCAAACATCCCCTGATATGGTCATAAAAAAACATGTTGCCACAATCTTCCTTATGCTAAAAAAGATGAACAAAAAAATCTACTTCTAAACTATAATACCATCAACGGACTTGGAAACGCCTAATTATTCACACAACTGAAAAAAAAAAAAAAAAATCAGATCTTGTGTTATTCTTTTGAGAAGTAATTTACAAGTTTTAAAATACTATAACATCAAGAAGCTTCGCCCACCACAAATAAGTCTTATTATCTTATTTATTTCCCAATTAAGGGAAAAAGGCTATCAACTTGAAAGATTTTACCGAATTCAAGAAGATGAAACAATCCCTCCCAACCCTTAAACACAAATTAGTGACAAACATATCCCCAAGAAGTACAATTTGATACTCTAATTACTCTATCGCCAGGACTACATGTATTACTCTATCCTAACATTTATCATTTATATCAATTCCTCTAAGCATTAAATTTTCCTTTAAAAAAATAATTGGTTGTGTTAATAATTTAAGTGGGTTTATAAATAAAATGTATTAAAATGAATACATTCATTTCAATAAGGATACTATTGACATTTCAAAACGACTTAATATTACTCTAAGAACCCGATGAAGTTTTCGGTCATTGACATGACTATGCAAGATCATTTCACATTAGGAACTCACTTTTGCTCCTATCTTTCAAATATTTTACTTTTGACCCAAACTCTTCAGTTTATGATCTAAAGCCCTGGAATCCAATAATGGATCTGAACTAAACATGCTTCGGTTTTTTTTTTTTTTTTTTGAAGTTGTTGTGCTATACATTAATAATAGAAATTAATATTAGATATTGAATACATACAAAATAAGTACCAAAAAATTATACATCATTTTGGATTAATCGAAATTCATTAAAGCAAACAAATAACGTCCTTACAAAAAAAATAATCCAAGCTATTAATGTAGTGAACACAATTACAATATTCCCACAATAATATAAAAACAACGACCATCATTCTTCAGCCCACCATTACCTGTAAAAATACGGTAATAAAATTATAAATAAGTAATTTGAAAAACAAGCATTCTAATAAATTAGAAATTATAGGAAATTAACCTTGGATGTAACATCAATTGCAATGGCTGTTGCCTTTGGTTTTCCCAAACCAATTATATTTGTTTCTCAATTGATTCAGTCCATCAATCTACAGAAACGGAGAGACAATAAGAGTTAAAAAAATAAAAAATAATAATAATAAAATGCACTCAAGCTCTAATGAATGTAGGTTGATTCAATCAATTCACAAACTATGACAATTTGGCATTTCACAATTACAAGTATTTAATATCCATCGGGGAAGGCAAACACAAAGGAAGAGCAGTTTTCTTCGGTTTTTAGTTTACTATCTTTAAACTGCTCCTGATTTCAAGATGAAAAATAAGAGAAAACAAAATAGCATAGGGCTTATTTTTCATTGGTTTTTAATCTACTACCTTTAAATCAGTGCTACATTCAAAACAAAGACTCAAACTAAGTAACAATAAATGTATTTTTAATCTACTACCTTTAAATCAATGCTAGATTCAAAACAAAGCCTCAAACTAAGTAACAATGAATGTAAATGCGTTAAGACTTAAGAGACAAAAATAAAAATAGAATAAGGGAACATGCAGTGCTGTCATCAATTCTGAACCACTCCCAATGTGAATTTTTTTTTTTTTTTTTTTACATAACACACATAATGACCTGAACATGTAGTATCCATCCAAGTGAACAACAACTGTGTATAGACTCTACACAGCAGATTTATCATTACTTCCACTCATAGAAGGGGAATGTTGAGAACCTCAGGAAACCAAACTGACATTCAACTTCCCCAAATTTTCCCATTTTTCAATAACAAATGGTAAAGATATAAAATTGCAATGGAGATATATATAATTGTAGTATCAACTAAAAATCTACAGTATAAAGGTTATTAACTAGTGATTGAAACTTACCTACAATAAATCATCATGTTTAAGAGGGTCTACACCAGGAGATGGGTACCATACCTATAAAAGAAAGCTTCCAGCAAGAATCTTTATGAGACAAGTAATAAAAACTTAAAATCCAAACTAAAAACCAATTTGTTCAACACTTATTTATCCAATAAACATTTTTAAACAATTTCAGATACACCCCATAAGGTTGAATTGTCAAAGCTTCACAAACAACCCTAATAAAAAATACCCAATAAGACAATCACTATAATTTGAATTGTCAGACCTTCAAATAAATAAAAAAACAATAACTTCAAAAGTGCCCAATGGCCAGTTCAATTTTCAATTGCAGATACAAAAATTAAATTATTATGCAACCAAAGCAACAAAAACATACTTGAAACGCGGTTGAAAACATCAGTACAGTGCAATACCTAAATACATTACAACACTTTGTAACTTACTATCAACGCAAGACGTAAACCCAGAAAGAATGAAGGAGAATTACAATTCACAACCAGTTAGATGTTAAGAAAACGTTCCAAGTCAATCACATTCAAAACAACTTGTAGAAACATGATAATATGACTAGTGATAAATCAAAAAATAGATTAAAATATTTGGACCAGAGAAAGAAACATTAAAAGAGCTTCTAGTTGAAACAATCAAGAAGTAAAGGTTTTAAGATGAGACCCTTTTCTCTATCTAAACCAGTATATAGCAACTCAAGACTCAAATTATTAGCTCTACTTTCTTCCATTAATAATTACTAGTTCAATATTGAAGCACTCAATTTGAATAAAAGTCTCTGAAAACCTAACCCCTAAATAAGCCAAAACAAAACATCAGAGCTAACAAAATAAATTTATTGAACGAATAGCTTGGTCTTGTTATGCTTATCTTAAGCAAAATTGATACCCCAAGTTCATCATCCACTAAAATAACATGATTGCCAGAACAAACCTCCAAAGATGAATCGTCACAACAAAGCTCATCCACAATCTCTAACTGAGAGTCTGAATCATAGTAATTGTTGCCGGAACAGAAAATTTGGGAGATTGAATCATTTGTGTGTACAATACTACAATGTCACTAAAAAAAAACATAAATAAGAAAGAATACAACTCAAAGCTCCATCCTTAAGAAACTAATGAGCATAAAAGAAGTGAGATGCAATTGAAAAAGAAAGAAAGCACCCTTACAAGTTAAAATTAGATTGGACAACCGAAGAGTCACACATCTTCAGATCGTGAGCTTTGACTTTTATCACATAAAGAACATCCTAAAATTCTCCAAAACCTTAGCTTCTTTATGCACTTATGTCTCTGCACAAACAAGCCTCATAAATACTGTAGATTCACTACAAGCAAGAAATATCTGTTTTTTTAGAGCATATAAATGGTGAAATCTAACAAAAATGTTATCATCTATAACCATAGGATAGCTTGAAAGACAGGCAAAATGATATTGAGGAATCAGGAAGCAATAAAAGCACTGTGGCACATGTGAACATGTATAAGGACAAACACATTCATGAAAGCATAGCTACCAGTCATTCTCAGCATAAACATACAAATCCAAATAAAGACAAGTGGTAAGCTTAAATCCATTATCTGTTTCAACAAAAACCCAACAAGGTCAAAACAAGTGGAAAGAAGAAAATTAAGAAATAACAATATATATGTGGGGTGGGATTTGGGAGTAGTACATTTTGTTGCAGTAATCATGAAGTTAGAGCTCAAGGAAAAAAAAAAAAGTAAACTCTTCAATATTATGAGGGCATGATTGTCTTCAAAAGGGAAAATTACCAATTTAAAGACATGGAAAGAATTTATGGAAGAGAAGAGAATAAAGGTGATACACACCCACTTAGCAACCTTCATGGAATTGAAGACAAAAGCATATTACAAGCACACTCACAGAAGATAGAAAATTGGTTGCTTTTGCTGCTAACCTTTTTCTTTTTGTGACTGAAAATAATAAATAAATAAATAATTCAAAGAGACCAAATGTGCTTTCACAGCTCCTCACAGTCTTAGATAAAAAAAAGCTTGATGTATTGTTGTCCATGTTTTCAAAAGTGTAGTTATAAATAGTAAGTCAAAAGCAATGGAGGCTTAAGGCAGAGCTTTCTCTTTCCTTAACTCCAGAACTAGTTGTGAACTTTAGCAGGTACTAGAACTAGAACGCTGTAAACTCAGACTGTCACTCTCACTGGCACTGGCTGGGACTAAACATAAATCATAATATTTTTATGATATTTATGATTTATGTTTAGTAATTAATTTTAGTAAATTTGAAATGTTCTTTTTAGGTTTGGGAGGACGTGAGGTCGGTGTTGCTCCGAGACCTTCAACCAGAAGGTCCCGCTGTCGTTTCCGTCGAAAATTGAAAATGATTATGATCCATTTCCTACGATACAATATTAAAATATTAACTCATTTCTAGAAATTGACTCATTAGTTATTAAAGACTAAGCATAAAATCATAAATATACTAAGCATGAAAATATTTAAATTCATTACTAAGCATTTAATCATAAATATACTAAACATAAAAATATTAAAATTAATTACTAAGCATTTAATCATAAATATACTACTTATTAAATCTAAGCATTTAATAATAAATATACTAAACATAAAAATATTAAAATTAATTACTAAACATAAATCATAAATATCATAAAAATATTAAAATTAATTACTAAACATAAATCATAAATATCATAAAAATACATAAAATCATAAATTTGCTAACTAAACAAAATATATTAAGTATAAATTAAAATATTAAAATATTAAAATTAATCACTAGACATAAATTCATAAAATAATAAATTTACTAAAATCTAAGATTCTAAGATTAAATATTAAAATTTATAACAAAGCATAAAAACATTAATTCATAAATATACTAAGCCTAAAGCCTTAAATATTAAATATACATAAAACATAAGAATAAATATCAAAATTAATAACTAAGCATAAATATGTTAAGTATAAATATAAAATCTAAAAACTAAAACGTAAAATTAATTAATAACATTTAAAGGAAATATTACTTTTGTGCTTTGGTGGAGAGATTAGAGAATAATATTAGTAATATAGATTTATAGTATTAGAAATTGAGAATAGTAGATTAGTAGACATGTAGAATAGTAGTGTAAAGGATAGAGAGAGAGAGAGAGAGAGAGAGAGAGAGAGAGAGAGAGAGTAGAGACTAGAGAGAGAGAGTAAGAATGAGAGATTGAGAAAGTGTAGGGAAATATGAATGGGTGGGGGTATTTACAGAAAAATTTGAAAAGTTGGTAAAAATATAAAATAGAAGAAATGAGGGGGTAAATTGCAATTTATTGTGTTTTAAAAAAATTTGACCGTTGTTGATGTCAGCTGAGTCAAATTTTTTAAATAATAATAATAATAAAATGGCACAAACTGTAAAAAACAAAAAAAAAATGTCGGTTTGGTGGGCCGAGCATGTCGGCCAGACAAGCCGACCGTTTTATTTATTATTTATTAATTTTTAATTTCAATTTGTTACATTATAATATTGCTAAAACATTTTTAATTGTAATTTGTCTATCTTATTTATTATTTTAGCCTAATAAAAAAATTTACTAAAAATAAAGATTTATTATTTTATTTAAAAATAATAATTCAAAGAATAAATAAAGCTAAAAGATTAAAGAAAATAAAAATAGATGAAATTACGAAAATATGAAATGAATAATTATTTATTTATTTCGGAGTCTCAGTATTACATATTTACATAATTACATGATTGCCTAATTAAAAACCTTACCAAGAAAAACCCAGTGGGATAAAAACTTGGTAAGGAAAAAAGAGTGTAATCGTATTACAAGTTAATGTACATGTATAACCTAGATTTGGTTATTGCTGGAACTCTCTTCGACATATAAATTACTAAAATTTTGAATAAATTGTTCATCTACCGTTTCATTTTGCAACCTCTTTTGAGCACGCTCCCAATTCCGAATGCATGCCAATGTCTCTACCATCTATGGAGTCAAACAAGTTCTTCTTTCTTCAACAATTCTTCTAGTCGTGCTGAATACATGTTCTAAGGAAAACAGTGGATATCGGGATAACCAGTACGTCACGTGCTAGGTGTGACAGGACCAAATATTTATAGCCGTAAGTCTTCCACCATACTAACAATTCAAATCCCTTCTCTCTTTCAAATATGTCGTCGAATTGAGCTTCAAGGTAGCTTTTCAGTTCGGCACTGGAAGTTGCACCAGGTCGTGAAGAAGAATAACTTGATGAGCCTACTTTTTTTAGACGTTTTAGAATGTTCCAACTTGTCTGATTCGGAAGTGTGTCTGATTCTGTTGATGGTTGTGCGTTAGCGCCACCATACCTGCGCTCAAAAATACTAAAAACTTCAAACAATTTGGTTCGAATGTCAAAAACATTTGCAGAATAATCTATGCTCAAATAATTACCAAGATAATTTAGCAATGTTTCTAAACTAGATAATTTAACTCTAGGATCTATTATAAGACCTAGAGCATAAAGGAAATGAATTGCAGACCAGTATTTTTAAACTTGGTTTTCATGGCAACAACTGCAGGGCCTAAGATATCATCTTCCCTATAATTGTTTAATAATTCAAACATTTCCATAATATGATGCATTTCCAGGGAAGATGTTGGGTAATAGACCCCAAAAAAAGTTACAGTGGAATCGTAAAAAATCTTTAAAAATTCAACAAATATCTTTGCCACATGCCAATTGAAAATAATACAAACGTAGTTAAATTGCTTAAAACATACCTAGGGGGGTGAATAAGTTTTTACACCTTTTTCAATCCCTTGAAACAAATATTCGTTTGTCCCTCAAGGTAGCTTTACATACAACACATAATCCAAAAGCATCCCTCCATAGACAATATAATCATGTGATCATTTAGGTAATGTCTACATATATAAGGAGTTGTATGAGGTATAAAACACAAAAAATCTCAACAACAAATAATACTTGTATTATGATATTGTTCAAGGAATTACAAGTGTTAACAAATATAACTATACGTCAAAGTAACAATATACAAAAGAATAAAGAATATAAGAATGATCAAATCTTTATTGCTTTACAAATCACACTTAACACATCTTGATTCCAAAACTTCATAAGTAATGAATGTACTACAAGATAAAGAGAAAACATATACATACAAGTAATAAATAGAGATAAGAAGAATTAACACATAGGTTTTTTTAACGTGGTAAAACCTCCAAGGAGGAAACATCCACTGGTTGAACTACAACCATGGGGTACTATATATATTGGATGGTAAATTAAAAATTTCACAAAGTGACCAATCCTAGATCTCTAACCCATGTAGAGTATATGTCTACCCAACCCTATTGGAAAGTGTGAAAGATTAGAAATTCCTCAAGAGTGCATACACATCCCGTGTACCCTGCTCTATTGGAGTTTATGTCTATCCATACACCTAAGCCTACCAATAATATAGCCAACTCTTTATCTAAGGCACTCATGCCTCTATAGAGCCTTCCTTACATAGTTATCCAGACCTTTCCGATCTTAACCATGACTTCTTGCTTGCCTATCCGAGTCATCCCAACAATAAACAAGACTCTTTGCTTGGTTATCCGGACTCCCGTCCTAACCAAGACTTCATGTCTTTCACAAGGACTTCCTAGTGCGATCATGTGAATGCAAATGATGCAAACAAGCAATACAACATAGATCATGAGACCAATACATTCCATGGAACAACTAGACCTAAACATGTGAGAACACAAGTAAAGTAATCTAGATGCAAAAACATGAATTAAACCTAAAGCATGTGAAAAACATCTAACACAAAATCTCATAGTTCTATCCATACAAATAACACTCAAATAACACATATACATGAAGCACATATTCAAGATGTCATAAACATACACAAAATTGCTAGAATCACAAAATGTATTCAATGAATATTCTAGCCAAAGATTTAGAGCATGGATATAATGATAAATCAATTGAATCCTAGATGTCTCTAAAAACACATACAAGAACCTTAATCCTAGATTACATCAATCAAGGATCAAAATATATTTCAAGGATTATTGATAATAAAATGATTCAATCAAGTCACAAATAATCCTAGATATCAATATAATCACAACACAACTCTCAATCATGTGAAAAACATAGAATCTAAGAAACTAGTTCACATATGTCTCTTTATAGACTTTTGATTAGGATTGATTGTGAAGCTATCTTTCTCAATAGCATTCCCCAAACATACAAGTATATATAGAAGAAGAAACCTCAAGGTAATTGAAGGTTATAAAAGAAGAAATCTCAAAGATATGAACACTACCTTTGATTCTCATGCTGATTTGGTTTTCTATGTGCCACCACCAGAAACGTCGATCAAACAACTGCCAAATCACTTGGAAAAGGTAGAGGACTCGATTACAAACAATCTCCAACTTGAATCACTTAATTCCGAGTTCGTATTAGAAAGTTATGGTGTTTGAAAGGTGAGAAAAAGTTGAGAGAAAATTCTGCACTTAGGAAATTCTAATTTTTCTTCTTTATAAAATGGGAGGGAATGGGAGGAATTTAAAATGAAGAGAGAGAGGGAAAGAGGCAGCCAATCAACATGTGCCATGTCAGCACCGCGTGTGAACCGCGTGTGGCATACGTGGGCAGAGGGTCATGCTAGCCGTGTGGCACACGTGGCCACCAAGCTTGGCTGTTGGCCTTGCCTGGTCCTCTCCCGCTCCGCTCGCGTTCTTAGACCATATTCGGGCCTCCAAACTCCAATTTTGAATCTATCTTCAGATTACGAATTGTGACTCCCTCACGCACAACGACGACTACAAAACTTTGCAAAAAGGTTGAGAATTCATCTTAGAAAATGAGAACGAAAAGTAGTGTAGCTACATCGTTTGGACTCGAAACCTGATGAATGAGTAACCGAAGTAATCAGGACTCAATAAGGAACCATAAGAGATCATGTTCAAGTCCAAAAACAATAAAATGAAAACAAATAGACACCAAGTCACACACATATGTAGTTTCCTAGACATAGTCCTAGAACATGCATTTTCCAATGATTATCAATTTAAATCTAATGCCAAGTGAGTGAAAGTGCTATACCAATGATATAAAATCATGCAAGGACACATATGAATGTCATATGTGTGTGTGCCTAAGCTTTGTAAGAGGAATGAGGTCTAAAATACCTTTATTGTGCAACTTAGCGCATTTCTCTTTGAAGACTCCATCTTGCATGTGTTGTGGCCAAGTCTTTCTTTGAAGCTTTGAATCATCAATTCTAAGACCACTAAACGATACAAGAAAAAACACCGCTTTGATATGGAATACATGCCAATACAAACCAAAAACCTAACACCAATCATCTGAGGTCAGTGTTGGACGGCCAAGTTCGGACATTTTCATGTTATAAAAACCTGAAATAGGTGTATCATACTTTAAACAATTTTGCAGCATTAAGTAAGTAAAGTTCCACTTTACCAGTATATCTGTTAGGAATTTTCGGGGTCGTAGACCGTAGGTTTTACAGTATCTACTGAATTCATTCAATCTTGGATTAGAACTACTAATCCAAGCAAGGGCATCTCTGATGCAATCTATACGATCGCTTACTACCTTCATACCAGACTGTACAACTAAATTGATGATATGACATGCACACCGTTGATGGAAGAAATAACCCCTATGTTGCGGGATATTTTTTTTCAAAAAACAATGGAATTTAGCTAATATTTACAGATGCATTATCTAATGTGATAGAAATGATGCAATCATTTATTTCAAAAGTTTCTAAAACAAACTTAATGACATTAAAAATATTTGATGCAGTATGTGCAAATTCCATAGGACGAAAACCAAGAATTTTTTTTTTTTTTTGTAAATTCCAATCAGGGTCTAAATAATGTCATGTGACAGTTAAATAGTCATGTTTGGAACATGCGTTCCAAATATCAGAAGTTAATGCAATAGAGACAGTTAGATGTTATAATTCGGCCTTCAACTCATCTCGTTGGGTTTGAAAACATTTTATCAAATCATTCCTAGTAGTATTTCTAGAAACAATTTTAAATTGGGGGTTGTATGCAGTTTGAATAAATTCTTCATAAAAAACATTATCACTAAAATTAATCGGTTGATCAGTACATGCAATATAACGTGTCATGGACTCTCTAGCAAGCACGGGGTCGTAACGTCATGTTGTAACGGATCCGTCCGGGTGCCGTTGTAGTTGTGTCTGGGTTGTAGTGTCTACCTGTCCGTGTGCAGGCATACATTTCTCCATATGCCTTCGTAAATGACCAATCCCATCCCCCGCAGTCACATAATGCTTAGGACAAAACTTACATTTAGCTTTGTCCATGACTTTACCATCTGGCATAGTCTTCGGTACTACATCAAACCACTGCCATACGTTTGATGTGTGCTTTTTAGGTTTGGGAGCACGTGATGTTGGTGTTGCACAGGAAGCAAAAGGTCATGCTGCCGTTTCCATTAGCCTGAAAAGGTCAAAATAATCGTCCTCCATGTTAAGACTGTCCAGAAATTGAGGATGACTATGATCCATTTCCTACAATACAAATATTAACTCATTAGTCATTAAAAACTAAGCATTTAATCATAAATATATTATTGATTAGTTATTACTAAGCATTTAATCATAAATATACTAAGTATAAATATATTTCAATTAATTACTAAGTATTTAATCATAAATATTCTAAGCATAAAAATATTTAAATTAATTGCCAAGCATTGAATCATAAATATATTAAGCATAAAAATATTTAAATTCATTACTAAACATTGAATCATAAGTATACTAAGCATAAAAATATTAAAATTAATTACTAAGCATTTAATCATAAATATTCTAAGCATAAAAAATATTAAAATTAATTACTAAGCATTTAATCATAAATATACTAAGCATAAAAATATTTAAATTCATTACTAAGCATTTAATCATAAATATATTTAAATTAATTACTAAACATTTAATCATAAATATTCTAAGCATAAATATATTAAAATTAAGTACTAAACATAAAATCATAAATATCATAAAAATATTACTAAATATAAAATCATCAATTTACGAACTAAACAAAATATACTAAGATTACTAAGAATAAATTAAAAAATTAAAATATACAAATATTAAAATTAATTACTAGACATAAATTCATAAAATGATAAATTTATTAAAATCTAAGATTCTAAGATTAAATATTAAAATTTATAATAATTATTAAAAATATTAACTCATAAATACACTAAGCATAAAGCCATAAATATAATATATACATAAAACATAAGAATAAATATCAAAATTAATAACTAAACATAAATATGTTAAGTATAAATATAAAATTTAAAAACTAAAACATAAAATTAATTAATAACATTTAAAGGAAAAATATACCTTTGAGTTTTGGTGGAGAGATTAGAGAATAATATTAGTAATATAGATTACAGTATTATAAATTTAGAATAGTAGATTAGTATAAATGTAGAATAGTAGTGTAGAGAAGAGAAAGAGAGAGAGAGAGAGAGAGAGAGAGAGAGAGAGAGAGAGAGAGAGAATGAGAGATTGAGAGAGTGTAGGAATATATGAATGGATGGGTGTATTTATAGAAAAATTTGAAATGTTAGTAAAAATATAAAATAGAAGAATGAGGGGGAAAATTGCAATTTATTGTGTTTTTCAAAAACTTGACCGTTGTTGACGTCAGCAACGGTCAAATTTTTGAAAAAAAAACAATAAAAAATTCCCCCCCAAAGGTAAAAAAATAAAAAATAAAAAAAATAACTAGTGGCCAGCTTGGCGGGCCTGGCTTGGCCTGGCATGGCCTGGCCTGGCCTGCCGGACCGGAGGCCCGTCCGGGATTCTCAAACCCGGCCCGGGCTAGGCTGGGAGTCGTGCCTGGCCTGGCCCCCGATACAAGCAGGCCATGCCAGGAACGGCCCACCATTCCGGGCAGGCCAGCTGTGCCAGGCCCTCCAGGCCCCGGCACATTTTAACAACTCTACTCAATAGTACAAGTACATATAAAAGATACAAATACAATCAAAGATCTTGTCTCACAATAATGTAATCAATTACAATGCCTTCAAGATCAATTTGATTAAAGTAAAGAAATATCAAAGAGATAAGGAAAGAGAAACTTGACCGATAATATTTTTTACGTGGTAAAACCTCCGAAGAGGAAATATCCACGGGTTGAATCCACAACCATCGGCAAAATGTTTTTCATTGGTTAAACAAGGGTACACCATCAAATGTGACCAACTCTCATGTATCATAATCTATTGGATATCCCTCTTATCTATTCCCAATAGAGAGAAGCTTGCCTATTCTCTAACCGAAACATATCTCATGCCTCTAGAGAATATCCATTCTCGGACTTACTAGAGGGCTCACACCTCATGTCAAGACTTCCTTTGCTTTATGTTGAAGAATCACTCAACAATAAGAGACTTTGCTTGCTCGGACTTATATGAGCCTCACACCCCAAGCCAAGACTTCCCTTGCTTGTCTAACTGAAGCCTCAAACCCATAGATAAGACTTTGCTCGGACTTACTTAGAGGCCTCAATTCTCTTAGCCAAGACTTCCCTTGCTTAAACTTATTTAAAGCTTCACACCCTTAGCTAAGACTTCCACCTTTTACAAGGCAATTGATCTATGTGATGGAAATGATGCAAGCACAAACAACATAGGACGTATGATCAATATGAGCTATGGAAACTAGAATTAAACAATTAGCACACAACATATGATATTCTAGTTTAGAATCCAAGAGATAAAGTCACACAAGATGATGCATAAACATATGAAATACATGGATCATGTACACTTCATATAGAAATAGACTTAGTCATGTGAGCACACAAATCAAATATTGTCTAGTCATTAAAACAACATGAATCAAAATCTAGAGCATGTGAAACACCTAACACATGTGATTCCTAGTTTCATTCACAAAGAAAGTACTTGAATAAATTATATACATGAAGCACATATTCAAGATATTAGAAACATACACCAAAAATGCTAGAATCAAAAAATATGATCAATGAATATTCTAGCAAGTATTTAGAGTAAGAATGTAATGAATAATCAATTAAATCATAGATAGCTTTAACACTAAATCAAATGTGCTAATCCTAGATTTGTTCAATTAAAGGATCCAAGCACAAGACAAGATTATTAATCATAAAATAGATCAATCAAGTCACAAATAACCCTAGATATCAAGCTAAGAACAATACAACTCTCAAACATGTGAAATACTAGAATCATAGAAAACTAGTTCACATTTGTCTCTAATTAGACTTGATTTGCTTTGATATGAAGCTATCATTCTCAATAGCTTTCATCATACATACACATACATATGGAAGAAGAAAAAACCAAGGTAATTGAAGATCATAAAAGATGAAATCACAAAGTTTGGCTTAATACCTTAAAATCTAGAGCTAGTTCGTTTTTGACAGTGGAACTACCACAAAACTCGATCAAACAGCTGCAAACTCTTTTGGAGAGTAGGGGACTTGATTACGAAGGTTCTCCAACTTAAATCACTCAATTCGGTGTCTGAATGAGAAAGTTATGGTATTTGGAAGATGAGAAAGTTAGAGAGAAAATTTCTACACATTTTTATTCTTGACAATTACAAAGTGAGAGAGAGAGAATAATTAAAAGAGATGGGAGGGAAATCTAAAGAGAGTAGGGCCCACTTAGGAGTGCCTCTCTTGGTTGTCCCCGTGGTGGCCACGCGCCTCCACTGGAAGGCTCTCAAGTTGGCATTCGCTCATTTCGTTCTTCTCCTTGCATACCCCTCACGATCTTCGACTGTCCTTTGGCTTTTGAACTAGAATTTGAATCCATTTCTAGATTACAAACTGTAACTCACTTACACACGAGGACGACTATGAAGCTTTGAATATTGGATGTGAACTCAACTCGTTATATGATGACGAAGAAAACGTATTGAAAAGGAACGTAAAGTTTCTTAACTTCCTAGTTTGAACTCGAAACTTAATGAGTGAGTATCTGAATCGACCGGGACTCAACAAGGAATCATTTAAGAACATATTCAAGTGCAAATCACTTACACATAAACAAATAAACACAAGTTCACATAAGTATGCAATTTCCTAGACATAGTCCTAGTACATGCATATCTACAATGTATGTCAATATGAGATCAATGCATAAATATACTAAAACATGTGAATGTGTTATACTAAATTGACATTATGATGCAGGGACACTTATGAATAAATTGGGTGTGTGTGTGCACCTAAGCCTTGTAAGAGGAAAGAGATCTTAATGCCTTTGTATTTAATAGCGCTTTCCTCGTATGAAGGCATCACTTTGCTTGAATCGTTGTCCATCTTCACTTGAAGCTTGATAAACCACACAACTAGGACAACTAAACAATACAAAGCAAATAACGTATTGATATAGAATTATGTCAACTAAACTCAAAATCCTAACAATCTTCCCCTTTGGCAAATTCTATGTCAAAACACCTTTACAAAATTCTAAACATTAAAACAAAGATTGGTCACAAAAACTCACCCTAACATTACAATGAATCCAAGACTAATCTTCACCAAGTCTTGAACTTCTTCAAATGAGCTTCTCTTGATATCACCTAAAAAATGAGCTTAAAAGCACAAGAATATACAAGAGACCATCTAACAAATATATACTCAACCAAGAATATAATAATTAAGTTCAAATGGAATATAGTAATTAAGTACAAAGAGTACATGCATTCTCCCCTTCAATACATGCATACTTACAAAATATCTCAAACCATTTCAAATAACCTAATCAAGTTATTACATGCCATAAGAAGTTCAATAACACCAAAAAAAAAATAGCAAAAGAAGATAGATAGGCAAATCATATTTCTTCCCCTTTTTGACATAAAATGAAGAAAAAAAGAAACAAGAAATAATACATTGAGATCACAAATGCTTTGTTAGCCACTAATGCCACCAAAGAACGTTGAACGCTTCGAGGATCTCACGTAAAATTTGGAGTTGGAATCCTTACTTGAAGAGTTGTCTTCCTCCAAGCATTTTACTTTTGCCTTTAACTCCACTATCTCCTTCCTTGATGCCACGAGCTCTTCTTTCAATTGAATGACCCAATCTGGAAGATAAGACAAGCTTACACATTGCTTGACTCTTGAATCTCCTTAAAAAGTTTCAAAGTATCATTACCACCCTTTTCCTTGTATGACATGTAAGCCATACGTATTTCATAAAAACTTTCCAATGGTGGGAGAAACACATCCTTCTCAACTCTCTTTACTCCTTGTGACATACACAAATTAGTAATAAAACCTAGAAATGGAAGTTTCTTATCCGCTCTAAATGTGCAAGCCGCACTCTCAATATGCTCTATAAGAATATCTCTTAGGTTTAAAGGCTTGTTGGTAGCTAATGCATACACTATCTTGACATTCTCTTTATTCAACTAGATTGCATTAGTTGAAGGAACAAGATTTGCACAAACAAACAAATGCCAAAATGCACTAATTTTGGTCAACTCACTTTTATTGATGAAAACTCGTTTTCCCTATTCAAACTTGTTGTCCTCACATAGAGTTATTCCCATTTCATTTAGATCATCAATAGACTCCACATCAAGTAATTCCGAAGAAATGTCACATGAAAGACCAAGGAACTTATTGATATTATCTGAAAACACTCTAAAGAGAACACCTCTAATGTTCACCAAAGCATTTTTATGAAAAGTACAATGCTTGAATTCATGGTAGAATTCTATAACTATATTTTCATTTACTCCACCAAGCATATGAATTCCATTTCCTACCAACAATTGACTTGTGAACATAAGATCCTTCACAATCACACAAATCTATCCCTCTATCAAAAATGAGCTTTTTGGTTCATATCACACCTCCAGGATTTGCCTTAATAGGTTTAGATTTCTTAAAGGATGGCTTTGTGGATTTTGGATTTTCATTTCTAGTTACTTTTGATTTCCCTATAATTTGTGAAGGTGCACTAACACAAAAACAACCAAAAACATGAGTGGAAACATCAAAACAAGTTAGTAACCAATAAACAATATACAAAGGCAAAACATCATTTTTGAAAAGTCAATATGCATATCAAGAATTATCATAGTATCTTTATCAAAACAATTACAATGCCAACAAACATTAATCTTGAAGAACATGTGAACATATCATAAAAGAGAACAAAAGTCTAGCATATAATGCTCCCCCTTGATAAATGCTCTATCTAAGATCTAGATAGAAAATTGTTCACAAAAATATCCACACAATCACATCACCAAGCAATTTCAATAGATTTTCAAATAAGCTCTACAAACAATGAGAGTTACACCAAGATTTTCAATCTGTCTCATATTTCTTCAAAAATTGCTATAGTATCAAAACACCAAATAAGCAAATGTGAATGTGTAAAGATTTTGCTTCAAGTATATGAAAAGAAGTAATTTGATAATCAAATATGCAAACAATATCAACATCTATTCATCTTAAGCCTTTCCATAAAAAGGTCAAACCGATTATCATCCAGAATTTTGGTTTTAAAGATAATAGATTACAACATATGAGCATGTGTATGCAAGTGGCTCGTTATTTCATTTCTATTTGACAACCCGAGCTAACTTGATTATTCAACTTTACTCTATAAAGCCTTTTTTGTTTCATTTTAGGCTTGAATCAAAGATTTTTTTTTTTAATGATTCTTTTCAACATTTCTTTGATTTTTCTAACATAAACATATACGTTTCATGGTAGCTTTTACTCATCATAATGGTGTAACCCTTTCCTACACTGGGCGACTGCAAAACCAAGGTGTGTAGTTCTTTCCATGAAAGTGCTCATTGAGTTCTATGTTGCCGAAGCAAATAAATACCAATCATAGGTCATCTTTAAATGTACTAGTCCTAGGACTTCAAGGTGTATCCAAAACTTACATCAATCAAACTCAACTTACTTAACTAAGCATACAAGAGAAGCAAAGTGCATTTTTGAAACCAAGTTTTATGGCTTAAAAGCACATGATCAAAAAGCAATACAAAGAGCCTTATTGAAGATCATTACTTCTCGAGAGAGTAGCTTTTCAAAGAATATGAAACCCATATTTTTCAAAAACTTGCCACTCAACAATCATACAACAAATACACAACACGATTAAGATCAATGTGAATAATTATCACCAAAAGATCTCAAAATAACGAATGTCAATGAGAACCATACAAACACTATACTAGTTCTCTAACATGACATGATTCATGAACTGGTGTAAACAATGAGTCGAAAGATGAAAAAATCAAGTAAGCAAGCAATATAATATAGAGATACGTTCGCAAGTTATTTTTTATCAATTATGAGTCCTTTTGGCTTGTTTGTCCACATGACAACAAATTGTTGGTGTGTCGATCCAAGAGACTAAAGACTTAACATTTCAACTCAAACACATATAAAAATGACTTTCTTCAAAAGTCTTAACAAAATTAATCACCATATAGATTTCATGATATGCAACTTCTCAAAAGTTAATCAACGAATTTCGACTATCATAACAAATATGTGAGATAGCTAAGTTCATGCCATGTTGTAGAGATACAAAGCTAGCTAGCTAAGTTTCTTAACAACTTGACACTAATTTTCAAGCTAACTCACATGTGCAACTTACTCAATGGTAAGAGCACCCACCCTTAATCAAATTGGTCTTGGGTGAACCTATACAAATATTATCAAGATCCTTTTTAACAACAATGTTGAATCTAGAATAAAGGCTATCTACTACTTGATTCATAAGAACATCATTGATACTCTTCTTTTCAACATCATTAGCAGCACATGCTTTGTCAAACTTAACAAGGTTCACATTCTTCACTTTTTAGACATTTTTGACATGCTTTGAAACATTTTCATGCTTTCCATATTCTAAAGCCCTAGCATGCTTAATATGAAGTTCAATCTCTTTATCCATAGATGCATTTCCTAATTCACAATGTTCAAAGTATTTGAAGCACTTGGGCTTGGTATGGCCTATGGTATTGCAAAAATAGCATATGGGAATAAAAGAAAAGATTTTACCTTCCGGACGTGAAGTAGCACAAATGAGAGTTTCTAGGAGTACCTTGTTTATCAATCTATGCTTGGCCTTGGAACGTCTCTTCTTAGAAGATTTCTTGTCATTAATGACCTTTTACTTGCCAGTAGGAAGTGATGCTTCTATGAGCTTATCCTTAACCACTAAGCCGCTAGAACCTCCTTGAGATAAGCTAGAGATGATCATATCCTTTTCAAGAACAATCTCTTCAACTTCTCTAAGCTTTTTGGAAATACCACTCTTTTCAACCAAGAGCCTTTGATTTATTGTTACAAACTCATCCACTTGTATCTTAATCAAATCTTCCTTCTCCTCAACCTCTCTTAACGATGTCTCTAATTTCTTTTCAAGGCTTTTCACTTTAGCCAAAAGGTTAAGATGGGTTGAATTCGAACTTGGATGCTCTTGAAGATTTGAATCAACTTCCTTGTCAAAAGATACTTGACATTCTTCCTCTAGAGATGAGTGAAAGGCCGTAAAAGTAACAAAGTTGCTAACCAACTCTTCCTCACTAGAAGACTTATCACTTCAGCTCTCCTCATGACTAGAGTCTTCAGTGTGACTCCAAATGGCCGCTATTGCTTTCCCTTTCTTGTCCTTCTTAGCAAAACTCTTTGGACACTTGGAAGCAAAATGACCAAAGCCATGACACTTATAGCATTCAACCTTGTTTTTACTCATGTCATCCCTATCCTTGTTTTACCTTGGAGTGTGTGGCTTCTTGACTTCTTTAGAGAACTTCGCACTTGGCTTGGCGCCTCTCTTCAAGAACTTCCTAAACCTCCTCACCAATAAAGTTATCTCCTCGTCATCATCACTACTAGCCTCTTTAACGACTTTGAGAGCTAAACCCTTATTCTTAGCTTTCGGTTTCATGCTAACCTCATAAGTTTGAAGAGATCCTAGCAACTCATCTAAGCACATGATGTCAAAGTCTTTACTCTCTTCAATGGTCGTAACCTTGGCTTTTAACCTCTTAGGTAGAGATTATAGGATCTTCCAATTGAGTCGCTCTCTAGAGATTAGAGTGTTAAGAGCTTGGCATTGATTGGCAATGTCTAGTAGTTTGTCTTAAAAGTCAACAAACTTATCTTCCTCACACATTTGCAATATCTCAAATTGAGATGTGAGCATTTGAAGCCTAAACTTCCTTACCGCCTTAGTCTCCCCATTGGTGACCTTAAGAGCATCCCATGCCTTCTTTACAGTCTTTAGATTTTAGATGTAGGAGAATAGCCTACTATCCACACCTCCGAAAATAACATTCACTGCTTGATGATGCCATTTCGCCAACTCGAACTCACTAGTAGTCCACTCACTTCTAGGCTTGGAAACGATGGTTCCATTCTCAAGTCACTTATTTGGTGAGAGATAACCATCTTCCACGGTCATTCAAGCTCTCTTATTAATAAAACGAGTATCCGAAATGACCAGGACTCAACAAGGAATCATTTAAGAATATATTCATGTCCAAATCACTTACACACAAACAAATAAACATAAGTTCACATAAGTATGCAATTTCCTAGACTTAGTCCTAGTACATGCATTTCTACAATGTATGTTGTAAGATCCTTGATTTGTATTGGCTTGATTCTATTGCAAAACTCTCTATATTTGTAATAAGTGTTGCTTAGGTTATTCTTGGTGAAAAGAAGCTTTAAAGGTTAAAAGCGACCGTCTTATGCAAATATCGTCTTCAAGGGGAACATCGCATTCTTGAATGCTAAGGTATCAAGATTCTTCTTCCTCTTGCAAGACGTAAGCACGCACATACACAATTCATTCATGTATGTCCCTGCATCATTGTACAAAAATTTGGTATAACATATTCACACACATATAAGTATGCTCATGCATTGGTCTCATATAGACAAACATTATAGAATTGTATGTTTTATCACTATTGCTTATATATTACATACTTGTATGACATTATGTTTATTTGTTTATTTTTTATTGTATTTCGGACTTGAAAATGATCTCATATGATTCCTTATTGAGTCCCGGTCATTTCGGTTACTCATTCATTAGGTTTCGAGTCCAAACGATGTAGCTACGCTACTTTGCGTTCTCATTCGTTGAGCTGTCTTTGTCATCGTTTTACAAGATAAATTCTCAACTTTTTGTAAAGTTTTGTATTCTTTGTTGTGCTTGAGGGAATCATGATTTATAATCCAAAGATGGATTCGAAATCGGAGTTCAGAGGCCCGAATACAGCCGAAGAACGCGAGAAGTGCGCGAGAGGAGCAAGATTGGCCAAAGGCCAACCTTTGTGTGCCACACGGCTGGGATGCCACTCTACCCACGTGTGGCACATGCACCCCACACATGGAGGTGATGTAGCAGCCCATGATTTGTCCATTTTTTCCCTCCCTTGAATTCTTTTAAAAACTCTCCTCCTTCCATCCAAACATTAAGTACATAAAATTTGAAAAACAAATGAAATCAGAAATTTTCTCTCAATTTTAGTTTTCTTATTTTGATCATTACTCTCTTATACAGACTCGAAATTGAATGATCCAGAAACCAAAATTGTCAGTCTTTAAGAGAGCTATAAACCCTAAGCATTTTTAGAGTCAAATGAATCCTTGATTGTTCACAGCAAGATGTTCTTTAGTCCGAGTTTCAACTTTGTATGTGAAATTTCTTCTTGTCACTTTCTCTTTGATCATCTCTTTTAATCTTCTAATTTGATAGATAATTTTTGGTAAGAATGATGTTAGATCATATCCTAGAGGTGTTTGATCATTTGTTAATTGAATTTTAGCTTTGTGATTTCTCTTGAACATATATTTGCTAAACTTGATTTAACTTGGAATTGATTCTAGAAATGTTATATGTGATGTGCTTCATGATAATTTCTAGGTTTGATTTCATGATCTAAGAACTAAGATTTTCTTTTGATATATTGAATATTCATATCTTGTTCTTATTGATTCACATGCTATGATTTCTAGATAGATTTATGAATGTGTGTTAAAATTATATTCTATATTATCACTAAGCATGTTCATAAAGTTTGATTGATCATCTTGCTTTATTTGACTTGTGTTTGCATCATTTGCATCACTTAGATCATTTCCTTGTGGAAAGGTTGAAGTCTCTTGTTAAGGTGAGTGAAGCCTTGATTTGAGCAAGAAGACTTAGCTAGAAAAGTATTCCGGATAGCCAAGCACGAAGACTTAGTTAGGATTAAGAGGATCCAAATAACTAAGCAAAAGTCTTAGCTAGGAGTTTGGTACTCCGGATGGTTGAGTTAGGGAAGCTTGACTAGGATCATTTGTGATCTAAATTGCTAAGTAAGGAAATCTTCCTAGAGGCTTGAGAGCCTTGGATAGAGAGTTGCTCTCTAGAGATGTAGGACACATCTTGAATAGAGAGTAGGATAGGTGGTTCACTAGGCCTTGAGGGTAGATTAGGAGTTGATAGCTTATGGTGGATATCATTTGTTGATAGCCTTGAGTGTGTAAGTCATTTTCATATAGTGGATTGCTTTGCCGGTGGTTGTGGTTATTCAACCCGTGGATGTTTCCTCTTTGAGGTTTACCACGTAAAAATACTTGTGTTCATTTTCGCTTTACTTTTGATTATCTTCCATATCATGTATTGATTGTATCTCTTGTATATTGATTTTTACATGTATTGACTCATATTATACAATTGTTAAATCATATCTAGTGTACATTTCATTCTTGTAATCTGCAAATTTTGAAGTTGGAAGAAATTGAGACTATACCTATTCACCCCCCCCCCCCCCTCCTAGGTATAATATACATTACATCTCTCTAGGGAATTTCATATGTCAATATGAGATCAATGCATGAGCATACTAAAACATGTGAATGTGATATATTAAATTAGGGCTACGATATGGGGACACTTATGAATGAATTGTGTGTGTGTGTGCGCTTAAGCCTTGTAAGAGGAAAAAGGTCTTAATACCTTTGTAATCAATAGCGCTTTCCTTGTACGAAGTCATCACTTTGCTTGAACCATTATCTATCTTCACTTGAAGCTTAATAAACCACATAACTAGGACAACTAAACAATACAAAGCAAATAACGTATTGATATAGAATTATGGCAACTAAACTCAAAATCCTAACAACAATGCTTGTAGCTTCCTATTTACCAATTCCATGAACTAGTTGATTCCTTAAAAACCAAATACTCTACATTTTAACAACCACAAGCTCCATTTCCTTCTTCTGTAGTTTATTGTAACAAGACATAATGAACTCTAGGAAATGGACTCTATCCTCACGCTTCAACCTTTTCATGAAAACACAATCACTGTGCACAACCTTCAACCCTAAGCAACCCCACAAGGCATGAACTATAGTTTCTATAGCATAGGAACAAACTGAGCACATGAAATTCCTACAAAGTTATAAACTAAACAACCTAGAGAGGGGGTGAATAGGTTGACACTCTGTTTTGTAAAACTCTTTTGAGATTTTTGTCAAACATTTGGTGAGTAAACAAATTAATCTTTAATATGATTATTATGAGATAGCAACCATCACATGTAAGCTCAATTCACCACCGTGAGTCTGCAAATGTGAAAGAATTTGATACACTTAACACAAACACATAACAAGAGACAATGTATCTCATATACTAATATATTCAATGCAAAGAAAAATCCAAAAATTGTATTTTAAATATTACAATGTAAATTCACTAAGAAAAACTTTTCAACTTGATATAGAATTTCACAAGATACAATGTTCAAACATTATAAAAAGATACAAGCGACAAATATTGATTCAACAAAGTGTTTGCAACTCAAACTTATCAAGAATCTTGTTTACAAAGATATTCAATACTAATAAACTTAACAAGATATAAACATCACAAAACTCAATTATAAGAGAGTTTGAGTTAGAGACATTTGACACATCATATTTATGTGGTAAACCTCCAAAGAGGAAACATCCACGGGTTGAACCATTCAACCACCTCCAAGAAACACCTTCTTTCACTAGTTGGATAAAAGTACACTCTCAAAGTGATCAATCTACATGACTATCTACTTCCTATTAGATATCTCTTCTATCCTACCCACGAGCCTTTTACTAGTGAAAAACTTGTCGGCACTCAACTTAGAAGTCGTATGCCTCTAATTGAGTTCTCATGCTCAACTTACAGATCCACACGATCCTTGTCAAGACTCACTCACTCAAGCTAGAACCACTTGTTCCAACAAGAGACTTTATGCCTTTGCAAGGCTTCCTAACGTGATCAAATGTATTCAAATGCGAACATATGTAACATAAAATATATGATCAAGATATCCTATGGAAACTAGAAATGGACAATATGCACACAATGTATGTTTTTCTAGTTTATAATCCAAAAAATTGACTTCACACAAAATGATACAAATCACATATGAAATGTACGGATTAATTACACTTCATGAAAAACTAGAAATAGACTTGAAAGATCACAAACAATGTTTTCTTGTTCTTTATGCATGAATAAAAACTTAGAAAATGCAATCCAATCAAATCACACTTAAATCCTAGATTTTATTCATGCAAACTAAAGTCTGAAACATAACATATTTATTAAGCACATGTTCAAGACTTTAGAACTAAAACAAAAAAAAAAATGCTCGAATACAAAATTTCTTTAATAAGATTCTCTAGCAAATATTTAGAGCACATATTAACAAAAATAATCAATTAAATCTCAAGGGCTCCAAATATAAAATTAAATGTGCTAATCTTAAATATATTCAACTAAAATATCCTAGCACATGTGAAGGCTATCAATTAGACGTGACGTTGGTTCCGGTTCGGTTCGGTTCGATTCGATTCCCAGTTCGGAACCGACGGTTTCAGTTCCTCGGTTTCGATCCGGTTCCGACAGTTCAGCCAGTTTGAAATTAAATCTCTAGGGCTCCAAATATAAAATTAAAGGTGCTAATCTTAAATATATTCAACTAAATTATCCTAGCACATATGAAGGCTATCAATTAGACGTGACGTTGGTTCCGGTTTGGTTCGGTTCGGAACCGACGGTTTCAGTTCCTAGGTTTCGATCCAGTTCGGCCAGTTCGATTCCTTTTTTTTTTTCATATATTTATTATTTTTAAAAAAAATTAGACATTTAAAATTCTAAATGCATTTTATTGGGTCACCCGAAATTAAAATAAAATAAATATATGACAAATTAAAAAAAGAAATTAAAATAAAACTAAAAAATATAAAATCGGTCTTGCACTTAATTTTTACCACAATTAAGTTACACACATATCCTCTTGGGGTTTAGAGGAATCATAGGCCACATAGTTCTCTTACCTTTTATTGCTAGTTTGTGATTTAAAATGGCACCGTAACTAATTGTTGCCATCCGTTCCAATTATAGGGGTATGTTGGTGATCATCAAAGATATTATAGGTTGCATCTTGATCAACTTCTTGTTGTCTGTTTTGCGCCTCGGTCCAATCATCAACACAATCTTGTATCTGAATTGATTATAGACTCAAAACCGAACGTCTGCGTCCAGAATATTTTCACTAGCGCTAACTCTTGTTCCACAACCACTGTAGAAACTGATGTTAAAAGAATTTGTATGGCTATAATAGCCAAGATTGGAAAGTACCTTTCATGCTCATTTCATCAATGTAGGATATTAATTTTTTTAACAAATCGCAATGTGTGTATCATCAAAAAGTATAAATGCAATAATTCTTTTTTGGATAGTCCATGCATTATCCATATAATGACAAGTGACACCGAAGTATAAATGTATTCACCAATGGTCATTCCATATGTCGACACATACAGAAACACAACCATTATATTTTTAAAAAAATATTTTTCCAACTTCCTTTTTCTTTGTAATAAATTTTATGAAGTGTTTCTGTGAGAGTGGTTCTAGGAAAATGATATGCAGCAGGATTTAATGCTCGTTGACAATAATTATTAAAACCAACATTTTCACCAAAACTAAATGGTAAATGTTTTATTACAACCATTCTAGCTAATTCTTTTCTATTTTTTTTTCATTACTCTATTTAAATAATTGTTAGTTATGAGTAGTGTACCTGGAAATTTGAGCTTGTGAACTCGATCTGGCTTGTGAGTCTGGATAGTTGTTCGTTATATGCTTCTGATATGAGTCATATCCTCCATATTTGCTCCACTTAAATACTTTTTTGTACTAATTGTAAACCGTTATAGTGCTTCCATCTGCTTGCGTTACTTTCTTCATATGGAGTACAAAGAGATAAGATTTGGGCTACTTCTGTAACTTCTCTTCCATAGGTTTTTTGATGCTATAGTTGTTTACGGCGAGAAGAAAAAAATGTAGTATTAATATGATTAGGGTTTTATAGAAGACAAAATAAGAAATAAGTTAGATTAGTGGTGATAGTTTTAGAAATAGTAAATTGTATTAAATTTCAGTGGATTTTTATTAAGTGAAAAGTAAAAAAATTTCACTTTTCTAAACAAGTGGTTTTAGGGGTTCTATAAGTAATTTTGTCACTTAAAAAATCAAACAAAAAAACTCGATGGAACACATTAAGTGTCATTAAGTATTAAATGGAAAAATCAAACAGAGCCTTAGCATGAATTTAAAACTACAAGTTAACATCAACCCTAACAAGAGATCCTAACTTCATCTCCATGCTCAGCCTAAAGGACCCAACATTATCTACCAAACATTGACATGAAGAAAAGAAAGAAAATAAAAAATATAAATAAAAACACAACCAACTGTTAGAAAGTAATAATTAGCTTTGTAAACAACTTCTTTGATGTTCAATAAAGCATAAATTAAGCTCTACGATGACTATGTCTCCCATCAGACACCAAATTTTGATTAAATGTAATTTCTGAGAATCCAAGACCAATTCGCAAATGTAAATCAAAATCTATCTTTCTCAGCCAATGCCAACAGATTTTCATATTTCTTTAAAATGTGTCATGTTTGCTACAAATTATGTAATAGAAATTGAGTATACAAATTGACAAAGATGTTTTCAAAAAATTGATTTTTTTTTTTTTTTACTTAAACTAAGAATGAACGGAATCAATCTTTCAATAACAAGTTGTTACATTCATCAAAATTGATATCGAATGCAAGGGAAGCACCACAAATGATTAGTTCCTTATTTATTTATTTCACAAAATAAGATAAGAAGCACCATAAATGACTTTCAAATTTATTCAACAAATAAATAAACAACATACCTTGAAAATATATAATTTGTGTTCAAACAACCTAGATAAAGGGTGAATGGGTTGTTAATCTAGTTAGGTACCAAATTTTCATATTAGTCAATATTGTGAAAATTAACCCAATACAATGAAATACAATCAACGTAATTAAAGTGCAGAAAACAATAAATAACATGTTGATTGATTTACGTGAAAAACCCTCCAATCGGGTAAAACTCACGGAGTATCCATCTAGCCACACACGGTCCTTAAATCCATTATTTGAATGAAAGTTTACAACCTAAGTTGACCTCAAATCAAACCATTCTTGGTCACTAACCTTTCCACTCTACCCGGCGGGCCTTTAATAGTGATCCTAAACCAATTACTTGTGCACTAACACTTTTAGTCACAAGACTTGACTCAATGAAAAGTTTAAGCAACGTAAGTGAATATGTGAACATATTCTAAATGCAATTAATTCTAGGTAACACTAAATGTTTATCTAGAGATTAAATGATAGCAATAAAATCAATCCTATATATCAATATGTCTACATGAATGCTCACAGAGAACTAACTAGATAAAGATATGAGAATCTAAAATCTAGTCATCAAACAAAAGCTAATCAACCAAAGTTGTCATTAAACATGGCAAGGACAAAAAATGCAATCAAGAATTGCAATCAATGAGTCGTAATCAATAATGTCTAAATGCAAGGCATATAGACTTAGTTAGAGGGCAATAATGTCCTAAATGCAAGTTATCAACAAACATACTCAATCATGTTATAATGACTCATAAATATATGCAATAAAGAGAGTCCTAGCATTTAATCAACTAATAAATGCAATAAAAACACAATTTTGGAAAATTTGAACAATTAACAAAGATGGAGTGTTTGTTCAACTTACCAAGTTAGCTAATGATGAAGACTCATGCCTTCAAGACGCTTAATGATGCATAAAGATGATGGGTTTTGGGTTTGGAGAGTTAAAGAACAACTCTTGGAGCTTCTCTCACTAAAGGGTATCTTCTCTTCTCTAAAAATGGATTTTGAAGCTCTGAAAATTGACTGGAGAAGATGATGGGGTATATATAGGAACCCTAAATGAAACTACGCCATCTTGATTAAAAACCAAAATTTGGACGTTTCCGCGGTACTCTTTGATGGAGCTTACCGTGGAGACACACTGGAGACTTCCACGGTTGCACCATTCCACGGTACACTTTGACGAGCGTACCATTGGAGAAGCTTTGTAAACTTACACGGTTCGATTTTACGGTTTGCTTCGATGACCGTACCGAGGCAAACCTTTGCCAAAATATGTGGTTCACAAAAACAACGGGCGTGGTACACTTAAATGGAGCGTACCGCAAAAATCCAAAATCTTTGAATTTATAAAGGAAAGTTTGACCATTATCCATGGACCAAACCCCTATGACCCTAGACCAAACTAAGAGAAGAAATGGGCATTCTCTAGAGGTCAAACATCGCGTTTAGACTACCATACCATCATGTATGCGCGGACGTTTCCAATCACACAAATGGAAACGAATTACACAAAGCATAACCACACTTAAAGCTAACAATGAGGTGCAACTGTGATTGTAAATAGAATGCACACAAAAAAGTAATGATTACAAAAGCAATATGAGCAAGACATGCATGAAAAGTGTGTGTGTGCAACTAATTCTCTTTAAGGAGTTAAGCACAATTGACATACCTTTGAAGTGCTCTTGACCTTGAGGTCTTAAGAAAGCCTTTGAAGCTTGATCATACACAATGAAGGCCTAGCCTACCCTTTACAAATTGAACCCCAATTTTGGTTTATCAATGAAATAAGACAATCAAAATATGAGAAACTTACATACCTTTTTCCTCCTAAAACAGCACCTTAAGACAAAACCTGTGAGAATGAACCTCGCAAAACCGCACTTGTAGACGAAACGGCGGGTTGTAAACTAGAGAGTCAGTATTGGATAGGGTTGAAAGCCGCAGTGTCGAGGTAGTCTCAAGTGGCGGCATCGAGAGTCGTTGAAAACGACGATGGGTCGATGGCAACAGCATCTATGAGTCGATAGCAGCGACGTTGATGGGTTGATGGGTTGATGGTGGCGGGGACAATGGCCTATCTCTCTCTTTCTCTATATCACTATTTCTTTCTCACTTACTTAGGTCAATGCCCGTTTGTAAGTGCAAGTATTGTGTGATTGGCTTATTTCTATATCAAAACATTGGGGGTGCTTTTGTATGGATAGTTTAGGTTCTTCATGTGGTTATCAGCATAGTGATCATGATCGAAGACAACTTTCCTAGCATCCCAAGATCTTTAAGAGCCGAGCTTCAAAGGTATAATCTACTCTACTTGCTCTCTTAAAGAGATTAGGTGCACACACACAATTCATTCATATGTGTCCCTGCATCATTGTGCAATACTTATACACACACATATTGATCACATGTTTATGCATTAAGCATTTAGATTGATTTCTAGGCTTGTTGTATCATTAGATTGTGTTGTGTTCACTCGCAACGTTTCTTTGCGATTTGTTCATCATACTAACACACTCACACATTTGATTTGTGTAATCATGCATTGCATTTCATCATGTGATATGTTGTTCTGTGCATGTTGTTTGATATGTTTAGATAAGGTTTGGTTGTTTGGAGTAAAGTGTCTAGTTTAGAAAGATTGGTTTTTCAATGGTCTAAATGTTTTTCAAAACTGACCTTTGTATGGTCTTGCGACCATAACATTTTAACAAAAAAATCAAATTGAGTTTTGAAAAATTCTCAACAAACTAGACACTCATATCTTTCCAACGGTATATTATTCATAATATTTCATAACCATTTGGATTGATTTTGAAATCTCCAAAGAGACCACTGAAACAGGGGAACTCTGTTTCATTCCAAATCTGACATTTGGTTACTCAAATGACCGTATCATTTTCTATAGACATCCAAATCTTGTTTTGTAATAAGTATAAAGTAGGCATTAATACCTTTCAAATGGTATATTATACGATAGGTTTCGATATCGTTTGGTCATGTTTTGGAGCGTTGAAAAATCGAGCTAGTGTGTTGTGGCACTAAATGCATGATGTACCGCGGTTTATGCACCAAGATTTTTGGTACGGAAATTCTCTGGAAAATGCCACGGTTTTGAGCACGGTTCGTGCCCAGCGATGTCATACCACACCTCGTGCGTGTTTTGGCCATATCTCACTCAATATAAGTTCGATTAAGCTCATTTTTGAAGTGGGGTTCACAAAATTTCAATAGTTATCCTCCAAACACATTCTAAGCACTTCAAAACCCTAGATCTAAGACTTGGAGTACTTTATTGAGTGTGGGTCTCTCTCCAAACTCAAGGTATGATATGAAATCCCCATTTTCATGATTTTATCTTTCAAAAATTATATCTTCTCCATGGATTATATGTTGGATCTAGGTTTTTATTAGTTTTGGATTGTCTCTTGATTAGGCTAGATTCTTTTGAATGCTTGTGCTTAATTTTATCATCTAGTCTATGATTTATGGAAACTCAAACACTTGTGACCTAGTTCTTCATGAGTGCTTCAAATCATTCATGGGTTTTCATTATTGATCTCTATCGTTAGGTAAGAAAACATTTCCCTTAGTGATTACAATATGGGCGGCTCGGTCTAGCCTAGCTCAGCAAGGGCATGATGGGCCCTTAACAGGCCTGACCTAAAAAAGCCTAGAGAATGAAATATGTTGTCCAAGCCCGACCTATTAAGGTTTGGGGTGACCTGGCTTGGCCCGGAAGAACAGACATAACAGGCCGGGCTAGAAGGCCGAGCTAGGGCGGCTTGCGGGCTTAAATACTGCTTGTTTTTTTTTTTTTTTTTTTTAAAGAAATTAAAGAAATATTAAATCAATTACATATAATTTATATAAAAATATAAAATAAATAAATAATTAATCAATTGTTTGTTTTTTTTTAAAAAAAAAATTTCTTTTTTTTTTTTATCTTTTTTACCCAAAAATTTATTTATCTTTTAATATTTTTAATTAAAAATTTATTTATTATTTTAACTTATGTATTTTAATTTTTAAGTTTAATCGTTTCAAATTTATTTCTTATTTTATTTTATGTTGAAAAAAATTATTTCTTATTTATTTTAGTCTAATGAGAAATGAAATAAAATATAAGAAATATATTAAATTATATTTAATTTATTTACTAAAATTATTCAAAGAATAAATAAAGTTATAAAGATGTAAGACAGTAAGAATTAAAAAAGAGCTGAGTTTTATTTAGTTATTCACATTTCAGTTTATATGATTTGTGATTACCTCGTTAAAAACCTTACCAAGAAAAACTCAATGGGATTAAAACTTAGTAAAGGAAAGGAGTGCAATCGAATTACAAAATTACAAATACATGTAAAATTAAAAAAATTTAAATTAAGTATTCAGTCTTGCCGGTTGTTGCAGGAACCGAAAGCCTCTTCGAAATATATGTTGGAAAAACTTTGAATTAGTTCTTCATTCACTGGTTGATGATGCATCCTCATCTCTGCATGCTCATAATAATTAAGGCATGTTAATACCTCCACCATCTAAGGGGTCAAACAAGATCTTCAAGGTTCGATTATGCGTCTGCTAGTGTTGAATGCCTGTTCTGAACAAACAGTAGACACAGGGATGACGAGTACGTCCCGTGCTAGTTGAGACAACACTAGATAACTCTCAGTATGGTTCTTCCACTATAACATCAGATCAAATTCTTAGAAGTCTCCATGATGGGCTATGTCGAACTTAGTTTCAAAAAAAGTGTTCAGTTCACAATGTTGAGATGACGAAGATGAAAATGAAGACTCTTGGTTACCGTTTAGGATTCTCATACTTCTCTTCTTCGGTTGTTGTGTCCGATTGTTCCAATCGTTGCATGTTTTTATCGCTAAAACTGTGCTTATAAAAACGATGAACTTTGAACACCTTGGAGTGTAGGTTAGTAAAATTTTGAGTAAGATCTAAATTCAAGTAACCACCAATATACTCAATAAAAGATTTTAAACTATTTAATTTAGTCCTATGATCTACTATACAACCTAAGGTATAGAGTAAAGGAATTTTAGACCAGTATTTTTGAAAAAATTTCACCATCGCCGCAACTGCAGTGCTTAACATGGCATAACCTTTATATAAGTACAACATTTTAGACATTTCTAAAATTTGATGCAGTGCAAGATGAGATGTAGGGCAATAAACCTTAGAAAGAAGTACAGTTGAATCATAAAAAATCTTTAAAAATTTAATCAAAATTTTTGCCACATACCAATCGTCATTAGATATAGTAGGACCGCACACTAAGGACATTTCCATATTATAATAACCTATAATTTTAATAGAGTAATCAATAGTTGTTGGGTTTTAGATTTGTGTTGGTTTGATTCCATAACAAAACCCTCTTTTTTTGTAATGTCTAATTGCTTAGGTGGTTCTTGGTTAATATGAGCTTCAAAGATGAAAAGCAACTTCCCATAGAAAGTTTGTCTTCAAGAGGATAGGTGCTTACTTGGATGCTTAGGTATCAAGATTCTTCTTCCTCTTGCAAGGCATAAACGTACACACACACATTGCATACATTTATATCCCTACATCATTGCGCTAAATTGTTATAACACATTCACACACATATTGTTGTATGCACATGCATTAGATTTAATTTGACAACTTTTGTAAAATTGCATGTTCTAAGACTATCTCTAGGAAACGTCATACTTGTGTGTTCTTTTGTTTGTTTGTTTGTGTTTTATAGATATCATACTTGAATATGTTCTCATATTATTCCTTATTGAGTTCCGATCATTTCAATTACTCATTCATTAGTTGTCAAGTTCCGAGTTGGAAATTACAAAACATTCCATACATTTAACGTACATGGTTTTCGTCTTTGTTTATCGAGTCATTTTCCATATCTTTTGTGAAAGTTTTATAAATGTCCATGTCCATGAGGGAGTTATGGTTTGTAATCTGAAAGCATATTAGAATTCGAAATTTGAAGGCTGAAATATGGTAGAAGAACGTGAGAAGAGCACGATGGAGGAGAAGAATGGCTAAAGGCCATTTGCATCCCTTCCCGTGGAGGTGCATGAGCCTCATGGGAAGGCCACCCCTCTGCCCCCGTGAGGCCCACATGCCTCCACAGGGAGTTGAGGTGGCAAGACCCCATTGGATAGCCGAGTCTCTCTCTATATCTCTATATATATATATATATCTGAATTTCATGCAAAAATTTAAGTATCTTCTTCCGTTTTTGTTTCGTATATATCCCTTCCTTAAATCAACTCCGATTTTAGATTTTCAAAAGTCATATTGGTCTTGAAGAGAGGAACAAGTCCTAAGCATTTTCAGAAAAAAAAAATGATGTCCAAAATTTTTGTTATGATTTGATCTCCATTCATGTGTTCATCATTTTGTAAGTGAATCATCATCTCTACATTTCTTTTATGATCAACTTGTTGTATCTTCTTATTTGATTAAGGAAAAAAATGTGTAGAATGATTTTGATTCATCTTTTAGACTTGTTTGAGTGAATTTCGAGATTAGCTCTTGTGAATTTGATTGAACATCTTCTAGCTAATTTAAAAGAACATGAAATTGAATCTAGAATACTTTGTGCTTTGATCTTGATTGTTGATTTCTAAGTTTAGTCACGTTCTAAGAACTAGGCTATTTTGATTGTGATCTCTATTATTCTAATCTAGTTCTTGCTTGATTAACATGCTTAGGTTTATAGATATCTTTGTCATTGATTTTTGAAAGCATAATCTAGTTCTCTAATTGCATGTTTATAAAGTGTTTTTGATCTACTTGCTCTATTTGATTGTGATTACATCATATTGCTTATGTGCACTTTGCTTATATCATTGCCTTGTGAAAGGTTGAAGCCTCTTGTTGGAGTGAATGAAGCTTTAACTTGAGCAAGAAAACTTGGATAGGATAGTGATCCATATAGCCAAGCATGGAAACTTAATTAGGATCGGGGTAATTCGAATAACTAAGCAAGAAGCCTTGTCTAGGATCGGGAGGATCCAGATAGACGAGCAAGGAATCTTTCTAGAGACGTGAGTATCTTGGATAGGAAGTTACTTCTTAGATGTGTAATAGTCACATCTTGGATATAGAAAGTAGGCAAATTGGTTCACTAGGCCCAAGGGTAGAATAAGAGTTGATTACTTTTTGAGTGTATATCTTTTATTTGTCATAATGAATTGTGATTTGTCGGTAGTTATGGTATCAACCCGTGGATGTTTCCTCATTCTGAGGTTTTACCACGTAAAAATCTCTTGTATTGATTCTCATATTTTAGTTTCTTTACTTTCTTTGACTTGTATTGTTTTAACACTTGGCTTAGTCGAATCCATATTCACTTGTTGAAGCAATTAACTTGTTAAAGTTTCTAAGTGTGCATAAATTGTTTGTGAAGAAAAAGAAGTGGTATAATTTGAGCCTATACCTATTCACCCCCCCCCCCCCCCCCTCCCCCACTCCTCCCCTTTCAGTATATTTTACACTATAAGTGATTAAGAGAATTTCAATAGCACTTTACAATATTAAATAAGTGGAGTTCCACCTTACCGGCATATATGTTTGGAACCTCCTAGACTATTTGTCGTTAGTTGTACAGTATCTAGAATTTTTTTTCACTATTTGATTATAGCTACTGATATAAGAAATGACATCTCTGATGCAATCTCTATATTACTGCTTACAACCTTCAAGCCTGATTTCAAAACTAAATTTATGATGTGACATGCACACCATTGGTGGAAGAGATGACCCCCTAGCTTAAGGGACATTATTGGCTAAAAACAAGTTAATGGATGCACTATTTGATGATGCATTATCTAATGTGAGGGAAAGGATGCGTCCATTTAGTCTAAAATCATTTAAAACTTTAGAAATAACGTCATAAATATTTTGAGTGGTATGGGTAAAATCCATGGGATGAAAACCAAGAATTCTTTTTTTGTTCTTTCAATTATGATCTAAATAGTGTCCAGTGACACATAAATAGTCATGTTTGGAACGTGTGTTCCAAATATCGGAAGTTAGTGCAATAGAAACACTTAAACGCTTTAATTGAGCGACCAATTTGACTTGGTTAGATTTAAAACATTTTAGTAAATGGGTTCTAGTGGTGTTTCTAGACACAGCTGTAAATTTGGGGTTGAATGCTTTTTTTGATAAAATTTACAAAAAAGGACTGTCACTGAAGCCAATCGGTTGATTGGTTTGTGCAATATAACGTGTCATGCCTTCCCTAGCATTGGCATCGTCATATCTGGGGTCTGTTGTAGTTTTGTCTGTCTAGTAGTATCTAACTGATCACTGTATTTCAAGCATGCATGATTCTCTATGCCTTTTCAAATGTCTCGTTCCTTTCTAAGAATCGGTCAATAACCTCTTACAAAATTTACAACGAGCCTTAGATTCTACCTGACCGTCCGGATCGGTTATGTCTTCTAGGTCAAAACAGTCCCATTCCACAATTTTCTGGTTCTGGATCTTGATGTGGTTGACCCCAATGTGGAGGCAGAAGGACTGGTTTGTCCTAGTATCTTGCTTGTCTTCCGCTTTCGATGACAAAACTTGAAAGTCATCATTGTCCTTGTTCAATCCGTTTTCAAAATAAAAAAGAATTCTAGTAGGATCCATTTCCTACAATGCTTAAATATAAAATTATTAAATTAAAAACTAAGTCATAAATATTAAATATACTAAACTTAAATATTAAAATTTAAAAGTAAAAACTATCTCATATTAATATACTACACATAAAATCATAAATATTAAATATAAACCTAAGAAAAAAAATACTAAACATAAATATTAAGATTAAAAAGTAAAAACTATCCCATAAATATTAAATATACTAAACATAAAATCATAAAATATTAAATATTAAATATTAAATATACTAAGCATAAATATTACAATTAAAAAGTAAAAACTATTCCATAAATTTTTAATATACTACACATAAAATCATAAATATTAAGATACTAGCATAAATATTAAAATTAAAAAGTAAAAACTATCCCATAAATTTTTAATATACTAAACATAAAATCATAAATATTAAATATACTAAGCATAAATATTAAAAGTAAAACGTAAAAATTATCCTATAAATTTTTAATATACTAAACATAAAATCATAAATATTAAATATAAACCTAAGATTCTAAGAATAAAATTACTAAGCATAATATTAATATTAAATTTATTGAGTACTAAGCATAAATTAATATACTAAACATAAATTATAAATGTAAAATTAAAAATAAATAAGAAATTACCTTTGTCTGTAGTTTGTAATTTGTAGAGAAATGGTGAATTGGTGCCTTGGTGGAGAGTAGAAACTAGAGAATGAGATATTATGTATTATACTATTATAGATTTATAGAGAATTAGAGATTAATATTATAAGAGTATTAGAGTGTGTAGATAGTAGAGAGTTAGAGTAGAGAGACTAGAGAGAGAGAGAGAGGTGTGAAAAAAAATTTTGATTTGGAGGGGGTGTATTTATTGATAAATTGAATTAAGGTTAAAATGGTAATTTTAATGAAAATTTTAAATTAACTTTAAAAAAAAAAAAAAAAAGTAGTTGTTGAAGGGGGACCAACGACCAAATTTTTTATTTATTTATAAAAAGTTAGTCGTTAGCCAAAAAAATTATATAGTGGTCGTTGGCCAACACCTAACCTAACAGGCCGGCCTATGAGGCTTGTTAGCCTCAACCATTCAATGGGGCCTGGCCTACTTTTTATGAAGGCCTTTGGCCTAGCCTGATTGTGGGTCGGGCCATGCTAGGCCTGGCCTGAATGTTGGCCGGGCTGATCGGGCTTGGCGCCATTTTGCCACCACTAATTTTCCCTTTCATTAACTATTCTTTCATTTAAAGACTTCTCATTTATTGCATATTTGAAGTTAGTGGAGATTGTTTGGGATTAGTTGATAACTAGGTTGTTAGGCAGTTAGTTTCCATACCTAGTTAAGCATTGTATGTTTGTTTATCATATTTTGCATTTATACATCTTCATTATTAGGGAAGAACAAATCCCCGTTCATTTATTGTTCTTCTCATTCTAGGACTTCACATTAATTGCATATATTTGAAGTTATGGAGATTGTATTGGGGTTAGCTAATAACTAGGATTGTTGGGTATTTATATTCAGCTCTGGTTAAACATTATATGTTTATATATCATATTTTGCATTTGAGCATTCATTGCATTGTTCACTTAGACATTTAACTCTCTTCATTGAGTTCAAGTCATGTAGTCACAAGTGGTGGATGACAAGCAATTGAAAAGTCTTGTGGCCAAGATGTTGGTTGCACAAGCACGTGTCAAGTGCCAGTGTAAAAAGCCTACGAGTATATTAGGAGGTACTCACACCAAGAGTAGTGGATCATGGGATATCACTAAAATTGAACCAAGAGTGGTGAGTGGAAAGTGACCATAGCCTAGGGTTGTCGAGAGTGAGATTCCATGTATCACTTGAGGGTGTAACTTTCTTTTTATATAATGGATTTCTATGTCTCAAGTGACTAGAGATGCTAGTTTTGTGGTTTTTCCCAATTAGAGAGTTTCCACGTAAAAATCAAGTGTCCTTTAATTTTCGCATTTAATACTTGATTTTATTATAATGTTGTTTGCTATTAAAATTAACTAATTGAAAATTTGGCAACATAATTGATTAATTGGTAAATAACCTATTCACCCCTCTAGGTTAATTGTATTTGCATTAGACACATTTTCACCGCTAACTAGGAAAAAATTATTTTTGACAATCAAATAACACATTTTTTTTTTTTTAATTTCAATTCATTTAGGGCCAAACTTGTCCAAAATGGGTAAAAAGTGATAAAAACAATAAAATCTTTCCATGTTGCTAAAAACAATAAAATCTTTCCATGTGGCTAAGAACAATAAATCTATAATTTTTTTTGGCTCTTTGTAAATTCACTCTTTCATTTATCTTGCATATGATGTGGTCAACTGGTACTTGTTATGGTAATTTGTGGGTTGCAAGGACTGATTTAGTTAATATGTTTCGGATACGAACGGTGCAAGTTTCACATCCTTTCTCTAAAGATAGAACAAAGTATATCCATCAGCAAGTAACTCCCTCTTGGTTAATTATTTACTTTTTTTTATTTGTGGTTATATCTTGCATTAATATTTGATTGCCGACCGGTTGACTATCTGGTTTGAAATTATCCTTACTCAATGTTGGAACATGTTTTATGTCTAGAGTAATTGTTTGATTATTTCACTTTCATGAATTATAGGATCAAAATTCAAACTGAGCATGTTTTATAATCCAAAAACCGCCATCGTCCATATTAAAGCTTCAAGGTGGACAACTCCAAACCAGGTGAAGTATACTTTAATGACAATAGTTGAAAGTTACCTTTATGGCTTTATATGATTAAATTCAAGTTAGAGTAGATGAGGTTTTAGCAATCCTAAGAGATCTAAAGTGAGCTCAAGGGACAAGTTTGTGTCTTGCTATTATTGAATTTGATGCATCAATGACAGTGAACCTGACCAGTCCAAGAGATATGGTTCTATGTGAAATTGGTATGATTATCAAAGAAATTTTTGATTCGCATTTCAAAATATTTTGTTTAGTCCGAGAAGTGCAAATAGGGTGGCACTTGACTCAACTAAATTAGGTGTTTCTATAACTGAGGAGCTGATTTGGCTAACATTATGTTTGGTAGGAGGGAGGGAGAGAAGGATGGATGAATGAATTAAGAAGGGGATGGAGTAGGAGGGATGAAGATGATAATATCTATCATTCATATTGTTTGGTATGTTAGGAAGGATGGAAGATAAGTCTCTATTCCTTTGTTTAGTATTGAAAGGAGAGTTGAATGGATGGATTGATATATAATTATAAATTTACTATATTACCCTTTTGTAATTAGTTGGTGTATTTTATTTTCTAACATACAAATCAATAATTTTCTTTAACATCAAGTTTGAATATTATAAGGTTTTTTTTTTTAGTTATATATTTATATATATATAGTTTAATGAAATTATTACAATATCATGAATATATGAGTAGTCCAAATAATAATAAAATTGATAAAAATAATTTTTATTAAGAGTTCGAACTTTACACATATCATAAGGCAAAAAAGCCTTTACCCAAATTTTCATAATTCACAAAAGCAATCGATCTTAGTTGACATAGATCACAAAAGCAGCCAACGTTAGTTGATATATATATCAAAATATAACATCCATATTGTTCTGAACAAAGTGTAAGAGTTAAGATCAACCGTGTCAACTCAAATTCATTAGTCGGATGCATCATATTCAAAAGAAATTTATACTATCATGGATTTGAAACTGCGAAGAAAGCTCTTGTTTTTAATAAAGATTTGACTAGAAAAAAAAAGCTTTAAGTTGTAGATTGTCAGGGACTTCAATCTTCAATAGCTCTAAATAAATATCTTGTTCCTCATAAATGTGTGGTCTTGTTTTTTTTTTTTTTCAAAAACAACAATCCCATTTTCAGCAATAACATTTCCTTCCCTTATTGCATTAGCTACATTATTCATACCAGATTGAATCATCTCAACTTGTTTGTCAAATGCATCTACCATAGAGGCTTTCCTTTTCAATACTTTGGAGGAATTTGCACATTGGGAGTTACATTGTAGGGATACTAGATTTAAGTTATCTGTTGTTACTGAAACTAATTATACGTATCTAAATATACTTTAAAGGGATGAAGAGGGATGAGGGGCTGAATAGATTTTAATCAAGTTAATTACCAATTTTTCTTGATTAGTCAATATCCAATAAAAGCCCAAATCAAGTTATATGTGTGAATGAAACTATGAGTCATATGTGTTAGGTGTTTTTCACATGCTCTAGGTTTTAATTCAAGTTTTGTATCTTGACTATTTGACTTGTGTTCTCACATGTTTTTTTTTTTAAAGTCTAGTTTCCATGGAATGTATTGATCACATGTTCTATTGAATTGCTTGTTTGCATCATTTGCATTCATATGATTACACTAGGAAGTCCTTGTAAAAGACATGAAGTCTTGATTAGGACAAGAGGTCCGAATAGTCAAGCAAGGAAGTCTTGGTTAGGATAAGAGGTCCGGATAACCAAGCAAGAAGTCTTGACTAGAGTCGGGAGGACTCGGATAGTTAAGCAAGAAGTCATGGCTAGGATCGGGAATGTTTAGACAGCTATGCAAAGAAGGCTCTTTAGAGGCATGGGTGTTTTAGATAAGGAGTTGGCTACAATATTGGTAGGCCCGGGCGTTTGATAGACATAGACTCCAATAGAGAGTGGTATATGGGATGCGTATACACTTCTGAGGAATTTCTAATCTTCCAACAATATTGGTTTGATATGGATTTCAATATATGGTGGCTCTGTATCATTAAGGGATATTGTATCTTACAATAGGGATTGGGTAAACATATACTCCAATAGAGAGTAGATTATAGGTTGGTCACTTTTGAAGAATTTCTAATCTATCATCCAATATATCTAGTTCCCAATGGTTGTAGTTCAACCCGTGGATGTTTCCTCCTTGGAGGTTTTACCACGTTAAAAAATCTCATGTGTTAATTTTTTCTATCTCTCTCTTTATATTTATATATGTGTATGTTTTAATCTTCTTGCTCTATATTCACTTGTGATGTATTTGGAAACAAGATTTTGTTAAATGTGATTTGTAAGCATACCATTTTGATCATAGTTGTATATATAATTCTTTTGTATATTGTATATTGATTCTTTTATGTATAGTTGTACTTTGATTCATACTTGTAACACATTAAAGAATATTTGATATACAAGTATTCTTTGAGGTTATATGTTTAATGTTATTCTTTCTCATGCTACTTGATGTAATATAGAGATTGCATAAAATGATCACATGCTTATCTTGTATATATGTGTTTATTTGGTTTATGTGTTGTTATGTAAGCTACCTTGAGGGACAAACTTGAGTTTGTTTCAAGGGATTAAAAAAGGCATAAAAACCTATTCAACCCCCCTCTCTCTAGGTAAGCTTTAAGCAATTTAACTACGTTTGTATACTTTCAGTTGTCTTTCTTCCCCACCTATTTTCCAAAACATGTATCTCTTACCTTCACATCCGTCTTATGAGCGAAGGACCCATTTTGGTAGGCCATAAAGGAGATGGGATCCCTCCTTTTCTCCTCTCCTCTCTCTTGTCTCTACAACCAAACAATGGATCGGATCTCTCCCCCCAACCCTCTCCCTCCAACCCCCTCCCACTTCCATCTCTCCTTTGTACCAAACAAAACGCAAAAGATAGAGATGGCAATGGGGCAACAACACGCCCAATTTATTTTTTGAAAACCCATCTGCTCATAAAACCCTTACAATGGATGGAGCGGGGCGGGGTATGCTTTCCCCATCCCCGCCCTAATTACCCCGTTTATCAAATTTATTTATTAAAATCTTGACAAAAAATTATTTATTAAAATAGTAAATATATAGCCCCATGAATATGATATAATATATAAAGTAAATCCAAAAAACTATTGAAAACCATCTCACAAACATAAATCCAAAAACTAAACAAATAAATTCAATCATTTTAAAACATAAAAATGAAACTAAAAATAAATAAAATTAAAGATTGTATTTTAAGCGGAGTAGGGCAGGGCAGGGCGGGGATTATAAAACCCATCTCCGCCCAATACCTATTGTGGGTTTTACTATCTATCTTCATTCCCACCGCATTCCTACCAAATTGAAACACATCCCCACCCATAAGTGTGGCTTCCCGCAAGTTATTTTATCATCCCTACTAAAAGATAAACCCCAATGTGTTATTTCTTTGGTGTTGATTGATGTCCAATGGTATTTGTAATGATTTTTTTTTCTTTTCTAAATTTCTACCGTACATATTTTAGATGGATAGTGGAGATCCATTTACACATAAAAAAACATTAGAAAATATTTTTAAATTTTAAATTAAAAAAGAAAATAGTTTTGGTTTGATTATATTTATCTCGGATCATGAAACCATACACACCCACAACCTCACCCCAACTAGGTTTCAGATATGTCAGATATGGGGCATGCCGATCCAACCAAGTTGTTTATAATTAATGTAGGAAAAAATAATAATAATTCAAAACTAGTCCATAGATATATTAGGGGCTGTCCTGTATCGTTTTTCAAGCCCATTTTCATTTTCATTTTTCGAAAATGATTTGGAATACGCGTTCGTTATCGTTTTTCATTTTGTTTTTCATTTTGTTTTCAAAACAAAAACAAAATGAAAAACAACACAAGTGTTAAAAATGAAAATTTTCAAAAATAAGTTTTAGATGTTTTTCATTTTTTTTTTTCGTTTTGTTTTTCACTTTAAATAAAAAAACTCACTTTTTATTTATTTATTTTTCCTTTTTTTTCTTCTACTTCTTCAGACTTCACTCTGACCATTCTTCTTTCTTCTTCTTCCTCGCCAATCTACTTCTACTTCTTCTTTTTCTACTTCTGGAGCAACTTCAATCAACTGTTCAACTAAGATTATATAGTTGGAGAGATCTAGTTGAACAAAATTTAAAAATCCAATTTTCACCAAAACCAGTTTAATAAAATCCAGATCTCCATCTGTACAAACAAAATTTCAATTCTCATAAATTCATTAAATCATCCACAACCTAAACCCACGACTAAAACCAGAGCTTCATTGCCACCAAGATTGCCGCCGCTACACTCATCAACCCAAAAAAATCTATGAATCTACCACCACTATGTCCACCTCCGTCGTCGCGCTTATCAAATCAGACACAACCTAACAAACCTCCAAGCCTATCGCCACGGCCTTCATCAAACCAAGCAACACCCAACAAAATCTCCGGCTCTACCAATGTCGCACCTACCATCTCTGTTCCCATCACTAGCCTAACAACTCTTTAATTTTAGAGGAGATCTAGTGTGATATTGTGATCTCACCAGATATTTAAAGTTTTTCTACAAAGTTTTTTTATTTTTATAATTGCTTTTTCAAAGATATATTTGTTTATGATATATTTGTTTTTTTAATGATATATTTCTTTCTTCCTTCTTCTTTCTTCTTCTTGCTTTCTTGCTTTCTTTCTTCAGTTCCTCTTACTGCCAAATCGATGAAAAAAAAATTAATGTTTAATATTTAAAAATTTTTCTTTGAATATGATTTTTATTTAAATTTTTTGGTAATTTGTTGAAAATATTGAGATTCAATTTTCAGGAGTGTGTCAAATTGTAAGGTTTCAAAAAAAAAAAATGATACCAAACACATTTTGGATTTTCAAAAAAATAAAATAATTCAACTCATTAATTTTGGCCTGTAAAATGATACCAGATGCGTTTTTTACGTTTTCATATTTGGAATCCAGCTTTCAGGATATGCTACTAAACGCGTATTTGGATTTCGAAATTGAAACAAAAAGTGCTGTTTTCATTTTAGTTTTTATTTTAGAAAATCAAAAACAAAAACAGTTTTAAAAAATGTTACAGGACGCGCCCTTAGAGATTTGTCTCTAAAAAAAATATAGATTTGTTTTTAATAACGTATGAAAATTTAACTATTTTATAATCATGTTTTGAGAAATTATCGAAACCCTCTATGTAAAAACACTCCTCAAACTTCTTTCTCTTTCCCCTCTTGTCTATTTCTAATCTCACATTGGTGGTGTCTTCATTGGAGATAGTGCCAATAGGACTAGCGTTACATAGGCGAAGTTGTCTGGGCATTGCACGCCTAGGCACGACAAAAAAGGATGTTTAGTAAAACCCTAAACATGAAATTACCAAAACATCCATTCTAGTGGGGGATGTTTTAATAATTTTCCTATAAAAAATTATAAACAAGGTTTTTGGATGGAAGTTTTAGTAAACTTGGTTATTTTTCATATATTTCTCTAACGTTTCATATTTTTCACGTTTTTCTATCGGGTTTCATATTTTTCTCCAAAGTTTCATGTTTTCTATGTGATTCTATCATAATCTTCTTTACCATTTTTTTCTTTGAGATTTCACGTTTTTCTATAAAAGAAAAAAAGAAATTAAATAAAAAAGAAGTTGTATGGTATTTTCATAATTTTATTTTTTATTTATGGACTGAAATAAAATTTTACAATGCAGTTATTAACCGTTAAATTTTGTATATTTTATGTGATAATTTTGATAAGGGTACGTATATTGATACCCATAAAACTTATTAGTACACCTATTTTAATAAGTACACCCATGTCTAAAATTTAAAAATTAAATATTACTATAAACACTCATCCTAATGCCAATAGTACCCTCATTGAAATAAATATATTCATTTTAATACATATTATTTATAAACACTTTTAAATTATTACCACACCCAATTTATAAAAAAAATCATATTATTTTTAGAAACAAATCATTTTTTAATGATGATCCAATTTACTTTTGAAAATATCTCGAATGTAGGAGCCTTATAAAAGGGAATATATATATTGGGTCAAAAGATTTTTAATTTGGAATTCTCTTATTTATACAACTATCTTTAAAAAAAAAAAAATAAAAAAAAAAAATTCTTATCGACATCTATGGACATCTCTTAAAAAAAAAAAAAATTCTTATTGACATCTATAGATATCTTAAAAAAAAAAATTTGTTGATATTTATAGTTGCAGTTAAATTAAAATTTTTTTTTTTTATAGAGTTTATAATTATATATAAAAAAGAGACAAAAACAATATGATAATCATATAATAATGAGAAATTTTGATATTTGAAATAAAATTAAAGTTTAATTAGGGTTTATTATAAGGTTTTTTTTTTTTTTTTTTTTAAATAAAGAAATATAATTGAAGATATGAAAGTAGTTAATATTTGATTTATTTTTAATTAAAACAACTTATCCTTATTATTAAATTACTATTTATATATTTTTATAATTAAATTTTTTAATAAAATATATTTATCTTTATCGGTAAATTTTATGGGTGTCAACGATTCCTTTTTACGATTCTCACATTAATCTATAGGGTATGGTCACTTGTTGTTGGGACTTGGAAGTGACAAACGTAACAATTCCGAGAAGCGCGTGAGGGGCGAGTGAGGGTTCTAGTAGTCAATCAGAAGTAAGGTATTTTTAGATAACCAACCGTAAACCCTAATCATTTAAATACTCTCTGAGTCTCCAGTTTCCAGTCTCTAGCTGTCTCTCTCCGCAACTCCTGTTCTTTCTTTGTTTCCCTATCTAAACCCTAGACAGAGTCAGACACCGTCATCTGTGCAGTTAAGCTAGGGTTTTAGGACACTCAGATCAATCTCGATCATCCTGCTATCCGACATGGATCTCCATAACCTCGCTGTCATTCTCCAAGCTGCTCTTAGCCCCAATCCTGATGAACGCAAAGCCGCCGAAAATAACCTCAATCAGGTACTCAATTCATTTCCTTCTCTTTTTTCTTATTCAATCAATACTTTTTGATTGTCTTTGTAATTCTCTAAGGTTTTATTTTGATGCTATTTTTGGCCAGAATTGTTTCATATGATAAGTTCGATTGAGTGGAAATATTGTAAAACAGGATTACTTTTAACTCTATAAAATAGTGAATTGATAATCTTTGTACAATCAGATCAAAGCTTGAGAAGATGTGTTTTTGGATTTTATTTTAACGTTTATGTTGTGGTTTTTCAGTTCCAGTATGCTCCCCAGCATCTCGTAAGGCTATTGCAAATAATCGTGGACAATAACTGCGACATGGCAGTGCGACAAGTGGCCAGCATACATTTCAAGAACTTCATTGCCAAGAATTGGGCACCCCTTGAACCAAGTACTTATTTCTTCTATTGTTGAGGTTTTAATATTCAAATTATTTAATAAGTTTTGGTCATAGTTAATGCTTCTCATGATTATTTGTTGTTGATGTCATTGTTTCGTGTAGATGAGCAACAGAAGATCTTACAAAGTGATAAAGACATGGTGAGGGATCACATTCTTGTCTTTGTTGCCCAAGTTCCCCCATTATTGAGGTACTCGTTGTTTCATTAAATTTCTGTTGACGTACTTTTGTGTTGCACTCTTTTCACTTTTGTATTCTTTTGATAGAATCTCTTTACATTTTGTTTTATTAATGGAAATTAACATGATTTTTCTGGTTCAACATTTTGAGGTTCTTTGATTTTTTATTCCTCTTTTTTGCATGATTTATACAAGCATTACAGAATGTGCCCAGTTGTATTCCCCCTGCATGTTATATTTTATCAGCTTTATGTTTGCATTATTCCCAATTCCTTAATGTGAATTTTAGGAAGTTCACTTTTGTGTTCTCTTTAACATTTCGCTTCCTCGGAATTAACATTTTGCTAAAATGATACAGGGTACAGCTGGGTGAGTGCCTCAAGACTATTATCCATGCTGATTACCCTGAGCAGTGGCCACACCTGCTAGACTGGGTAAAGCATAACTTACAACAAGATCAGCAAGTGTATGGAGCGCTGTTTGTGTTGCGGATTCTTTCTAGAAAATATGAGTATGTTTACACAATTCTTGTTCTGGGTAAAAAATAGTTTGTGTTCATATACAGATATTTGGAGATATAACTTAATGTTATTTGCTTATGTTTCCTGAATTTCAAAATATATAAGTTTCTTTAATATTTTTAATTGAATACAATTGTCTTAAAGCAATCCGATGTCTACTCAGGTACCAAACTACAGATATTACTTCTATGAAAGGGTATAGAAACTATGAGTAAGTGGAACAATAATTTTCTAAACTTGGTTGAATTGCTTTCTTTGTTCAAACATAGATACATAGAAATCAATTTTAATATTGTATTCTGTCCACTACGAATTTCATTACAAGTTCCTTAAGCCAGTATCTGACAGGTGCTATTGGTTTGAGATCCGTTTAGTAAATCTTTAGCTGTCTGGAACAAAACCAATCAGGACTTATGTTTTAAACTACTAACATTGCTTTTTTGTTACTATGATTTCTCGCCAAGTCAATTTCCTGTTTGCTATAAAGATCCTTTAAACCTAATGTTATTTATGCGGCTTATGCCCGCTCTTTCTTTTTCTAGTTTCTTTAGTTCTACTTTTGGCTGTCTGTATGGTTCGATGATCACCTGGATGTAAAAATACAAGTGGCAAATTGGCATTTGACAATTTTTTGAAGCAGGGTAAACGTAAACAAGACCAAAATTTGACATAAGTTCTGATATATGATTTACAGGATTGATTATATACCTTGATTTATGGAATCGTACATGGATGTTCAACCTAATTGTTTTTGTAGGAACATTGTTGTTAGACTGATTTTAAGAAAATGTTAAGATGTTGAATGTTTGTACATTTATGAAAAAAGTATTCTTGCTAACTTGTGAGGTTTATTTGATAAATAGTGAAACAATTAAGATGTTCAACCTAATTGTTTTAGTAGGATCATTGGTGTTGGACTGATTTTAAGAAAATGTTAAGATGTTGAGTGTTTGTACATTTATGAAATATGTATTCATGCAAAACTGTGAGGTTTATTTGCTTGTGGAGAATAATAAACAGTGAAGCAATTAAGATTTCAAGCATAAAAGGCTCATGGCAAAATATGCTATATTGTTATTTTTGCTATGGTAATGTCTTTATTATGTACAAAATAATATATGTATATGACATTACTTATGAGGTTTTAAGTCTAATTTATACGTTAAGGTATACTCTTTTTAAAGGCTTTGAAGCCTTCTTTTTTCATTTGAAAATGGTAGTTACAAACTTACATATGAATTTTGTTATATTCATCCAGTTGTTTGCCGTTTTAGGTTCAAGTCAGATGAGGAGAGGACACCAGTTTATCACATTGTTGAGGAAACATTTGGTCATCTCCTCAATATATTTAGCAAGCTTGTTCAGATTGCCAACCCATCACTGGAAATAGCGGATTTGATCAAGCTTATCTGTAAAATATTCTGGTCATCTATATATGTAAGTCTTCATCCGCGGAGTTTAAAGTGCACCTCTTTTAATTATCCTTATTTTGGGTTCTATTTTGTATCTAGCTAAACTCTATCTTTTTTGTATTACCTTATTTGTCATTCTCATTCTGCACTTGTTATTTATTGAGAAAACACTCAAATTGTCTTTCCAGTTCTCTTTTCTGTTCCTTCTCCCTTTGTAACTTGTTTGTGAAAAACTTGTTCCTTAGTGTGCTTTGCATTTACTTAATTTTTTTTGTACTACTTAGTAATGTTGGAAGAAGCATATTTGTATTTGCATTTATTGTTATGCATAATGATGTAACATGATGTGCATCTGGTAAACATAATCTTCAGATTTCCCTTGTACTAAAATTTAGAACAATATTATGAAGGGGTGTGCAGTTATTCTCACTGTTGTAGATGTAGAACAAAGCTGTTTGCTTTTGAAGTAGCCTAAGCAGTATTTCTATAGGGGGAATCTATTGGTATTTGGTACACATTCTTTGATTGTTGTTCTTCTATAATGCAAATTTCTCAATTAAAAAATGGTGAGTTTTTTAGTGCAGTAATTTCCTTTTCAACAATGCCACTATGTTTAACATGTTATTTTATAATGATCTGATGGTTTACATATTAATGTTGGTTTGCCTTTTTCTTTAAAGTTGGAGATTCCAAAGCAGCTTTTCGATCCAAATGTGTTCAATGCTTGGATGGTTCTTTTCTTGAATGTTTTGGAGAGACCTGTTCCCTCAGAAGGTGAACCTGCCGATCCTGAGCTAAGAAAATCATGGGGGTGGTGGAAGGTGAAGAAATGGACAGTTCATATATTAAATAGGCTTTATACTAGGTAATTTCCTTAAGTTGGAATGTCTCTTGAGTAGTTAGTGCGAACCTCGGGGAACAATGCTTATTTATTGCTTGTGATTGCCATTTGAACTTCTATTTTGTATTATATAGGTTTGGAGATCTGAAGATTCAAAACCCAGAAAACAAAGCTTTTGCCCAGATGTTTCAGAAAAGTTATGCAGGGAAAATTTTGGAATGCCACTTAAATTTGTTGAATAGGATCCGTGTTGGCGGCTATTTACCTGACAGAATTACAAATCTTGTTCTTCAATATCTAAACAACAGGTGTGCATTATGGATTTTCATTTATTAATATATATTTTTTTAATTTTTAATACCTAAATGTGTGTTTTGGTATTTTCATTAATTTATCAGGAATTGTCGAATTTTTGGAGACCTATCTGTCTTTTCTTGCCACATTGGTGCACTTTTTGTGCAAATAGATAGCATGAGTATTAAAAACTCGGATTTAAAAGAAAAAAAAAGAGGGCCAGAAATCCATGTGCTAATAAATAGCATTAGTGTAATATATGAATTGTTGCTGACTCCTCATCAATTTTCTGGAAATTACAAAAATGTTATCTTATGATATTGCTATAAATTGACCTTGTGGAGTCGTCGTAGTTTTGTTCTCCTAAATTTCATTTTGGACTCTAGTTTCCTCTGTTTTTTCTAAAAAATTGTATTTCAATCTTTTGTATTGGTTTGTGAGGTATGCACAGGGTTTGATTTCTTTTTAAAAATTTTATGATTTCAAAAAGCATATTTTCATTTACATTGCAGTTCATTAAGGAACTCATAATGCTATAAAATAATTGTTTCGGATAAAAAAGAAAGAAACGACAAAGTAATTGAATTTGTGAAACTTAAAGTCAAATTCAATGACAAGGAAAAAAGAAAAAAGAAGTTACTTCGAATGATAAGTTCCCTTTCAATTTGTGGTTTTGATGCAATGATGCTATTCACCCTTCCTGTGGTTTTGTTACCTGTTTATAGAAATGATTTAATTACCTCATTCATTGCTCTTTCCTTTTCATGTTAGTGATAGTATTAAACTAGAAGAAAGTATTTTGACAGCCAGTTTTATTTAATTGCAGTATTTCGAAGAATAGTATGTATAATTTGCTGCAACCACGACTCGATGTTCTGCTTTTTGAGATAGTTTTCCCTCTTATGTGCTTTAATGACAATGACCAAAAACTTTGGGAGGAAGACCCGCATGAGTATGTAAGAAAGGGCTACGGTGAGTTATTGGAATTTGGCTTGATTTCTCTAAAAACCTGAGATTGGCAAAAGTTATATATATATATTTTATTGCCTTGCTGCAGATATTATTGAAGATTTATATAGTCCGAGGACAGCGTCCATGGATTTTGTCAGTGAGTTGGTTAGAAAACGTGGAAAAGAGAACCTTCAAAAGTTTATTCATTTCATTGTGGGAATTTTTAAGAGGTATTCTTTCACATTTGTGGTTTACTATGGGGCCTAGTATGATTAAGTTCTCTAACTGTTTTTTTTTTATTTTTTATCTTTTTCCTGGTTGTGTCTGATCCAGATATGATGAAACACCTATGGAATTCAAACCCTATCGACAGAAAGATGGGGCTTTGCTTGCTATTGGAGCTCTATGTGATAAACTAAAACAAACTGAACCTTACAAATCTGAACTGGAGCGCATGTTAGTGCAACATGTTTTCCCTGAGTTCAGCAGTCCTGTTGGTCACCTTAGGGCCAAGGTCTGTAACTTTTGCAATTTCTTTTGTCTATTTCTGTTTTTCATTCTGCTCTATGTCAACTTATTAGTTTACATACTAAAGTATTATGGTTGAATATTCTGCAATTCTATGTGTGCACATATTAGGCCAACATACACTTTTGTAATCAAAAATAAAACCAATGATTTTTTTTTTCTCCTCCTAGTTTGAATTTATTTTCAAAATAGATCCTCTGCTTAAAAGTCTTTATTTTTGATAGAATTGTGCATGAGATTTGTATCCAAAGCATTATTAGAGGGGCCAAATATGCTTTTGATAGAATTTAGCGTATTGATCTTTCAAAAGTGATTACTGATTAGTGCTTCCGTCAGTCATTATTTGGTTGTGATGGAAAATTGATTGATTAATTTTTTGGTCTGTATCAATTTGTGATTGAAGTTTGTTTACTACTAAAAAAAATAAAGATAGAACGATAAACCATCCTATCTGTACAATAACTCAATTAACACACCCTTTTATCATGCGATTCATTTAGTATATCAGAATACAATTCTTGTTATGACTCCTTATACACATGACCATTTCCTTTTTCTTGGTTTTCTGTTATCCCTCACTGTTGGCCTATTTGCTAAAACAATTGGTTACTCATCTCCAATGCTGCACTACTTTTTAGCCAATTGGAGATTATACATTGTATTTCTCGTATTGACTTTGTAGATAAACTATTTCTTCCTTGGACATTTTATATGTGATTTAGCTCATTCTATTGTTTTTCGCTGTGTGGATATTAGGCGGCCTGGGTTGCAGGGCAGTATGCCCATATCAACTTCTCAGATCAAAACAATTTTCGTAAAGCATTGCATAGTGTGGTCGCCGGGCTTCGTGATCCAGAACTTCCTGTTCGTGTTGATTCAGTGTTTGCATTACGATCATTTGTTGAAGCTTGCAGAGGTATATAGCTGCTGCTCTGCATGCACTTTTGTATGTGTGTGTGCGTGCACATGTATTTGTGTGTTTGAGCTGATGGATAATTAATAATTCTATTCACTATTCAGATTTGAACGAGATCCGCCCAATTCTTCCTCAACTACTTGATGGTAAGTGGTGATTTGAACTTCGCTATTTACTAGCATATTTAATTATTTTATAAGAGGATACTTGATTGTGTTTCCATTGAGTTGGTATATTTCTTTATGCAGAATTTTTCACACTCATGAATGAGGTTGAGAATGAGGACCTTGTTTTCACTTTAGAGACTATAGTGGACAAATTTGGGGAAGAAATGGCACCTTACGCTTTAGGATTATGCCAGAATTTGGTAATTCATGTGTTTATTATCCTCTTGTAATAGTTTTACCAGTGAATACTTTCTGTCCGCTTGGGATTCATTGTTGACTGTATTTACAGGCAGCTGCATTTTGGAGGTGTATGAACACTGCTGAAGCTGAAGAGGATGCTGATGATCCTGGGGCATTGGCTGCAGTTGGTTGTCTGCGTGCTATTAGCACAATTCTTGAATCAGTTAGCAGGCTTCCTCATCTTTTTGTCCAAATTGAGTCAACTTTGCTTCCCATAATGCGTAGAATGTTGACAACTGATGGTCAAGGTATGTATTTGAAGGTCTCTTTGTTTTATGTCTGCTACTGTTTGTTCTTTAATTTTTTGTCTTCGATAAGTTTTGCTTATGGGGATCATAATAGAAGTTCAATAATTTTTTGTTAATAGGTTCTAAACTAATTCATTGTAGAAGAAAAATAAATGTTACATTATATCAGTAGTCGTAGTCCTGTTAAAACTTTATTATTTCTTCTTTTCTTTTCAAGTTTGTTAAGATGCCTAGATTTCACATAAATAGCTTATAACAATTTTTCGGATAATACTTTTCAAGTCAATTAACTTATTTTTTACTGACCTTATTCAGATGATGTTTAATGGATTGGTCTTTCTTAGGCAAATAATATAAAATACTAAAATCATTTTTTATAGTTCTAAAGTCAGCTCAACTCGGTTTCATTCCCTAGATATTTGGGATCAGTTCTATGAATCCTCTCCCTGTTCCATTTTGAGGGTCATTTACTTTGGATGTCAATATCATAAAAATTCTATTTTTCTCATTAACATTTCATTTGTTCTTATTTTTTATTTATTAGTTTCATGTTATATAGCTGCAGCACGTATTAGAATTCAATTTCTTTAATTTTTGGTAAGAAACAGAAATTTTATCACAACAAAAGAAGTGAACCGGCAGTTGATTTTAGGGAGCTTACAATCCAAGAAGAAATCTGTATCTATACAAAAATAGCAAGAAGACCATATACCAGCCTCAAAAATAACCATAAAACTGACTATATACAGCCCCCCAAAGATCATACACAACAAACCCAAAGCACAAATTTAACACTTTTTTCTTGTTTGTTTGTGCAGAGGTTTTTGAAGAAGTTTTGGAGATTGTATCGTATATGACCTTTTTTTCTCCAACGATATCTTTGGATATGTGGAGCCTTTGGCCTTTGATGATAGAAGCTTTGGCAGATTGGGCTATTGATTTCTTTCCTAGTAAGACTGCATCTTATTTCTTCAGCTTTTATTTTCTTTTTCTAATTTGCTGTAAATTATATCTTTACGATTGTCATTTGTTAATAATGATTGTTCATCTTTGCACATAATACTGAATATATGTATCAATTCAATGGAATGAGCAGAATAAGTGTTACTATTGTTTTAGAATCTTTAATCACCTTGGATTTGATGCAAAATTGTATAATTGAAAAAAATTGAATATGCAGAATATTAAAGAAATATCCAAATGTTGGACCTGTAATTACTTAATATATTATTACCTAATAAAATTCTAGAAGCTAGTAACATGGTGCGACTTTCAAACTTTTTTGCTATCTACTTTACTGTAGAAATCTGTTTATGTTCATAATTTGTGGAAGTCTTTGGCTATTATTTATATTAACATTAGACATGGAAGATTATGGAAGATTCATTGTATTTGCCTGTAATATGTGTGTGTGCATGCGCATATATGTATATTTGATTAGGAAACAAAAACTTTATTCAAAGATGAAGAAAGTATATAAGTGAACCAGTAGTCCACCCAAAATAACAAACTAAACAAAAAATTACAATGAATTCAATCTAAAACAACAGCCTTCCAATCTTACATGTTGAAAAATAGAGAATTGTCTCTAAATTCTTCAGAGATGGATGTCGATAGAGAAGTTAAATAATAAGCTTTATCCAATAAAAAACTGTCCTCTTAGCTTCCACAACTATGAAATATTCTTCTATTCCTTTCTAACCAAATAACCCATAAAACAGCAAAAAATAACAATACCAAAGAAGCTTCCACTTTGAATCACTTGAGAAGTTTCCTGACAAAGTAAAGATAATGCTGAAACAAACTTTCAATTCATTATTCAAGCTCCTTGAGATTTTGATACTCTTTGAAGGAACAAACACCGTCTATGTTATCTATTTATCTGGAATGTGGGGGCTTACAGTTCCTGAGATGTAGGGATCTTAGCATACACTTAACAGGTTCTGTGGGTCCTCTGTTGTGTCCCCTTGTGTAGTTGTTAATGATCTAGATTTATGGTTGCTCACATTGGTTCATTTTCATGCAGATATTTTGGTTCCTTTGGACAACTATATATCCAGGGGAACTGTGCATTTCCTTGCGTGCAAGGAACCAGATTACCAGCAAAGCCTTTGGACTATGATATCATCTGTGAGTTATTTTCTACAAATGATATATCTATTTGACTTAATTTATTTGAATTGAAGCAGGATGAAATTTATATTGTTTGATAAAAATGATAATACCTTTTAATTCTCTTTTTTCTTGTAACCCTTCTTTGAGTTGATATATCTTCTTCTACTTTCTTCAAATATGCCAGATCATGGCAGATAAAAATTTAGAGGATGCTGATATTGAACCTGCTCCTAAGCTCATTGAAGTAGTTTTCCAGAACTGCAAAGGACAGGTTGATCAATGGGTTGAGCCATATTTAAGAATCACAGTTGATCGGTTGCACCGAACTGAAAAACCCTATTTGAAATGTCTTCTCATGCAAGTGGTAAGCTGTTAGGAGTTGGTTAATTCTGTTCTGAATATATCGTAACAATCCTTTAAATAAATGTGTTTTTGATTGTGGGAATGTGTTTTCTCATTATAGTTGGAAAGTTTGCATTTGTTATTCATTTTCTTTTGCTGCTTCTCAATGAATACTGTTTGACTTTTGATGGTGCAACCTTTCTCTTGCCTTTATTACTGTGAGATATAATTGGTCCTTCAATTTTCCAGGGCTATGGGATTCTTGGTCGAGTAAACATGTGCTAGTATGGAGATGCAGTCCTGGACTTTTGTTCATGAACATTTGTATCTCTCAATGTTGGGAATTCTCAAACACAAGAACACACATGCACAACACTACGTACATAATTAACTACTGAAGTAAAATGTATGAACCTTTGGTTTAGTTCCAGATTGATCACTAAAAATGCAAAATATAATCAGTGCATGGCCATTCAAATTAGGTCTGGAAAATATTTGCACTTGGTTTTTCTTAAGAAAACCAAGGGATAAAGTTATTGTTAATGCTCTGAGCAATTTGAGAAAAGTCAATTGTCCTTTTATGAAGAAGTTATAAAAAGTATATCTATGCTAGGACATTTAATGGAATCAGATTTTATTTTCTGAAAACTACTGAATTTTGGCATTTAGCTATATTAAAAGTGTAAGTTTTCTAAAGGAAGGTATTTGAATTCTTTGTGCAGATTGCCGATGCTCTTTTCTACAACTCATCTTTGACTCTCAGTATATTGCACAAGCTTGGTGTTGCAACAGAGGTCTTCAATCTTTGGTTCCAGATGCTTCAACAAGTGAAAAAGAGTGGTGTACGGGTTAACTTTAAAAGGTGATTGATAAATTCGTACATTTGTTTCTTCTACTATTCCACTCAAACCTTTTGGAGCTCACTAGTTTGATTTATTTACCTTGTCAATTGTCTGGACATGTCATTTAAGTGATCTTGTTGATGCAGGGAGCATGATAAAAAAGTTTGCTGCTTGGGTTTGACAGCACTACTTCCCCTTCCTTCTGATCAATTACCAGGGGAAGCTTTGGGGCGTGTTTTCAAGGCTACACTTGATCTCTTAGTTTCATACAAGGATCAAGTTGCAGGTTTCTCTCTCTCTCTTCCTCTCTCATCCTTATGCATACCTATTAGGTGTTATATCAACATTTATTTAATTGCATGGACAGAATCTGCAAAGGAGGAAGAGGCTGAAGATGATGATGATATGGATGGTTTCCAAACTGATGATGAAGATGATGGTGATGGGTCTGACAAGGAAATGGGTGTCGATGCTGAGGATGGGGATGAAGCTAACAGCATTAGACTTCAGAAATTAGCTGCACAGGTCTGCACACTTTTATTGTTTTTTTATTTTTTTTTATTTTTTTATTTTTTTTTTATTTTTTATTTTTAAATTAAGTAGTTTAGACATTTTTGTTGGTATTTTGAATGAAGCATTTAAGCGGTATATGTATTTATGATACATCTTTATTCTTATTTCATTATAGGATATGATTTAGTTAAAAGTCAGGTATTTGTTTTCTTGGGTATACTGGCAGATGAGACTCTTAGTAGTTAGTACATCAAGAAAAAGAAGTTTCCTTGAATTCCCTTGGTCACCCAAGCCCATAACGACACTGACAAACACATTCTTTCCCACAAAAAACTTATCTTCTTCCTTTTTGTCTTGAAAGATGCGGCTATTTGTTTCTTGCCTATCACCCAAAAAATGGCCATGACCACATCTCTCCATGAGATTTTTTCATTAAATTCTTTGTTTCTGATTAAAAAAAAATAAGCACATCTGCAATGCCTTGACTTAATTCAATTTATTGTAGTTTTAACTCAATACTCATCAAAAGAAGGCAGCAATGGCCTTTGATCCTGGAAATCCTAAGTATCTGCAATGGGGCATGTCTAATTGCCTCATACATCCCATTGTTTTGTTTTCACATGGCTGATATATGGAGAGCTATAGTTAATGCCATTAATAAAATTTTCAATGATAAGATATGATTACTTCACAGAGTATAAATGATTAAAGAAAATAGTTTTCCTGTGCATTTAGAGCCTTGAATTATTGGGTGATAAGAGGATCATTTAGACTAATATTCAATTCTTTAAGAAACATTTCTTCAGGAATTGTTATTTTCTTGTTTTTGGCAGTGATTAAACTCATGGTATTATGTATGTTTATTGGTTTTTGAGGGGATTGAAACCTATTGCTATAATGTTTTTTCATGCTTTTACTGAAATCCTCGTTTTCTTGATATCTATGTTACAATCTAGGCCCTTTTACGTAATTGTTATCTTTCATTTGAGATTCCAGGCAAGGTCATTCCGACCAAATGATGAAGATGACGATGACTCGGATGATGACTACAGTGATGACGAAGAGTTGCAATCACCCATTGATGAGGTGGATCCATTCATTTTCTTTGTGGATGCAGTTAAAGGTAACTTGGTCTTCAGCATTTGCTCTGTTAAATTTCAAAAATTAGTTATATTATTACCTTTTGACGAGGGACTTTTGTTTTTTTACTTTGCCCTTTCCTCCTGGAATCAAAGTCATGCAAGCATCAGATCCATTGAGATTCCAAAACCTTACGCAGACACTTGATTTCCATTATCAAGCACTTGCAAATGGTGTTGCCCAACATGCTGACCAAAGGAGGCTAGAGATTGAGAAAGAAAAAATGGAGAAAGCATCTGCTGCTGCCTCTTCATGATTCGAGATTTGAATGCTCTAGACCCCCTAAATTTGGTTTGGTTTACATTCTCAATTCATTGCTTCATACAATTCATTTTAGTGATGATTTAGAGAAAGAGGGTTATAGGACCCATTGAAGCATTTGGTTGGTATCTGGGGAGGCCCCATGAGCCCCGTGAGATTTTCTGGTTTGAAAGAGCTTGAAGCTTTGTATGTCCATTGGTCATGGAGGATCCGGGTGAGCACTATGAGATTTTCTGCTTGGATCTTTGTATGTGCAAATTCGGATGGTACACATAATGTGGGAAAAGTCTGGAGCTGCCGCATTGTAAGGTTGCAGTTTTGGGTTGGTCATTGTCTGAGTATGGAGATTCTATAGCAGAAGATGCCTGTCTCAGTTTGTATTGTGTCGTCGCCTTTCTTTTTTCCTTTTTCCTGAGTCACGGTAATCTATTTACCAATTTTTTTTTTTTTCAGTTAGCTATTTTTTTTGGGTTATAATCACCCTTTTATGGAGTATATTTGATTTAGGACGAACCCATGGATCTGTCTCCTTTTGGTTTGAGAGCAGCGAGGGTTATATGCATAGTGGTCAATATATATCGTGTTTAATTAGGGGTTATTTTATGGGTTGGTTGTTTGGTCGCCTTATTGATACTTTAATTTTTTTGGTGATGGGTAGCTTACAGTAGTTTTTTTTTTTTTTTTTTTTTTTTTTTTTTTTTTTTTTT